>JARFIY010000001.1:56385000-56985000 GCA_036346155.1 Sinelater perroti | reverse complement strand
TTTCCAAAGCATACAAATTGTTATTGCTATTTTGACGAAGTGAAAAATTACATTTTCATGTATCAGAAATTTGTTTTGTAGATTTTATCTGTTCAGTTGCCTAGTATTAACGTTAGCGTGCTAAAACATCAGTGAGCGTTTGATTTTGTAAATCCAATATTATCTTGTGATATTAAAATATATGTAAGTTTCGCAGAAAATCGTCTTTTATTTCTGGACCTTTACATGTGTTGAAGCACTTGTATTTGACGAATATATGAAAACAATCTGTGGTGTGTTAATTTGTAATGTAGGGTCCAAGTTCCTAAAAAGTATTCCTTTTTATTATTGTACAATTAAGGAAGGCGAGGGGTTCACTGGAATTGAAGTCTTCTATTGCCAAAAGTAAATCTCATTCTAAATTTAAACTTAGCAAACATGTATGTACAACATGTATGTTAGTAGCCATATAGTAGGGAATTGTTTTTCAATCTAATGCGTTCGTTTGAAGTAATCATGCATATAACATGCGTTTCCAGATGTAAATTACACAGTTCGATGATCACCCAAATCTGAGTATAAAATTTCGCCAATAATTTGCCTTCGTTTCTGACTGCAGAACGTTTTTCATCGGAAATCATTGACGCATTATGTGGTCCGAATGACGATACACTTTTGTAATCTTTTCAGAAAAAATGCTTTTTTGTTTTGAATACAGATGTGTTGAGAAAAGAAGCCGCGTCGATACTGTGACGTTGATGTGAACCTATCACTTTTTTTTCTGAAAGGAACTTTTTAGATTTCATGTTAGACCAATGGTTAACATATCATTTTGAAACGCAGCTTTTGAGTTGATTAAAAGTTATCCAACGAAGTGCGCCACATCTATTGTTTGGACCAAATAAAATAGGATGTTGGTTTTCATTGGTTTTTGTAGTTACGTTTCATTGGAGTATAATACAATTGTCAATTGCCCTAGGTACTTCTAAAGCGAACAATTAAAAGTGAACAAAGGAATTAAGCATAAATCTAATTGATTATTGGCAATTTTATATTTGTGTAAAGAAACTGATAATAGATCTAAATTAATTATGTAGTGAAATCTGTATGACATGACTTTTGCTAAATAATGTAAATATAATGTACATTCTATTAAGCAACTGTGTCTTCTTAACTTTGTCGTCCTAGTATTGTAAAGTTATTTTTTTTATTTGCACTCTTGTGTTACTTTTACTGTTGTGTTAGTACAAATTAAAGGATAGTTCTGGTATTATCTAAATTATAATTAATCCTATGTATATTTAAATTTATTCAGTTTTATGTTATCATATTTTATTATCAGTGTCTGTGCAATGAAATAAAGATGTAGACTGATAATTTTAATATTTATATTTAGTTGTTTCTTTTATGTTGTTGCATGATTTGCTTTCGTTTGTTTTGTTTTTTATTTTTGCAGTGTCTACAGTTACATTGTTTCTGGTTTGTCAAATCTCATTGTTATGTGAGAACATATGTGGAATGTTTTCATGATTTTAGAAATGAGCAACACTCAGAAAGAGAAAACCTTACAGGTTTTCTATGCTAATTTATATGATTTGCAAATATGGACGTTATAAATTTCCTTTTTACAGGAAATTAAACATTTTAGAAATTGTTAAAAATTTAAAATACTGTTTATTGTTGGATGTATTGATTTAACGCTGGCAGAATGTTACAGGCAATCACTTGGGGATGAACAAAGTTTTGGTTCCAAATGTCGAACTGAACTGATTAGACCATAAACATCAGATTCATATGATTATACTTCAATCTAAAAATAAAAGTTAATCCACAGGATAGTCAAACTGAAGGAGAGTCTTCTGTTTGTAAAATAACTACAAATATACATGATTAGAAAGCTGCATATTTGACCATACTGCAACAGGATAATACATGATTATATTCAGAACTAAGACAGTTTTAAATACATTGCGTTGGAAGTCACATTCACATTACTTCACTTGCATTACCTAATACCCAGTGACTATTATTTCCAGAATTATAAAAACGTGTTGGATGTAAAATTAGCTGTGAACTAGTAAATGAATTAATTCCAATTTTTTTTGAGTAACAGAAAATTAACTTTGTAATGACATTATTATAAACATTTAAAAGGTAATTGTACTAAAAAATTACAATATCTGGATGAAAAACTTCTAATTATCAAAACTTCAAAATATATTTCATATATCTCTCCAACAAAACGGCATGGTCTTGAACATGCTTACAATGCTGATAGGAAAGAAATAATGGCTAAAGCACTTTAGAATAGCTCTATGGAACTCAAACGGCCTAATGCAACATAAGGAAGAAGTAAAAATCTTTCTTTACTAACACCTAATGGACATACTTTTAATTAGCGAAACCCTCACTGATAGATCATACTTTAGGATATCAAATTACAAATTTTACCACACCAATCATCCTGACCACACAGCGCATGCTAGCTGTGCAATATTAATAAAGGAATCGATTGAACATCACAGCACTACTATACAACATAACAATCTCGGCAGTTTACTGCCCACCTCAGCATAACTTAAAAAAAGAAAACTTTACAGACTACTTCACAACCCTTGGTTCCAAATTTATATCCGGAGGTGATTATAACTCCAAGAACACTATGGAAATCATCAAGCCTAACCACTACTAAAGACAGAGAAATAGCCAAAACCATACAAGAGAAAAAGTATACATTCCTATCCACGGGCACCCCAACCTATTGGCCGACTGATTTAAACAAAACGCCAGATTTACTGGATTTCTTTGTAACAAATGGAATTGCTCGCTCCTATATGGATATAGAACCGAACTATGACTCGTCTTCGGATCACACGCCTATAATTGCAACAATTACCACATCAGTAGTAAATGTTAAAAATATACCCAGATCACACAACTCGAGGACTGACTGGGAAGTCTATAAAGCCGTACTCCATGAATCTGTGGATCTAAAAGTATCCCTTAAAAATACTGTTGAATTAGAGGAAGCCATAAATACACTAATTTCACTCCTACAACAGCAGCAAGCCGTGAAACACCGAAATTGAAAGCGAACAAAGATTTTTCAACATCGCACTTGAAATTAAAAAACTGATCAAAGAAAAAAGAAAAGCCAGAGCAAAATGGCATCGGTCTCATTCACTAGGTGACAAAACTATTTACAATCAACTAAGCAACAAACTCAAAACTAAGATTAAAGAAACGCAAGACAAGTCATTTCAGGATTATGTTACTAATCTCAATCGTTTGATAATTCTATATGGAAACCAATAAAGGCTTCTGCAAAACCAACGCAAGCGAATCCCCCAATTCGCATTGATATTCCAACACCTGGGAATTGGGCTAGAAGCAACAAAGAAAAGGCCGACGTGTTTGCTGTATACCTAGCCTACAAAATGTTGTACCTTCACAAGAGATGTTAGCAGATATGCAAAGTCATGTGGAAAGTATTGGGCATTTAAAACTAATTACCCCCAAAGATATTTAAAAAATCATTCTTTTAAATACCAAAAAATCACCTGGACCTGATCAAATAACTTCAAAAATGTTAAAAGAACTCCCTAGAAAAGCTATTGTACTCCTTACTTACACATTCAATGGAATACTTCGTTTACACTACTGGCCTACTCAGTTAAAAGTGGCCGAAATAATATTAATAGCCAAACCTGGTAAAAATCCACACAATGTTTCCTCATACAGACCTATAAGTCTCCTATCTACTATTTCCAAACTTCTAGAAAAACTTCTACTCCCCAGAATCAGTCCCCTCCTGGATGTTATTCCAAACCACCAGTTCGGGTTTCGTCATTCCCATTTCACAATCCAGCAGTGCCATCGAGTTCTACAAACAATAAACAAATCTATGGAAGACAAACAATATGCACATCCGTACTTCTTGATATAATCATGGCTTTTGATAAGCTGTGGCATGATGGTCTACTTTACAAAATTAAACAAGCCCTTCCATCTTATTATGAAGTAAAGTAAATGGAAAATTCTCAAACAATTTTCCAATCAAAGACGGAGTTCCACATAGCACTGTGTTGGGTCCGGTGCTTTACCTTCTGTACACATCAGATATACCTACTCTCCCTAATACTACAATTTCAACCTTCGCGGACGATACAATCATCCTTGCAAGCCATGAAGATCCAATAACTGCATCCTCATATGCACAATCACAACTAAATCTTGTACAAGATTGGATAAACAGATGGCCCATAAAAATCAATGAGAGTAAATCAACTCAAGTAACATTTATGCTAAAAAAGGGCCATTGTCCACCAGTTAGCATCAATAACATACCTATACCTGCATCACCTTCAGTACGTTATTTAGAATACACCTCGATCAAAAACTTACCTGGAAGGAGCACATCCTAAAGAAGAAAAAACAAATTGACTTACGATTTAAGGACCTAAATTGGCTGATTGGAAGGAAATTCCGTTTGTCACTAGAAAATAGAATCTTGGTTTACGAGGTAATAATCGGACCTATCTGGACTTAACGGCATTGAGTTATGGGGATGCGCCAGTAAGTCGAACACAGATATTATCCAACGCTCACGATCCAAGATCCTTAGGGCGATGACTGACGCACCATGGTACGTAACCAACAAAACGTTACACGATGACATCAATATTCCGTTCGTCCAAACTGTTATACAAGAGCGTAGCGCAAATCATCATATCCGACTAGGATCTCACGTTAATCCACTCATACAACCACTCCTACTACAACACGATACCAGAAGATTAAAAAGATGTTGGCCTATTAATCTCAAATGAGAAGTAGGTGAACTCCTCGCTGGAAGAGTTCCATCCCGCCATGGACTGTTTAATTTTAAGGTCATATGTTATCACATTGGCCCATAGAATGTTAATTCTGATTACTAATAAATAAAATATATAAAAAAATATATATCTATCTTCATTCAACTAACAGCATTATAATAGAAAGTGCTGTGAAAAAATAAGTATTCGTTTAATTTTTAGCATTATTCTTGAAATTAGAATTTTTTTATTTTAATTCTAATCTATTCTGTAAGAAATTACAATTAAGACACATTGGTTTGGAACGAAGCAATTGTGTACATTTAAAAGTAAAATAAAAGGAAATTAATATCAAAATAATATTTTACGATAAGAATAGTAGATTTACATTTACATGGAACACAATTAACTATTTATTTTACGGATTTGGTTCTATTAATGTAAAAGACGTAATAGGTTCAAAAAACTAATACGTTTGTTGCATAGAGATGTCGATACTTACAATAGCAGCCCCAATAATCCAGGAAGTTTAAATCATTTTTGACACTATCATCATGCACCAGCAACTGCAATTGTTCAATGCATTCTATGATTGCTAAGAGTTTATGCTAGTTCAGCAGTTATGATGAAAAGCTTAATAAAACTTTATGAACTTCAAAAACATCTACAAACTACTACAATAATAGTAGAAGATTGAAAAAGACTTCAACGATTCACTATAATAAACATAAACAATATGAGCACTATTTTAATATGCTGGGCGTCGAATTATCAGTAGGCGACTTCAAAAACATGTAAGGGGGATCAAAACGACGACTAAAGCCCAGGAACTGCTTAATGCGATTAACAGCCTTAGTTTGAATCGTTTCTCTACTGGTGATTCTATATACTGTCTGAAGAATAAACTAAATTACTTGATTTCTGTGTGGTAAAGAAAATAAATCTAAACAACTTAAAAATCGAATCCCATTTAGACCTGTCTGCTAAGCATCCGCGGATTATAACAGTTATGACACAATTGCGAGTGAATAAAAAATTAACAACTCTTTGTAATAAATGTACTAAGATTTGTTTTGAATCATGATCAATAAAGTTGTTTATAAAGCTACCTGACAGGCAGCATGAGATAGCTGGCAATAAAGTGTAAGCTCTGTCTCAAACAGAAAATTGCTAAAAAATGAAGACTCCTCAGATGTTGGCAAACTACAAGATGTTTATCAAAGAAATGAAGATTAAACCAAGCGACTTTGTTATCGTATCAGAAATCAACCATTAAAAAACTATGACAGATTGTCCATCATCAATTAACATATGATATTCGCTTTAAATTCATCTACACATATGACAGTCTTGGTTAAAGAAATTAACAAGTCTAAATCAATTAACGTGAACTTTGCTACAAGGAAAAACACCTGCCCATCAATATCGTTAAATAATCAACAAACGTACAAGCAGAAAGTGCCAAATACCTCGGAATCCATCTTGACCGGTGCTTGCATGGAGAAAACTTATCTAAACAAAGCGAAAACAATTGGATGAAATATGAAAAACGCACTGACTATTTTGATGTAAATTCTATTTGTCACTTGACAATAAATTGCTTTTATACAGATCCACATTCAGACCGGTTTGGTTACGCAAGTCCAACTCTCCAGAAGACTGCATACAGTAGCAGTAGTCTTTCAGGTGGTATATAAAAGCTTGCTCGCCTAATTGCAATAGAAACAATGAAAATAAGGACAACGTTTTACAAACATTTTATTGCTTATTTTGGATATTTAACCTTGGAGGAATGCAGGTAGATGCATTAACTCCGAAATATTTTGAGAATTTTCAAAAGAGAATACCAAAAGAAAAGGACTAAGAAGAACGGCTACTAATTAATTCAAATTTCATTTCGCGTAGAAACATATCACAGTGTAGAGGCCGTTACTGCGTGCGCGTGTGTGTATATGTATAATATTCTAAAAGTAATCTGTGGCTATAAAGCACTATGTTAAAAGGACAGAAAAACAAACCTTTAAAATAGAAAAAAATTGAAAGCAGTGACATTGGGAAGGTAATTGCCTAGGATTCTTAAGAGAAATAGGGACAGACAAGTTATCATTTGATTTGAAATACTAGATGCAGTATATAAAAGCAATGATATGATTAACTAATGAGAGATCTGAAGACATAATTGAACTCAATATTTTAAAAATATTTACTATTAAATGCTAGCAAAATAGTCGAAAATTTTAAACACCTGTTAGGTGTATTGTCCTTTGAAAAAAAGTGCGTACATCAGTATATTATACTCATCAGACAATTTTGAATTTAATACAAATTATATGAAGACATATGAAGAATTTTCCTCGAATTTTTGCGTATTTTTCATTTTCTGTTTAGTAAAACGTGCAAAAGATCCACTTATAATTCTTATAGTTATAATTTTTTATTTCTAAATTAAAAAAATCTAAGAAAACAAATCTTTTAAAGGTTCTAAAAATAATTAGCTAAATTGATGCAAGACACATTTTCCATATTTAACGGCTACAGCCTTTGCTAACAGGATACCCTAGAATGTGAGTACAACAGGAATCACAGAATAAAACTTATATTAATTTACTAGGAAGAAAAGAAAATCAAGTGCACACTCTTGGTTGCTATGAGGATTCAAGCAAGTTGAGGTTTCTAATACTTGGCAGAAAAGAACAAAATCAGAGAACTATAGTAAACAGCCATTTTCGAGATTTCTGAGGCTGGATAAAATCTGAGTCTTAAAGGTAAGTTTTAGTTTTTTCCTTCAGTATTTATTTGCAATCTACTACAGGAACAATAATTAAATTATATTGTTACTTAAATACTGACAAACAAAACTTGGCACTAAAGTGTGAGAGGAATTGTTTTTTGGCGCGGCTCCTTATGAATTAATTATAAAAATGTTTACAGTATATTCTTAGTAACTAATAAATCGTTTAAAAACAAAAAGGAAGGTCTAATGGTTTAAAACATTTCAGTCTGTGCTCTTCTCCACTGTAGTCTAGTAAGTTTAAGGCAAACTGTGTTTCTAGTCTTTTAAAATATTTAACTACCTTTTCCTTCACCGATATCACCATAAATTTCTTTGTTTGACACAAAATTATATGCTTTGATCGGACTTATTCTACTGTTTCTGTATATCATATTGTACTCTGTAGATGAATACCATAGCTCCGTACTAATTTTAGAACTGCTTTATGGACGAGAGGTCAGTTTTCAAGAAAGGGTTTAAACTTGTGGCCTATTAGCCAATAATAGATTTTAAGTTTGAGGTTGAGTTGTTTCTTTTTAATCCAGATACGGATTTTCCAAGCTAAACCTTTATCGAGACGCAGGACTAGATACTTTATGCACTCAACGGTACCTTTGCATTTACTAAAAGTGATTGAGTGGATTTCGTTTCGTTAATTTTGAACGCGATTTCTTTAAACCACTTGCATACTTCATTTAAACTTTGTTGTAGGGTTCATACCGTTTTCATTGGGTCTTGATGTATTGCAAGAATTGCCTTATCATCTGCATGAGTTGCCATGGTTATTATTAAGATTTGTGGGTGTGTCAGCTGTCTATAATAAGTATAAAATTGATCCTAAACCACTTCTTTGCGGAACTCCGGATTTAGAAGGGTGAACATCAGAGTTCACTTTACCAAACTTCACTTGAAAGAACTTTTCATCGGGATAAGATATAATAATTATATAGTGTAGATGCAGGATAACCGCCTTTAACTTAAATAATAAACTTTCGTATCACGCTTTGTCGAAGGCTTAGCTTATATCGAGAAAGGGTGCGGAACACTAGCTTTTGTTTTGTTTGTATTGATGTTATCTACTAATCTACGCATTTGTTCTTTGCTATTAATTCTTTAGCCAAACTAGTAATCAGATGTAAATTGCTTATTTTCAATAGTAGGGATAAGTCATTTTAGAAGAAGACTTTCAGATAGTTTGGAAAATAGTGTCGACAAGCTGATAGGTTTATATGTAGGTTAACCAATGGTTTATGAGGTTTACTAGGCTTATGGATCACGAGTGCTTGAACAGTTTTCCATTAAACAGGTTGTTTTTAGTATACTGTTGGACATTGATGAAAGTAACTTGATAACTTTGCAAGGTAATTCCTTGATTATTGTTCTAATGATAATATCATATCTTGGTGATTTCTTGCAGATGGTGTTTCTAATGATCATTTCCATGACTACACTAGAGAAAATGGGTTTATTAGGCAAAGACAGCTGCCATTAAGAAGTTTTTGAGTTCAACATCTTCTTGTAGTTCATCTTCTAGTGGTAATGGTTTGAAAACATTCTAAAGATGGGTTACTATGGGGCCATGATACATTCTTATTTTTAATCTGTCGGCTGGTAGCTTTCCAAAGTGAATATTCTATGTCCTCTATAACTGTCAGTTTCTTAATGAATTGATTAAAAACTTTTATTTTTGATTTATTGGTCATTTTCTTTTCTCTGTTAAGTCTGTGTCTATCAACTAGTGATCTACTATTGTCCCATATCATTTACAGGCCCCACTTTTGTTTTATTTCCATCGAGCAATCGTAAGTTAATATTTTTAGATAGTTATAGAGTAGCTCATACGAATAGTTTGAGTTAGCATTTTGATGTGCATATTCTATTTCGATAGTCGTTTTTAGTAGAATATTGGTTTTTTGATGATCTATCAACATGTCATTAAAATAGTCCCAATTCATTTTATAGTTAGTTACATTGAGAATATTGAATTACTTATTATTAATGTGGTTATTATGAGGCTGTATCTTGGAAACAAGTCAACACACAATTAATTGTTAAACATCTCAGAAGATGACTCTAGTTATAAAAAAGTCATGTAAGATAGGAATTTTTGTAGTACTAGTTGGTCAGCATATAGACTGGTGTGTAGACAAGCAGTCTAGGTGATATTGTTGCATTTTTTCTTTCGGGATAATTAATTTGGATTCCAAAGGAGGCTGCTTAGCATTAAAATCGCCCCCAGTAAGAAACCGATTACTTAATGATTGAATATATTCTTCAAGACTATATTTGTTAAAAAGCAGCGTTTGACCCAGATCGGACGGCTGCAAACAGCGACTGTTCCCCTTACATACCAAATGAGATGTCAGGTCTAAAAACAAAAATACCCTAGGTAAGTAAGATGTGCAATCTAGAATCTCACACTAAAAATTCAGTCTGTCCCAAGGATTCTGGGGGGGAGGAGAACAAAAATCTGACGAAAAAGAAACCACAACGCGGAATGACTAAGATAATGAAAGTCGCTACTCCAACGTCCGAACTTTAGCAATAGACAGCAAAATTCTTGAGCCAGAGGAAGAGTTATCACTTATCAAATGGGATATTCTTCGACTAAGTGAAGCAAGGCGAAAAGGATAAGAACTGACGACTCTACATTCAAAGCACGTACTATACCACTGCGCCGAAGCAAATACACCCACTGGCGGAGTCGGATCCCTGATTAACAAAAAGGTTTACGGGTCGACAACGGACGATGAAATTATGAAAGCCCTAGAAGAAGCGCGGACTCATTTGACGATCCTGCGTGGCAACTTCAACTCAAAAACTGGTATTAAAATAGATAATGCCGAGATCGCACTGGGAAACTTCGGAAGCGGTACGAATAACCAGCGAGGGAAAACTCTAATCCATTTTTTACTAGAAAGGAATTTATTTGAAATGAATAGTTTCTGCTACAAGAAACCCACAAAAAACGGACAAAAATTTATTGTTCAAGACGTAACAGTACTGAATCACATCTTCGTAGGAAGTGGCCACAGAATGGTAAGGGCTACAATTAAAATAAATCTAGGAAATGAAACTAAAAAAAGTGCCAAGCCCCAGAAAACCAAGAGAAATTTAGAGACACAATCGAACGGATTCCGACAAAATTCCAAGCAGAAAAAAGAGATATCAAAGAAACTAACGAAAGAATGACCAAGGCAGTATAGAAAGCCCAAGAGTTCTATTGCTCAAAAAGAAAGACAGAAAACAAATTTAAGATACGAAAATACAACAGAGGAGGAAAATGAAAACAACAGACAATGTGGACGCTTTAAACTTAAATCAGTTAAATAAAGATATTTTAAAAGGCATTAGGAAAGGTATAAGAAAACACAACCACGAGAATATCAAACAAACAATAGAAGAGAACAAGAGCATGAGAAAGTGCTAAAAAGAAAGCTTAAAAATGGGAGAAATGAAATTATAACACTTAAAAAGAGCACAGGTGAAGTAACAAGTAATAGAAACGAGCTATTATTGATAGTGAAATAATTCTACGAGGAACTATATAGAAGTAGACAACAATTAAAGGATGAACCCAAAGAAATCGGAAAGACGAGCGGAGTAAACAATCAGGGTTATGAAGACATAGCTGACATGAATATAGAGAAAATACAATACGCAATAAATAAAATGAAAGACAACAAGGCTAGTAGAGAAGATGAGATAGCCAATGAAGGAATAAAGATAGGTGGAGACACTAGAAGAAATAAAAGATCTCTTTAACCTCTGCCTAATACGAAATAATATACCAACGAAATGGAACACTTTTATGATGATATTAATTCACAAAAAGGACGATCTGACAAACCTCGAAAACTACAGGCCCATAAGCTTGCTCTCTCATCTATACAAGCTGTTCACAAAAATAATAAACCATAGTATCAAAAAGAAGTTTGACTTCTATCAACCCATTGAACAAGCGAGATTCCGATCGGGATTCAGTACAAATGACCATTTATTTACTACAAAAATACTAATAGAACAGACAATAGAATACAACGGGCCCCTGGTACTGGTGTTTATCAATATAAAGAGTCATTGGCATACATAAAATTACATAAGGATACCAACAGTTTTCCATTACAACGAGGTGTCAGGCAAGGAGATAGTTTATCGCTCAAATTTTTCTCCGCAGTTTTGAATACACGTTTAAGACATTAAACTGGGACGAAAAAGGTGTAAAACTAAGCAATCTTCGTTACGTTGACGATATTATTATTATAGCAGACAACCTGTAAGAAGCACAAGATATGGTAAATGAATTATCTCTGGCAACATAAAAAGTAGGCTTAAACATCAGCAAGCGTAAAACAAAAGTAATGACAAACCTAATCATTGTCGGAACATAACTATTGAGAACGAAACATTAAAAGAAGTCAGAGAATACAAATATCTGAGACACGAATTAAGAATTTCCAGAAATAACCAAACATACGAGCTACATAGACGACTAAGCCTAAGCCTAAGCGGGATGGGCAGTGTATGGTAGATTAAGAGACGTATTTAAAAGCCACATACCGATAAGTCTCAACCGGAAAGTATATGACCAATGTGTTTTCCCCGTCCTGCCTTATGGATCAGAAACACTTACGTTAACAAAAAAGACAGTCAAGAAACTGAGAGTCTCTCAGAGAAAAATGGAGATAGCCATGTTAGGTATTAAACTGAAAGACCGTATTCGAAACACTAACATTCGGTAAAGAGCCATCATATGTGACATAATCCACAGAATCACCAATTTGAAATGGAAATGGACGGGGCAAATAGCGAGACTCAATAACGCAAGATGGACAAAGAGAATCATCGAATGGAGACCAGGTCAAGACAAACAAAGCAGAGCGAGACCCCCTACCCGATGAACCAAATATATAAGGAGAGTAGCAGAAAATTGGATTAGAGCTGTACAAAACTAAAGTCAATGGAAACGATTAGGGGAGACTTATGTCCAGCAGTGGAAGCAAACGGCTGGGTGATGATGTGATGATAATGATTATAACATTTGTTAGATCGATGATCAGATAATCAATAAACTACAGAGATAGTTAGTGTTCCTACCCAACTTTGTATAGTTATACTAGTAGCTTGAATAAATTCTGAGCATTAGTTTGGGATTTGTGGTTTTTATATGGTGTCTTGTTAAGATTAATACTAACTTTACTAGTTAGATAATTGGTGTAGTATGTATTATGGCCGTGTATTTTGAAGTAAGAGTATTTAATGAAATATATTTTAAAAATTAATAGAATGTCTATTTTATTATATATTATGAAGGTTTTCACTTCTTGGCGATGTTTTTAAGTTAATTAGTTGTTATACTACTTTCCTTTACTTTTATTTTAACCATGAGGTTGTTGATCATAATTCTTTGCGTATCTATAGTTTGTTGCATGAAAGTCGCTATAGTATTTGAATACTGCAAGAAATCTTGTGATCTTAGGCTGGCGCGCGTTAAAATAAGAACTTTAGGTACATTTTATATTAGATCTGATTTCTGATTGGCGATTGAGTTTCGATATATTTCACAGAGCAATACAGGTTATGTGCAATAGGGTATAGCCAAAGCAATGCCATCTTTTGCATCGAGCAATTTTTTATAAGGTGGTTTAACTTTGACAATAGCATTTAGAAGAGCGCCAATGTTATAGATTTCTTTATTATTGTCCTGCCGTTTGAGTCAAGTTTTGTTTCATTCCATTCCGTTAGGATCGAACAGTAACTGGACGTCTAGAGTGGTTCAACTGTTGGTAGTTGGTTTTAAACAGACTGGAAAATTTTCTTAAAGTATTATTTCTTTGAGTTATCTGTACAATGTTAAAAAAACACCAGGTAAAGAAAAATAAGTCATTTTTCTCGGAATCATCAAAGACGCCGACTTTTAAGAAATGCGAACGTTCAGAGTCGCACCATGATTTTGGGAATCAGTAGTATTGTGGACGAAGATTCTACTTTTATTTTTGTTTGACGAAAAGTTTATTTAATTTTCTTTCAAACATTTACAAATTTCTTAGAAAAATACATGAAAAAACAATGGTTACAATACACACATGAAAAGTATGGAAAATGACTATGGGTAAAATATAAGTAATTAATGGTTATGTATTTCCAATTTATGATGCGAGTTGTGTTTACGTTATTTGCTAAATGGTCTTGCATAAATGTGCCTAAAGAAGAATGAGCAATACTGAATTATTGTTGAATGGGATGGAATAGAAAAGTTAAAAAATATATTCGCTAACCTAATGATGGTTGTAAGTAAAATAGTGGTAGGTAATATTGTCAGGATGACACATGCATATGCATGCGCTAACAGAAAGTGGATAGTGATGGAGCTAGTGTCAATGTGCGTGGTACTGAAAGCAGGCAATACAGTAAAA
Organism: Sinelater perroti; assembly: GCA_036346155.1. NCBI lineage: Eukaryota > Metazoa > Arthropoda > Insecta > Coleoptera > Elateridae > Sinelater > Sinelater perroti. Next base: position 56,971,018 of record JARFIY010000001.1, on the reverse strand, counting down.
GGTGCTGTTGCTGTGCACGACTGAAGCGAAAAACGTGCTATGTACCACCATAAAGCAAACTTATAACGATCGTAGAACTACGAGGCGCATTCATAAAGTAAGGGCCGTTTGGTCACAGAAAAAAATGTACTCATAAGAAACAAATTTTATTGTCATATTTAGTTAGGTACAATCTTACTTTACTTCTCTACATAATCGCCGTTCACTTCTAAGCATTTTTCGTACCGCTGCACCAGCTTCTTTAACCCCTCTGCATAGAAGCTTGCCGCCTGAGAGTTGAACCAGTTGACAACGGCGTTTTTGAGTCCGTCTTCGGTTTCAAAACGTTGTCCACCCAGCCACCGTTTAAAATGCAAGAAGAGGAAGTAGTCGCTAGGTGCAAGGTCGGGACTGTACGGTGGGTGGTCAAAGTTCCCAACGAAAATCTTGAATTTTCTCAATGGTTTTGGCAGCAGTGTGAGGACGCGCGTTATCGTGGAGGAGGATTATGCCAGATGACAGTTTCCGCGGCGTTTGTTTTGATCGCACGTCTCAAGTGTTTGAGCGTTTCGCAGTACACGTCAGCTGTAATTGTTGTCCCACGTTCCATGAAATCAACCAAAAGAACACCGTCTTTGTCCCAAAAACTGTAGCCATCAATTTTCGACTTGTGTACTGAGTTTGTTTAAACTTTTCGGTTTTGGTGAGGATGAGTGTCGCCACTGCATCGATTGCAGTTTTGTTTCTGGGTTGGCGTAGGATACCCACGTCTCGTCCCCAGTAACAATGTGAGAAAACAAATCATCTCCATTTTGTTGATAACGGGCCAAAAACTTTCGTCCACTAGACATTCTTTGCTCTTTGTGGTGGTCGGTGAGCATTTTTGGTACCCACCTTGCACACAATTTGCTGTATGCGAGGTTTTCTGTGACAATATTGTAAACAGTAGTGCGTCCAAGTTGAGGAAATTTATCAGCCAGGCCACTTGTGAAACGATTTCATCAGTCTGGATACTGGGCCTGCCACTCCGCTCTTCGTCATGGACATTTGTTCGGCCATTTGTAAAATAACGGCACCATTGTCTAACCTTTCCTTCACTCATAACTGTAGGTCCGCAAACCAGGCATAACTCCCGATGAATTTCAGCAGCCGACGATCCTTTTGCACATAAGAAACGAATCACAGAACGCACTTCACACTTGGCGGGATCAACGATTTTCGCGGCCATTGTTCTTTGCATTCACTGACAACAATACAATTTCAGAATCAAAACAAATGACGCTGTAGCTTCGCAATGAGTCAGTAGATGGCGCTGCAGTGGTAAAACTGTGCTTCGAAGCGCCACTATTTATATACATGCAAACGGCCCTTACTTTATGAATGCGCCTCGTATTATAACTTACTCGGCTTATGGGTATTTTTTTCGAGCTTTTGGAATTTCCAGCGTATTCTTCCGCGTCTGTTCTTCAAACTTTCCCAGTAAACTTCTGTTCTGTTCTGAGTATTCACTCAATTTTTGTAATTCTTCTCTTAAATTTTTGGTTGTTCTTTCGTATTTCTCTTTTTCGTGTAATGTAGCTTGCTTTGGTATGGTAATTTATTTAAATTGTTTTTCAAGATGCAATAATTTCCACTATTGCCTCCATTTGTAATAAACTAAGATGCAATATGAAGGCACTATTTATCGTTATCATTGGTTAGCTACTACATAATTAATATACTAATACTATTACTAATTAATTATTTCTACTAGCTGATCTATTCTTTCATATATTTAGATCAGAGGCTCCCAAACTTTTTTCTCTCATAGACCACTTTGAAAGTTTCGCTGATTCCGGTGGACCCCCTGCAGCTACATTTCTACCATATTCCCAAAACTCGAAAAAAATGTGAAGATTAGATCTAACTATTATATCTAACTATTTGGGTTGCGGCTGAGTTATTGGTTAATTAATTAATTGATTGTGCTGTGAGTGGATATCAAAAAAGTAAAGTTAGCCACTCAAAAAAGTCATTCCATCCAACGTTACTCCTTTGACATCTACCCACAACACAAGAAACCAATCAATTCTCACATATTTTATTTAGAAAACTCCCCATTCGGAGTGGTAAAAATAAAAATAAAAATAATATATTTCCTTGTGTTGTATTTATTCAAATATGTAATTATTACACTATTAATTATTATTGTTATCATATTACATTGTAATATAATTAAAATAAAATATTAATAACGTAACGTAACTTCTACAATGACAATCACAAAATAGTCATAATTTTAGTGGGAGGATGTACTTGATGGATTGACAGCAAATTATCAATATTTGGCTTCAGTTTTGTTAGGAATAACCGCAAATCTCCCCGTTCTGTGATATTCAATCTGCTCCTTTTTTTTGTTAAAAGGTTTGTAACGACACTAAAACTTTTCTCGATAAGATATGACGAGGGAAACGCTATCAAAAGCTTTCTCGCAATTCCCCACAGTCCAGGATATTTTCAGGTTTTCTGCCTGCAGCCAAAATGTTTGATACCCTCTTTTAAATTTCACCTTCAGTTCCTCATTAGAGCTAAGCTCAAGTAGCTCCTCTTGTAATATCACATTCTCCATTTCTGTTTCATCAAGTGGATTTATGATCCATGGTGGTATTTCCATCGTCAGAATATCTTCAAATCTGATTTTAAAGTCATCATGCAGGGCAATTAAATGTGAACGTATGTGTGAATATCCTCATCAAGGCATTCTACCTGTGACAAGTTTGAAAACTGGAAAAATTTGCGCCGACTAATATTTTGCTTCATAAATTTCAATTTTCCAAGAAAAGCTGAAATTAGACCCTTTGTGTTTATTAAATTGAGGCTGTCCCCTTGTAACTGTAAGTTAATGTCATTAAATTTTTTGAACAAATCTGTCAAATACGCGATGTCTGCTTTCAAATTGATAAGGTTTTCTTTTAAATCTGGATCTTTACTTTCCAGAAACTCTAAAACTGATTCCAAAAGTGAGAAAAATCTTGTTAAACATGCACCTTTCGACAACTAGCGTACTTCAGTATGTAAAAGCAATCGTTGGAAGTCTTCATCATTTTCATCGCTCAATTATGCAAATAAACGCGTATTCAATGCAGTGCTTCTTATTTTGTTAACTGCATTAATCACAAATTGAAGCGATTGGTGCAATTTAGCACTCAAATTTTTCGCTACTAGGTGTTGTCGGTGGATGACACAGTGAATTGCAGTTACCTCTGATATAATTCTTTTAAGATGGCTTATAAACCCACGACATCGCCCGGTCATGGCAGGAGCTCCATCTGTTGCCACCCAAATAACGTTTGTGAATGGAATCGATTTTTCCTTAAAAAATCACTCAGGACATTAAATATTGATTTACCTTTAGTGTCCGTCTCCAAAGTTTTCGCGAATAGTAGCTCTTCATGAATTTCTTCGTCCATAACAAATCGAACGTATGCCAATAATAATGCTTCATTACCAGGTAAAGTTGACTCGTCCAGTTGAATAGAAAAATGAGTTGTTTGCAGATAATTACACAAGAAACTTTCAATATCAGAGCTCATTTCATCAATACGTTTTTGTACAGTGTTGTTACTCAAACGAATTCTTTTGAGTATTTCAAATGGAGATTTGTGCAGAACAGTTTTTAAAACCTCTTCAACAGCGGGTACAATTAACTGTTCTCCAATGGTGTGCGATTTTCCAGATTTCGCTATAAGTAATGAGATAGTGTAAGATGCCCGCAAGCCATCATCGTTACTTTCCGACGTTGAAGCGAACATACTGTGCACGGTGGGTCTCTTTTCATATTTTTCCTTCAATGTTTGAAAATATTTCAAATCTTTACCTATTTTATCAGGATGACACCTTCTTAGATGATCTTCGAGCTTCGATGGTTTCATAGAGTTATTGCTCAAAAATTTGTTGCATAAAAGGCATACGGACAATCGCTTGTCTGCCTTTGATGGAAGAAAACCAAATTTTAAATAATCAACACTGTACTGTCGACATTTCTTCTTAGATTCAGCCATGTTTCGTATCAGTTACCTACCTGTAAATAAAAAAACAAACTTTGTTGTAGTAAGGCGGTCTTACTTAACAGGATATGGCTATTTTAACAGGATTAATTGATTATTGCAATGAAATAAACAAAGTACCGGCGGCAAACTGATTCTAATTATTAAAAGCAATAAATCGCTAAGATCAATAATTGAGTGTTATGAAAACGACTGAACCGATTTTAATGTAATGTAAAACATTTTTTCATTAATTATAAATACTTGTAAATAATATTTTGATATCAAAACTTCGCGATTTTAATTATTTATTTATTACTTTGATGCACGTTACGAGTATGTAGTATATAAAGACACGTACAATTTATGAAAATATATTTAATGATTAGTGAACCACCACACAGTCGGGTAATAAAAAAATTAATAATAAAGTAGGAAAAAGAAGTTCAACCTTTCTCGGCTTTCTGTTCTTTTATGGAAGTATCTAATAATGGCTCTGTTCAGTATTTAATTTTTAATACGTACCTAATACACGCAAACATTACAAATATACTTATTACAACATAAATATATCTTCTATCGCAGGTGGGTTGGAAGAGATTTCTTTTAGGAATAAGCCTCACCTTTTGTACCTACGTATTTTTTTGTAATTTGTCCTGTTTTTGTTTACTTACGTGAACAATAAATTGTAAAATAAATAGATAAATAATAAATAAAATAAAAGTATGTATAACAAATAGGCAGGTAAGTACTTACTTTTCCGACAGTGGCAAACACTAACATCGATTCACTTTACTTTACTTTTCTTTTCGAAATTCGGGAAACAAATGAATAACGTTTATCCGTGGCAATCGTATTTATATTGGTGAAAAATCAAACAAGTTCATGCAAGATTGCAAGCACACACACCACAAGTCGTACTTCGTCCCTTTGCACGTCTGAACAAGCATTGCGGACGGCGGCAGCGGCAGCGCTTTGCAAGTCTCGGCACGTTGTATGGAATATGCAAGTTTTTACAAGTAACAGTCGCTGACCTTCTTAAAATATTATCTGCCTACATTGATAGGTGAATTCAAGCCAACATTTTAGTTCTTCACTATCGAAACCAGATAAATTTTCGTAGACCCCCGCTTACGAATTGTGAACCCCCATTTTTTTGTCACGCCAACATAGACCCCCGTCGAGTCTCCCGTGGACCCCTGGGGTCCACCTGGATCACTTTGGGAATCAATGATTTAGATCATCATGTAAATTGTGCCACTCACAATTATTTTATTTATAGTTTCCCCTACGTTAAAATATCTTATGGCTTGCATAATCCTCATAATTTCTTGTAAACGCATTGAGCATATTACTAGAACCTTTTTCTTTATGACAAGCTTCGAATTCTCTAGATGTTAATTCACTGTTTGGCCGTCACACTTACGCTTGACTTTACTAGGGAGGCTCGGTTTCTAATGGTCTAATGACACGTAAATGCTATCAGGACTTAGTAAAGTCTGCGGCAACTCTGCATTACTCTATCTTGCAATGCATTGTAAAAGCAATGGGCGACATAGGTATACAAAAGTAGATTTGGAGAGTTTTGGGCATCTTTCGTATTTCCCTGACAATCTTTTAAGGTTATGACTTTTTCCGGCTGTTGCAAGGATCCTTCAAAGTATCAAATCCCTGATGATATATATATATATATATATATATATATATATATATATATATATATATATATATATATATATACTTTATCCAAATTTGTGGGGAGAATACTCATCAGGGATTTGATACATTTGAAGGATCCTTAACATAAAGTCATAACCTAGATATGAAAATAAATCAAAATCTAATATATAATGTGCTCTTATCAGGAGAGGAGCGGAATTGTCATCAGGTGCTAAATAGTTATGGATATGGGATAAATATGATAATAGAGTTATTGTAAATAGAAGCATTAGTAGTTTATTTTGAAATTAAATTAGCCTTTCATGTTAATAAATGTCTTTATTCTTTATTGGAATGTGATGCTTTACATGACTATACATATATTGGAATTGTTAGAACTAAATTTGTATTATAAACAATCCGCATCAGGCAGGCAACTTAAATCAACATTGATCGGGAGTAACGCAGTTTCCTTCAAAATTTCGCACGTAGCCATCTTCGCAAGTACATCCTATTCTGCAGAGAGCGATGCAAGGCTGCGGACCCATGTTGTAGTTCTCGCAAGTAAGCGGACAAGCAGAAGCACACATGCTGTACTTCTCGTTGCTGTCCATACAAACTTAAAAGTAAAAAATAGTATCTAAGTGCTAAGTAAAAATTACTTTTAAGCAAGAAATGAACAAAGTCCTGATAGGAAAAACGACCGAGTGCAGTAATTTTGCTGTTTCCAAGTGTTACGAAAAATAGTGATTAAGTAAGGCGGCAAGAAAATAAAGGAAAACTAGGTATCAACAGAATTAAGGTAGGATTAAAAAATAAGTACAGAATATATCGGAAATAACGTCAATGAACATTAATAAGGAGCGACCCCCGACGAGTCGACTGGAGACGCCTTTCTTGGTGCAGTCAGATAAGTAAGACGTAGACGTTTAAGCGCGCTATCAACAATACCCTTCGTAAGACTTTATGTGCTTTTAATTAATATAAATAGCAAAATACATATAGAAATTAATAAACTAGGGAGTAGGAAATTACAAAATAGAGAAAATTCTAGAAGAAATAACGAGAAGTGAGATAGAACAGTAGAGACGAGCAAATAGAAATAAAATTAGATGCAACTGGAATTAGATAAAATCAAAAATAAAAACTCTACATTTAAAAGAGACAATTACCAATTACAGAAAAGAATGGAACACAAATAAAAGAAAATAGGGATGCTGGAAAATAAATTATGAAAAAAGAAATAATTATACGTAGAATTGAAAAAGAAAAAGAGGAAAGTGACCTAATACTAAAGGAGAAAGTAAGGATAATCCTTAGAGACAAAGATCTAAGATTATCAATCAAAGACGAAATAACATACAGAAGAATCGGGAAAAAACAAGAAGGAGAAAGAAATCAGCCCTATTCTAATGGAATTAAAGAATTGGACAAATAAACTAAAAATCCTAATAATAATAATAATAGTAAGGCTCTATAACTCCTCGCATGGGAGCACGGCCTGCGAACTGATAGATTAAAACTCTTTTATGTCCGACTTTACTGCCCGGTCGTCGCGTACCAAGCCTGATGCGGGGCGATGTGAGAAGCACTTAGACAACCGCCATTATTACCTCTTGCTCGAGCGAGCGCAGGTACTCAATTATTTTCAGTGACTGAGTAGGCCACCCGCAGACATTAGAGAAGTCCAGGAATCTAACTCGGGTCCGTCCGCATCGCAATCCGCACCTCAAGCGCTTAGACCAGCCTGGCGATCTGGAAATCTTAAAGGCGACCAATAAATTAAAAAGGATAAAAGGCATATATTGAAGAAGATTATACTAAAGAAATGCAATAGAGAAGAAATACCAAAGGTAATAGAAATCTAAAACCAGTGAAAGTGAATAGTCTAAAGTACGCAGACGTAGATAATAAAATGCAAAGTTTGATAAATTTATGGGTAGAAGAAATTGGGAGATTGAGAATAAAAGTGAATATTAATAAAACTAAAACATTGATAATAAATGAAAAAGAAAGGAAATAGTAAAACAGAGAATTAAAATGCAATTGAGTCAAATTGTAAAGAGTTACAACATATGAATATCTAGGAACTAATAGGTCTAGTAAAAGAAATCCATTATTTTTGCATGAAATTGGAGGTTTTATTTAACATACTTAGAATGAACCGATTTAAGTCAAATATGCGCTGTTTCGTTCGATAACTTGTTGCCACTTTGAAGGTAATTCCATTATGCCTCTCTCATAGAAGCCCTTGTCCCTGTTGGCAAAAAACTGGGACAGTCGATTTTCACAACCCTCTCTTGAGGCAAATTTTTCACAGCAAAATAGTTCGCCATGGACAGGAACAGGTGGTAATCACTTGGTGCCAAGTCCGGACTGTAAGGTGGATGCATAAGAACCTCCCAACTAAGCTCCCGGAGCTTCTGGCGAGTCGCTATCGGTGTGTGTGACCTGGCGATGTCTTGATGAAACACAATTCCTGTCCTAGTGGTCAAAGTTGGCCGCTTCTAGGCGATTGCTTCCTTCAGATGGTCCAATTGTTTACAATACAAATTCGAATTAAGAGTTTCGCCGTAGGGGAGCAGCTCATAGTATATGATTCCTTGCCAATCCCACCAAACACACAGCAAAACCTTCTCGGCGGTCAATTCTGGCTTGACCACCATTTGCGCCGGCTCACCGCGCTTCGACTACGACCGTTGACGCAAGTGATCAACTTTTCATCGCCAGACACCATTCGCTTCAGAAATGGGTTGACTTTGTTGCGATTCAGCAGCGTTTTACAGATGGAGATTCGGTCCATGAGGTTTTTTTGCGATAACTCGTGTGGCACCCATACATCCAGCTTCTTTTTGTATCCAGCTTTTTCCAAATGGTTTAAAACGGTTTTTTGTGCAATGTTTAGCTCCTGGGCAATAGAAATAGTGCTTATATGACGGTTGGACTCGGCCATTTCTATGATTTTATCCACATTTTCGACAATTGGCCTTCCAGAGCATGGTGCATCTTTGACATCGAAATTATCGGAACGGATTCGACGAAACCAAAACTGCGCTTGATTGGCTGTTACAGTATCAGAACCATAAACACTATTTACATTTTCAGCCGCCTGACTTGCGTGTTCACCTTTATCGAAGAAAAACTGTAAAATATAGCGTATTTTCTCTTTGCTGGTGTCCATATTTGACGTGAGCTCAAACAAAACCATCAAATAAGTTTTTTTTAGTACAAAATGTCAGCTTTCTAACGCCATCCAGTGTAAATCGATGGGACTTTTAGAGCGCAAGATACAATTTATTAAAACCATCTATTGGAAAAATAATGGATTTCTTTTTAATAGATCTATTATAATTACAGAGGATGGAAAGATAAAAGCAGAAATAAAAAAACGAATAAGTAAAGTAAATAGAATATACTATGCATCAAACATATCAATACTAAGAAAAAAAGATAAACAAAAAGGTGAAACTAATAGTACATAACACCATTACACTATCAACAGTCTTACCATCGAAAATTGAACATTACAAGCAAAATATAAGGGAAGTATAACAGCCACAGAGATGAAACATCTAGGAAATATAGCCAACAAAACAAAATGGGCTAGAATACTAAATGAGGAAATTAGAAAAGTACTAGAGCAGGAATTAATAACTTGAAAATTGAAAATAGGCCACTCAACTGGTACGGGAGCATATTATGGACAGAAACAGAAAGACTGTGTAAAAAAGTACTTGAAGCGGAAAGAATGAAGAAGAAAAAAGGGGAAGACCGAGGAAAACGTGGATAGGACAAATTACTGAAATAGGGAAGAAAAGAGGAAAGACGTTGAACGAACTAAAAATCTTAGCAAGAGATAGAAGTAAATGAAAGAAGTGGGTGCCACAGATTTTGTTTGCTTGTTTGTTTGTTTATTTGTTTGCCCATCGAGTCGATCAACATCTACCAAATTTGGTATAAAAATTCGTTTAATAAAGAAGGAGAATAAAATTATATACCTATAAGTTAAAACTTGATGGATTTCAAGAATTTTTTCCAACCAGTTTTCTCAGGTAATTAGGAAGGTTAAAACATTTAATGTTGTAATTCGAAACTAATTTAAAGTCAAACCATAAAAAACTGTTGCAAAATTTTGTTGAATATGGATGAACTGTTTATTGCTCTTTTACTCATTTGTTTTCTATAAAATAAAGAAACTATGCTACTCGGTCATTAAGCAACAAACATACAATGAAAAATTAAGCTAATTGTGCGCCTAAAAACTACTAAAAATACCCGAATCTCGAGTACGAGGAAGCATCAAAAGTTTTCGGTTCGATTGTATTCCAGAAGTGACGGAAATAAAACAATAGGCTTATTTTTCAATATAGTCTGTGTATTTTAACATGTTTATTATATCTCAAAATTAGCAATTCAATGTTCTGAAGTTTTATTTGCAAAATGTTCGAAAATAATCGTTTGTAAACTTTTCAACATTATTAAATTTGTTACTCTGAAGGGTTTTTTTCAGTTTTGAAAATAGTCACCAAAGACTATATTTGCGTTGTAGGTAGGGTGGTTAAGCTCCTCAAAGCCGCACAATTTTGCAGCGACTGGGTAACTTTGGCATTTTCGTGCAGAAGGCGGCTAGTTGGACTGAGTATGCCGTACATCTCTTCCTTCATGATGTCGCGCAATTATGCAACAAGTTGGCGCAGTACTCTCCGATTACAACTCTATTTTTTCTTTAAAATAAATTTGCAAAATTTCCCTTGCTCCCAAAAAACCTTTTTTTATTGAACCACTTTTAGCTTTCTTGGCCGTTTTTTGTCGGATCTGCGCCATTGACCTGTTGCTAGATTATGGTTTCATCTCCTGTAACAATGGATTAAAAACTTCTCTTTTGTAGAGAGAGGTTTCAAAAATGTTCATAAGAGATCCCACGATGTTGTTTTTGAACCGCCTACAAAAGTCGGGGTACTCATCTGTCACTGATCTTATTTATATGAAGATGATAATGGAGAATGTATCGCACGACTTGTACTCGAAAGTCTTAACTTGGCTTTTCTCACTTTTAAATGCGCATCATGTTCGACGAGTACGACTTTTTCTTGCAAAAGCCTTTCAACTGACCGACCTGCACGTGATTCGTTTTCGATGCTTTTTCGGTCCAAACGAAATTGTTTTGTACATTGGTGCATCGTGTGGTTGGTTCTCGGCTTATAAGACCGTGGTCGGAGTTCAGAAACTCTTGACGTTTCGTCCACAACTGCGGCGGACATCTTCAGAAAACATCTTGTCAAAATTAAGTGATTGTCCCGTGCGCACGGTGAGTGAAAATTCAGTTATTACTTGGTAATGGATTTCCAATATTGTGCAAAATAATTTGGCACTACCAACTTAACTGATTGTTGCAACGCGACTCAGCCAAATCGGCTATTGAAATTTTTATAAACGTTGAACCAAAGATATATTGCTATATTGCTTCTACTGTTACTGGAACATACACAGGCCGGAAGCTTTTGGCACTTACTTCGTATAGCAATTAGTCGCAAACTTGATGTTGAAAGAGACATAAGTTTGATAATATTATTTGTGAAATTTTGGGAAGAAAAGTAAGTTGTAGCAAGCCAACTAAAAAACCCGATAAACACGAAACGTTGATGGTTTGGAACCTCAAAGCCTCCGACACATGGTAATGTTAAATTTTTTTAAACGTTGGTTTAAAATTTGTATTAAGCTTCGATAAGTGAATTAAATGACTCTGCTGTTTGCTAATTAGTAGATGCAATTAGATGAATAATTGACCTATAGGCTATACATAACTACTAAAGCGTAGAATAATAACAGAGAACATTTTGTGAAATGACAAATCATCTTATCAATGTGTAGATGTGCTATATAATATATAATTCTACGGCGGTGGAATAATTATATGACCCTTATTTTTGTAGCAGTTATAATTTAGAACTAGTGCATGCGTTTGTTAACAAAACAACGGTTTTATCCGATTGTTTGAGAACACAGAATTAGTGATTTCAAATGATAAACTCACAGTACTCAACTCGCATCTTATTAAACGTTAAAATTAACCGGTCAAAAACTTACTACAGAGTAAGTAATAGAAGCAAATTCCTGCATAAATTTATCGTAAAAGACGGAAATCCTTCTAATAGTAGGAGCATTAAGAGCCTACATCATACTAGGTATAACACCAGTATCTCACCACTGCATTACTAGAAATGTTTTCTTCAGATGACAATATAAAAACAACCTATGTGATACGGCTGCTTTGATAGTGGCACAACTAAGAAAATATCTCCAGGTCTAAGCGGTCGAGGCGCGGACTGCGATGCGGACGGACCCGGATTCCATTCTCGGATCTCTGATGGCTGGTTGGTGGCCTACTTCAGTCACTAAAAATAATTGAGTACCTGCACTCGCTCGAGCAAGGGGTAATAATAGCGGTCGTGTAAGGCGTGGTGCTTGCCACATCGCCCCTCATCAGAGATGGTGCGCGACGATCGGGCAGTTTCTTTGAAAACGGCACATTTCTGTTTGCTATATTTATGGTAAGTAATATTATTATTATACAATATCTTTTTAGTGTTAAGATTCTATTTTGAAATGTGCCCCTGTAAGTGACTAAATGATAGTTATGCTGGGATTATTTTTTGAGTTATGCCCATATCTAAGAAATAATTTCTACTTGTATGTCTATTATTTTTCTTCTTTTTATTTTTAGAATAATTTCAAATTAGTATCAATAATACTAAAGGTATGAAACATTCTCAATCAAGAACTCGATTAATATTAAAGCTAGTCAAGGTACCAGATAAAAATGTACCTGAAATGCTAATGAACACTCGAAAAAAGTTTCTAGAAACTATTTTGCAAGTAACTATAGTTTATCTTACAGTGTTTTATTGGCACATTATGTTGCAAATTATTTTTGTAGTAAAATACACTTGAGATCAAAACAATCGACTCACAAGCTGCATGCGCATTTTCTAAGGAAAATGAAAATAAAAACATTAACGTGCGTGGAGTATCTTTATTATTGAGCTTTAAAAAACTGTTGCTACTGCATTCATCGGATGACGCATTCAAAAAAATATGCATCACAAACGAGATTTCACGAATTCTTGCTATTTGGAACGCACGCGCGCGATGATGTGACTGGCCTATAGTCCGCTTGCAATCTGGTAATTGATCTTAATCACTTATCCGAAGTTGACGTAAGTAAGTAACGTAAGTGCTCAAGTGATTTGCAAGAAAATGGATACCACAGCCGCCGAAGCAGCCCAGGCAATTGCATTGTTAAGAGAAGGCTTCGTTCAGAGGCCCGTGGCGTCGGTACCGGAAAACCGGTGGTTACGGAGAGAAACGATCAATTTCTCGCCTCAGTATCCCTCAGAAATCGATATATGACTGGCATTGACCTCAAGCAAGAGCTGAGTGCGGTAAGAGGTGTGGTCGTCAGCACTTGAACAGTGAGAAAAGACTGAAGGCAGCCAGCCTGATCCCAAAAGACAGCTACGGGTCCCAAGCTGAGTGCATATCTATTGGGACCTCGGCCATTGGAGTCAGATATTATTTACCGACGAGTGCCTACATGGCAACGACAGGAGACGTCGGGTATGTAGAAGGCCAAAGCAGCGATTTGCTGGGCTTTGTGTAGCCCAGACTTAAATCTAATTAAGCATGTTTGGGATGAGCTTAAGCGAAGAGTCCGGGCCAGAAATATTGCGGAACGTGCTGAAACTAAGAGCGGCATTGATTGAAGAGTGGGAAGCAATCCCTCAAGACAGCATAGGAAAAGTCATCCGATCCATGCGTAATCGCTTGAAAAATGTAATTGGGAGTTGAGGTGACAACGCTATGTATGAAAAATCATTTCATTAATTTCAGCTGATAATTTAATTTTTTCCCTTTCATAATCACCTTTTTGCTATAACACTTTTGTGTTACACATATTCTTATACCCATAACTTTCCAATTCCAATTAAAGTGGTATCATTTGAAGCCACACTTTTTAAGCTTTCAAACAGTACACTGAATGTGTTGCCGAGTTGATTGTTTTGCTCCCAAGTGAATATTTAAAATTAAATTTTTAATTTTGTTTTAGCGCGATTAGTGGACGATGACGAAAAGGAATACACAGAGCTAGAAAACAGCAAAATACTCGGAAAAGGAAGAACATCCAGAATTAATGTTTCATTCAGATGTCACTGATGCAGATTCCAACTACGATGCCTCTGAAGATATCAGCAGCAATACAGAAAGTTTATCTGATGATGCTCTAAGACAAAAGAACGAGAGAAGCATACAAAATGAAGAATTCACTTTAGCTAAAAAAGGAAGAAAAAGGAATATTAAAAACTAGGTAATTATTTCTAATAAGAAATACTGATAAGCTATATAATTTATACAAAACAAAAAAAGTAGCAAAAGGACTTGCTTTGAGAAGTATAAGCGAGTACATAGACAGCGAGACTTCATTGCTGCAAATATGCTGAAAGTTGCGTCTGCATATCTATACGTTAGAGGAAGCAGCAGAAAAGTCAATAATGCTTTTTATTTTGAAAAAAATCTGGTGTGAACATCACACGACTTTCCTTATCCTATTATTATATATTATACCGGGTCCATCGTCTCGGCCCTGCGCTGCTCTCGTCTAAAAATTTGTTAATTTAAAAAAGGACGAGGCGCGAGTCCAACACTCGAAAGCTGATTAAAATAAACAGTACAAGACAATAATTGACTCGTACTTAAAATTTTGCTACGTCACTGAAGGTAACCGTGCGAGCTCGGCTGCACGGCCTTCCCCGTTATCGCCTGCGTGCTCCCTCCTAGTGGCCCGGTAGCTTTCCGAGCGCGCTGTGATTGGTCCTTTTAATTAATTTTTAATCGGCTATAACTTATTTATTTGACCTCGGATAAAAAAATTTCATTGTAATTTTTTGTTCGTCTCGGTTTAATCTATTCGGTAATATAAATTTATCGAAAAATGTTATGAACACCCGGTATATTAAAAATCCTGAGCTTCAATTTTATTCGAGTTCCTATTTTACCAACTTTTATTTTAAATTCATGTTTATCTCGTGATAACAAATCATTTTTATTCTCATAAATTTTTTGTATCTTCAACTGTTTAGATTCGCGACCGCTTTGCGACCGATTTTGCGACTTTGCGACCAAACGGCTCAGCCGATTTTTACCAAAAGCTTCGCACTGCGTCCCCTAACTACAAGTAACTTGCATACCAAATTTCAAGTCTCTAGCTCTTAGGGTTCTCGAGATATCCTGTTTACTGACAGACCGACACACACACACACACACACACACACACACACACACACACACACACACACACACACACACACACACACACACACACACACACACACACACACACACACACACACAAATATATATATATATATATATATCCTGTTTACTGACAGACCAACAGACAGACAGACACACACACACACACACACACGAACCAATGGCTCAAACCAACTTTTTTGGTGTCCTGAGGCTATAATTCGTCCAGAAATGTGAAAAACTGTGTAGGTCAAATTTTCGCCGATTACATTACTTTCCTTATTATAGGATAAGGAAAGTAAAAATGGGAAACGTTTTAGAGTTTGTAAGGTATTTTTTATGAATACATTGGACATAAATCATAGTTTCTCAAAAATTACTGATAACCCTCTCGCAGATGCCAGGCCCGATGATTTCCGCCTTTAGTTCTAAATATGTGCGTAGTTTGTTAGCATACACCTGTGATTTCACAACTCCCCATAATTTTCCGTGTAGTAAGGCAATCGTCAACTACATAACCGATTAAAAATGTTACGAAACGTTCTTCAATGGACGGTAACCGTAATCCCCCCAATCATCTTCAAAGAGCAACGGCTGGTCAAAAAACACACCACTCAGTGATTCTTAGTAGATTTCACGCTTCTGGGTTATTCTAAAATTTTAATTTCCCCAAATCCGGCAGTTTTGTTCGTCAACGAAACCACTTAAGTGAAAGGGGGCTTCGTCACTTAAAATTATTTTTATTGTGAAATTTTCGTCTGCTGCCATTCTTTCCACATCCCATTCAGCAAATTGCCTCCGTTTCCCATAATCAACAAGCTTAAGTTGTTGCGTCAGTTGGATTTTTTACGCGTGCATATAAAGATCTTTATGCAAAATTCGATATAACAAAGTTGTCGAAACGTCCAACTGCTGCGAACATGGGCGAATCGATTTTCTAAGACTCGCAGTTACAATGTCTCGCATAATGTCTGTCCGACGAGACCGATTCCGCCCAGGCGACTTTACCTTTCTAAAGAATCAGTCGTCTAGAATTTCCCCATTAGTCTTCCAAATGTAGATTCGTTGGGTGCTTTA
Organism: Sinelater perroti; assembly: GCA_036346155.1. NCBI lineage: Eukaryota > Metazoa > Arthropoda > Insecta > Coleoptera > Elateridae > Sinelater > Sinelater perroti. The sequence goes on along the minus strand of JARFIY010000001.1, from coordinate 56,954,969 downwards.
TTTCACCGCTTTGGTAAGATGCTTTAAGAATAAGAACGCGTTGCTCCGTTATAAACTGTTCTATAACGAAAACAAACCAAAACCAACCAATACTAAATTAATCGGAATGATAATAGATAACATAAATGATAAGAACAGGCCTACTTACTTTAAAACAAAAATGTCGCGACCTTTATAGAACGCCATTTATATTTTGATAGGTCCATTTGTTAGTTCTGGAATTATGTATCTGAGTTGTACTTAATTATTCTATAGAGTCTTTAACCAAGCTTATCGCACATTACTGTTATTAAACGACTTCATATCGTGACTAAAAACTACTGGATCAATTTGTGCATTAATTCCACATTAGCAAAGATTTCGTCAACGAACATACAATGCAATTTTGCTAGCCTGAGCGAGAAATTGTAAATAGGCTTGTGGCATATTCTACCAACGTGCAGAGATACATGCACATACTAGGTTAAGTGACAAAACTAAACGAATGGGTATTTCACGTTTTTATCTGCTGTTCTGTCACCGCAGTAACAATTCCTTTGATTCTGTTATGACCTGAGATGAAAGTAATGCCTTTACACCACTATTAGGTACAAAATGTCGTGGAGAAAAGAGAACAAACAGTCACAACTCTATCCAAATCGTAACTGCACGTGTAGAATATTCTGTTCTGTATTTGGTGGGATTTGCTAAACATTATTTATTTTAAGCGGCTATTCCGAGACTTGACAAAAATTTCTCAAACTTGGCTGGGAAATCCAGTCCTACTCGCCACATAGGGATTATCACCTTCTCCGAGTATTAAACAATGCCCCGCAAAGATAATGGCAAAGCAAAAGCTCGATCAGTGAATAGACAATTTTTGGTACTACAGCCAATGACGTTCATAAAGTCATGATCGATTTACTGTTAAAAGAAGGTTATTGATAGCAGTAGAGCATGTTTTATTCAAACTTACTTCACATTTCCAACATAATCTTGTATTATTTTCCATTAAGACGTACTATTGTACTTACATTCAGCCAGCTGAGGTTTTCCATAAACGTGCACTTGGATAGCTACTAAAATAAAAACGAAATATACAAAACTCATTTTTGCTTGTTGTTTCACTAACTTGCACTGTATAATGTTACCTTATACTTGATTTTTGCTTTTATAGTAATGATAGCGGAAACTGAACAAATGAGGACCTCGGAGGCGTCAAGCGTGGTAGAATAGAATTCAATTATCATGTCATATTTGGTTATTTAGCACATATAAAAGACTAAATTTTAAAATGCATATTTATAATTGCAGCAGTTACATACAATAAATATCATATTAAATGTGTCGTTTCACGCTTGTTTACTATGTTACATAAAACATTTAAATTGTTAACACTTTAAAATGGTTTGTTGTTATTTAACTTTGATGTAAAAAATAAAAAATAATTTCTGTTGTAAAACATTTTTTAAATATACTAATAGAATAGCTTGTGTTTAACTAGTTTAAATAATCAATCAAAATGAAAAAAAATGCTTATCAAGTAAATTGGACTTAATTAATTCGTAGTCGAGTGGTTAAGACGCTAGTTTTATTCTTTAGCGCACTTCGAGATTTTTCTCTACCATACATAAAGAACCGATACATTATTAGATAACCTAAAATAAATAAACAGAAAATATGGCGAAGAAATAGAAACATAGCTATAGGAATTTGTAATATACAAAACAGAAGGACGTTATCACAGATATCAAAGATTAAAATTAAACATAGTAATCATCAGCAAGATCCAAAAGAAAGGTATAAGTAAAAATAAAATTGACAACTATTACCATATTTGGACTGGAGCACCTAAACACCACTATGCTAAAAATGGAATGTCTATACTAATAAGGAAACGAAAGAACTATATCGCTAGATTCAAACAGTACAACAAATCATTTATTAGTGTTGGCGTGGAGATTTATAAACAACCTACAACTATTATGAAAATGTATACAATGAATGATAATTACGAAAACGAGAAGAATTATATTTTCTTAGAGAGATTGACAAAAACTGTAGAAGGTATACAAAATCATAAAGAAGTAATCTTAATGGACGACCGAAATAGCGAAATAGAAAGAAAGAAAATTGACGTAGTGGGATGCTTTGGGAAAGAGACAATCAACGGCAATGGAAATTGCCTTATTGATTTTTGCAGAGAATACAAATATAGTATTGGGAGCATATTGTTTCAACATAACATTTATAAATATGCATGGGCAAATCCAGCAATGAATATAAAAACTGTCATGGTGGGGATCAACACTCCGCGAGAAGCACAGCCTGCAAACTGATAAGATGGAGGCTGTCTTACATGTTCACTTTCTGTGCTCGGTCGCCGCCCACAGAAGATAACTTCAAAATAGACTTATTGGTACAAAATAATATAATAATGTTATATCAAAATAGGATACAAAACATATTAGATATAGAAAATGAACAGTTACCTGAAGAAATGTATGAACATTCGAAGAAAACCGTATTCGAAGCAGCGAGTGAGGCTCTTCGTGTAAAAACTAGAAAAGGTAAATATATAGAGAAGTTCTCGAAAGATCTAGAGAATGTTGTTAAGAAAAAAATAAAATGGAAATCAAAAGGCACACCAAAACATAGAAAATAATACATGTTACTACGAAACAGTAAAAATAAAAGAGCGGAAAAAATTTAATCCGACTATGCGTAGACATTTATTACGCTATTGAATACAATAGATCAATAATAGCTTAAAACAATTAAAAAAATCAGAAACTATATAAACTGTATAAATTACACCTAATTAGCAAAAACACAATATACATAAATGTAGATGGAAAGGCACAGAACATTAGAATAGAGAGATCAAAAAGGACACAAACAAAAGAATGATCAAGAAAGCATTAAAAGTAATGCATGAAGTAATTTGAAATAAGAATATTGGTCAAGGCACCAAAAAGAGAATATTCCATAGTATAATGCATAGCGTAGTACTGTATGAAGGAAAGATGTGGCCACTGACAAATAATATAAGAAATATGATTAGAACCGTAAATTTAGATTTTATGAGGAAGTGTCTACAAATTACTAGGCGGAATAGACTTAGAACAGAGGAAGATTGAAGAATGAATGCCACCTGCTCAAATAGAAAAACGTTAGAAACGTTAGAAGAGCTCTCCAATGGTATGACATATGAGACGGATGCCAGATAACAGATGGTCAACAAAACTGACAATTATTTCCAAGGAGGTAGAAAAAAGAGTCAAACCAACTATATTTAAAAAGTTTCTATAAAAACTGTTCTGGAGGAAAGAGGTTTGTAGGAAGCAGACTGGGAGGATAGACAGGAATAGAAGCAGAAAACAGCAAATTCTATGCAGTAAAAATCGAAGTTTTAGTAGTTCTTTTCCTGGAGATTTTCCATTTCTTAAAGATTTTTCTTCTTGCATTATCTGGGTTCCTTCTTCTTTCTATTACTGAAAATTTGCATTTTCTTGTAAGGTTTCATTTTCTATTCTTTCGTTTTCTTGTTTTTTTTTGAGATTAGAAAAATCATCTGGCTGAAGTTTTCAAATCATATTTTGATGCAATGGATCAAGAAGGAAAAATAAAGCGCCCCTGCAGATGTCGAAACTATTACAAAAACTGGAGAACAAATAAAGCTGATAAATAAACAACAAAACTTCAATTCAAATTCAAATTCATCCAGATTATACCTATTCCCAAACCCAGAATACTTCCTCATAATATTGAATCATATCGACCTATCAATCTTCTTTCAGATCCCTTAAAACTGTTGGAACGACTATTTCTAAAAAAACTAATGACTCGCTCTATATGAATGGTTGCTCGATCATGAGTTTGGTTTTTAATGAAATCATTCAACAATTCAACAATGCAATCGCATAAAAAATGTGTACTGCACTTTAATATAAACAATATTATTTTGCTGGATCGTAAAATAAACGTGTTTTACCTCCCATTTAATTATTATTCGCAACTGTCGAACAAAAGATGGGCAATGATGTGTTCTAAAATGAACTAATAAATCTATTTCTTTTTATCTGATCTTCAGTGATACAACAATAAACACTTTCACCGACGATACAGCTATTCTTACTTCCCACGACAATCCAAGCACAGCATCGCCATTGGTTCAAACTAACCTAAACCAAATTGAGTAGTGGCGAATAAAGGTCAACAAAGATAAATCTTCATACATAACATTTACAATTAGATGTTTATCAAGTCCGCCCAACACCCTTAACAATACTCCCATTCTACTAAGTAATAAAGTAAAGTATCTGGAAAACTCATCTTACAAAAGAAGGTCGCGAAGTGTTACTTTGAATTTGATATCAGTTCATGGGCCACTTTATAGAAATTTGGACGCCGAGTCCGAATCGGCTGTCTGTGTTTATCGACAGTTAATAGTTTTAATAATTTTCATGCAAATATTTATCCTCCAGTTAGATTAAACAATTATCAACTTCCACAAAAAGGCAGTGGGCACGCATAGGAGACTAAACTGGAATACACACAACTGGAAAAAAGAACTCAACTAGACTTAAAATACATACAAATGTTAGAAAGAACTTAATTCCCAATTAAAAACATGTGATTACTATACAAAAGTGTCATTAAACAAATATAGACATATGTGATTCACTTATGGAGGTCAATAGCTAAATTCAGAAAAATAGGAAAAAGAGGGCGGGGAAAAGAAAGACATCCTAAAATAAAGTAATCATGACTATTGGGAATTATTGGGTTTTACAAGAGATTATTCTTGTTTCATCTTAAAAAAATAAGTGAAAAATATTCTAACAAACTCAGTGTAGATCCCAATAAAATTGCAGTTAACTTAATAGACAAACAATGCATCAAAATATTTAAAAAATGATCTACTGAATTTAGCAAATGAATTTAATGAAATTCTTAGGTTGGCTTAACAATAATATAGACAAAAAAATTATAAACTAAGAAAGAGCGATTTTATTGAAAGTTGTTTTACATATTACTATTGTTCTTAGTTAAATGTGTATGCACTGTCAAGCAACGTGTTAAGGATGCTTGTACAGTGGCTTTTCACATTCGACACACTGTATGTTGTAATGCTGCGAACTTGCGACTAATACCGTCGCGGTGGTGCGGCGAACTTAATGCGCCGCCCGCAATATGTGAGCCGCTGACGTTGAGACCCCCGTAACACTCGTAAACGTGTGAGGACTACAACAGGGCGAAAGATTCCAGAGGATATGCAAAGGTTTCTGCGCTACGAGAAGGCTCCAGAACAGATGCTAGATGTATAAATACACAGCGGAGCAGCAAGAGGAAAGTCCAGTTACTGTAAACGAAGAGAACTGTTTTAGTGCAAAATAAATTGTGTTATAGATAGCTAATAGAGTGATTTTATGTCGGTAGATATTTGTGTTAATGGTATTAAATAATTCAATTGTAAATAAATTTATTTGAGCGCATTTAGATGCATTTTAAAGAAGATTGCTGTTATTTATGCATCAATAATTTTAGTATCAAGCACTAGTTACAAAATATTATTTTTCTAAATAAAAATTTCTAATACATAGGCTTAGTTGAAGATATATTTCAGTGAATATCCCACGTGTGCTATGTAATTGCTTTTATCTTTAATATAAATCAAATGTCTAGAATGTCGTAAATATCTTTTGTAAGTAAAAGAATTCGGTAGTTGGTATTTTGATTAGTTCCGGTACTTTAACTCAAACTCTCTCAAAACATTATACTTTTTGAGTCATTCTGATTTATAGGTTACTCCAATCAATTAATGGGAGTCGCCAAAATTTCACACAATGTTTTTGAGTTTTAAAGCTACAATATTGGAGAGGTGCAATAGTCTAAGAGTAATACTCAATATTATAACAATTATCCATCTAATCCTATTTTATTCTATAGAATGATTATACCACGTATCCTAAAGAAGAAATAATTGATACATAAATTACGTGTGATTTTGTAACATATCATAAAATGTTGTAACTAAATTATTTACGTAAGTTTATGTAAAGCAAAATTAATCATTTTTAAAACGTAGCAACTTATGAAATATGCTTTTAACAACTGAGAGTGTTTCCGTTAATAACTGGCTTTTCGTGAGCTATTAGCATTATCCATTGCGTTTTGCAACAAATAGCTACAATGCGTTTAGTATTGTGCATTTGTGTTTTAACGTTAACTTCAGCATTACCTTATAATAACCAAAGTAAGTAATTTGTACAATTCAAACATGCGTATAAAATAAAATCTTTTGCAGCTTGTTCTGGCGCAAATGAAATATATAGCAATTGTCTTACCGCTTGTCCCTTAACTTACAAAAACTATAATGTAGCGCCTCAAGCATGTATCGCCATTTGCAAGATTGGTTGTACCTGTAAGGACGGCTACGTAAGAAACTCCACAGGACAGTGTGTTATTCCTAATCAATGCTAAAATCGTAATTGCATATGGCTTATATAATCGAAACATTTACGATGTACCATCTGCAACAATGTTACACATTAAAAATATTATTTTGTACATTTCAATTAAAATTAAAAATCATCACTACGAAGACTGTTAAACTCCTTAAAGAAATTTTTATTTTATTAAGATAAAGTGTTGCAAATGTAACTCTTATTTCTTGACATGGTCCCCTTCTTTCGCGTTACACTTTTGCTGTCTTTCCACTAGCTTCCCGATTCCTCTTTTCAGATAATGTTTTTTGTTGTTGCCGTAACCACAAGTACACATCTGTGATAATAGCACTATTGGAATTAAATTTCTTGCTCCTTAGGCGTTCTTCCAAGAAATAAAAAAAAAACGAACGTGGGCTATAAAACCCAGTAAAGGTTTTGTAAAGTTTGAGCAGTCTGGGAACGAGCATCATCGTGGAACAAACGAACACTACAAACTAAAGAATTCCTCTTTTTGAGAGAAAAGCTGGCTTGACTTTTTTCGTCAGCAAATTGCTGTAACATTCAACATTGGCAATTTTACGGTCCTCAAGAAAGTCAGACAAAATGATTCCTGATGAGTTCCAAAGTAGTTGTGAAATATTTCGTTTTTTAAATTGACTTTGATTTTTCTTTCAGCTTCCTTATGTAGCTAAGATCTTTTTTTTCTGCGCCACTACCACTTGGTCACCCACAAAACCCATAGTTTATAAATATTCATTCCCCCCATTCTCTAACATTTTTATTCCAAATTCCTAGAGTATCTTCTAGAAATAGTTTAAATAGTATTGACTATATTGGACAGCCTTATAATAATCCCTTGTAGGTTTTAAAGTTTGAGATGCGTCGATTTCCAACTTATATGTATTGTTTTTATACAAGTTTTTCATAGCTCTTATAATCGTCGTCGGTATTCCCATCTTTGCCATAGCTTTCTATAGTACGTTGCTAGGGAACGTGTTATAAGCTTATTATGAGTCGAGAAAAGCCAAATAAATGTCTTTTTTCCTGATAGTTGTTGTATAGTGTAGATGTGGTCTATACAGGATTTACCTGCTGTAAACCCAGCTTGTTTTTCTATATTTCCTCCAGCTTGTCTTTTATTACTTTGCCATCTATAGTTGTTTTTAGATTTATTTCTTTTCCCTCTTTTAAAAGTATATGTCAAATATGCTTCCTTCCATTCTTTTGGTACGTCTTCAAATAGCTGTTGAAGCGTTCTCCATAGTTTCTCATAACCAGATCTGGCGCGATATCTTCTGGTCGCCCAGTGCTATTTCTAGTATTTCGTCCTCTAGATTCCTTATTTCTTCTTCTGCACTTTCTGTGAACTCTGCCCCTTGTTCTGTTAGCAAGTTTTTGTAGTACTTTTTGACATCTCAAAAAAATTTGTCTGGGATTTTTGATGTTTATGCATTTATTAACTACAAACGTGGAAAATCACTTGCACTATAAGTTTCTGTCTGCCATTCTGTTGGGTCTTGGATAGGCGTGGACGCAAAATTTTATAATGCCTGCTTCATGTTGCAGTGATTTTTTCGGTAAAGAAAGTGTGATGATAAATGATTAGTGCACTTATTTTAAAAAAATATCACTGCAATTACACGTGTTAGTGACTTTTAAAAAAATATTTTTGCTAATTTTTAATCATTCGCAAATTACTTTTTGCAAATTTTGTGCCAAATTTAAGTATGTACAAAACAAATAAAAACATTCACCATATGCAACAAACATCCACACATCTGCGAGCCTATTCCAGATACATAATTGTATGGCAACTGTAATCAATTAATTGCATGCTTTAGAAACATTAATTTGCAAAACTGTGTATTGACAAATTTTTGATAGTTTAACAAAAATTTAAGTTAAATCTTAATTACATCTATATTTCTATATTATTCATATAATACTTAAAGGTACAACTAAACATGTAACAAATGGTATATTATATAACTAAATAAATCGTATTGCAAACGCTTTTTTAAATACATATTAACTCATTAAGTTCTGAAAAAATAGTTTTAAATCTGAACCCGAGAGATGATAACTTTTAGCAGACTTCGTTGTTAAGATTGTCTTATATCACCGATTCATTCTGTAATAAGAAAATTTTTAATTTTTTTTCTTAATTCTACTTCTGTTGTCTTCTCGGTTTGTTTTCTCTTTCTCTATGGAAATTTAATTTTTGCTAATAAACAATCTATGGTCCCTTCCACATTCCGCCCCTCGTTTTACCCTCACATCTCTAAATTTAATTATTGTTTCTCTTTTTATTATATATTAAGTAATCGATTATTTATTTTAAGTTCCTTTTCGGTTGTATAAATGTCTATTTGTGAATTCTTTGTGCTCGTAAAAAGCATTTGTAATTCTCGGATTAAACGATTGATACAACTCTATTGTCATTTCTCCGTTGTTGATCATTAATTCTTTACCGTCCTGTTCTTCCATTCATGTCTCCAGTGAAAATTAACTCCTCATTTTTATTCACTTTGCCGACTTTGTTTTGTAATGCATCTAAGAACATTTTCTTCTGTCATCCGTTGGTTCGTATACGTCTAGTATCTTTTTTTCCCCATACATTGTTAGGTTCATTTTTACCATTCGTTTATTTATTGGTTCCTATGGTTTGTATTTCTTCTTTATTTACTTTGGCTCGTTTTTCTTTGTTAACGCCACTCCAAATATGTAGGATATCACCGAGGTTTTCAGTTACATTCTCTTTTTTTCGCATATTCTTAAATTTTTCTGACATATTTATCTTTATTTTTCTAACTTTGTGTATTCCACGTAGCTAACTTGAGTTTTCTGTTTCCTTTTTTTCTTGTTTTCATGGTTACTTCTTACGACTGATTTTTGAAAATTCTTAACGAAACTGCCCCCCTCGTATACATTGGGGTTCCCTCCTGGTATTCATCTCCAAAACTTTCGTTTTTACATGATGGACATTTTGGATGCTTAGGTTTAACGTTACAATTCCATTTTAGAAGAGCCTATATATTCAGTCGTCGACTTTAGATCAGACGCTTACTATAGGTTAAACACTATTTTGCCTGTTGATCCACGGAAAGTATTTGATTTCACTTCTGCTCCCCATCTGGGAGGTATTCCCCGATCCACCACCTGGGGACGCGCCCTCTAGGGGTCATAGGCTCCCAGTAGGGGGAAAACATAGTTTTTGAAAAAATATACAATAAAGCTTAGAACACAAATACAGTACTGGAAGATTAGAAAAATAATCTATTAATACCAATCTATAAAAAAATAAAATCAAGTGTACTACTGAAATTATAGAATAAAAAATATTAAAATGTAAAGTATAAAAGCTACCTAATATATAGTAATAAAAAACCAAAAATAAAAATAAAAACGCGAGAATTCCATACCTACAAAATTAAGGAGGAGCGAAGCTTTCGAGTATTCCTAAGGAACCTACATCTGTCAACTAGTACGGATGGAATTAAAAAAGAACTAGAAACACTTGGACACAAAGTAGTCAATATATGGAATGTTAAACAAGCCGTCACAAAAAAAGAACTGCCCCTTTTTGCGGTAGAACTAAAACCTGGTGACAACAATAAAGACATATACAAAGTAGATAGACTTATGCACTCTGTGGTTAAATTTGAGTCACCACGCGTCAAACGAACAATACCACAATGCTCCAGGTGTCAGAAACATGGACATACTAAAAAATTTTGCAACAGAACCCCTCGCTGTGTTAAGTGCACTGGCATAAAACTTCAGAATGTGAACACAAAGACAGATATCCCAACGTAACATGCGTAAACTGCAATGGGAATCATTCTGCGAATTATAGGGGATGCCCAGCGTACAAGGAACTACGCCAAAGAATGTTTCGTCCGCTAAGAGCGAAAACTCTCCCAAGCACAAGATACTATCAACCAGGTCTCACCCATGCACAAGTATTAACAAACAACCCACAACAAACCATCCAAAAAACTCAACACCAAAATACCGAAACGACAAACCAGACAAACGATATGACAGAATTAAAACTAATGATGAAGCAACTAATGGAACAGATGAGCACTATGTTAAACCTGTTAACCATGTTCGTCACTAAAATACATAATGGATAATATTTTTAAAATAGCGATATGGAACGCCAACGGGCTGTTACACCACAAAGAAGAACTCACAACCTTTATCACAAATCACTGTATAGACATTGTTTTAATCGCAGAATCACACTTTACAGAACGAAGCTACTTCAACATTTCAAGGTATGACGTGTATGCAACACAACACCCAGACGGCACCGCCCATGCTGGTACAGCAATAATAATACGAAGTTCAATCAAGCATCATGAACTACTAAAATACAGTCAACCACAACTACAAGCTACAACAATAGTAATTGAAGATTGGCTAGGTCCAATTACAGTATCAGCAGTCTATTGTCCACCACGACATAACAATAAGCAGGAAACATACGAGCACTACTTCCATACACTAGGCCCCAGATTCATCTCGGGTGGAGACTTTAACGCCAAACACGAATACTGGGGTTCTAGACTAAGCACCACCAAAGGAAGAGAAATGATGAAAGCAGTAAACAACTTAGGGTTACGACCTCTGTCCACAGGTGAGCCTACCTATTGGCCATCTGACCTCAGAAAACAACCTGATTTGCTAGATCTGTGTTTCGTGAGAAACATTAACCCGAACTTACTAAAAGCAAATTCCTGTCTCGACCTCTCGACGGACCATTCCCCAGTAATAGTGACATTAGGCGCAAACGTAAAGGTCAATGTCAGATCACTATCCCTCACCAATAAAGCCACAAACTGGAACTAGTCAATGAATCCTTGTAAATGCAAATACCTTTAAAAACAGTAAAAGACCTTAAAGAAGCAACAGAACATTTCAATCAGGTTGTTCAAGATGCGGCCCGTCAGGCTACACCAGAACTCGTTCAGCACATCCAATCGGAAAATTGTCCTATCATAGTGAAGAAGAAAGTCGCAGAGAAACACAGACTAAGAAGAATCTGGCACACAACAAGACTTCCAAACGATAAAAGAGCGCTCAATCATGCTACCTCCGAGCTCAAAGACCTTCTGATCAACATTAAAAATCAACACGTACAAAACTACCTGAAACACTTATCTTCTACAGAAACAAATGATTATTCTCTCTGGCGAGCTACAAAACACTTAAAACATCCGAAACAACACAAAGCACCAATTCGCACCAAAAACAATACCTGGGCAAAAAGTGACCGAGAAAAGACGGAAACCTTCGCAAAACATCTAGAAAAAGTTTTCGAACCATTCCCGCCGATAGTAAACAACGAAGAAGAAGTCCACAGATCTTTAGAAACACCATACCAGATGAGCCTGCCGATTAAAAAGTTCAACGCCTACCAGGTAGAGACTACTATACTTAAAAAAGTGAACTCCAATAAAGCTCCAGGTCAAGATCTAATTACTGGAAAAATACTAAAAGAACTACCAGATAAGGGATATCAGTTCATAACTTATCTATTCAACTCAGTCTTAAGATTACGGCATTTTCCTGACCAATGGAAGAATGCTACAGTTATTTTAATACAAAAGCTAGTGACCAATTTGCGTCCTACAGACCCATCAGTCTTCTACCGGTGTTATCCAAGGTTTTTGAGAAAATTCTCCTAAAAAAGCTATATCCGATTCTCCTAGACAAACATGTCATACCCGATCACCAATTCGGCTTCAGAAAAAACCATGCTACAATAGAGAAGGTACACAGGGTAGTGAATAAAATCTCCAATGACTTCGAAGAGCGAAGATACTGCGCTGCGGTGTTCCTCAACATTACGCAGGCCTTTGACAAGGTCTGGCACCAAGGGCTGCTATACAAAGTTAAGGAAACCCTACCCACGGATTACTACGAAATATTCAAATCATACCTAACTAATAGGCATTTCTCCGTCAAATATGGCAGCGAAATAACACCCCTCCATCCTATCACATCAGGAGTACCCCAAGGCAGTGTCCTGGGTCCCATTTTGTACTTGATATTTACGCGAGACCTCCCAACATCTACAGGAAACATGGTTGCTATCTTTGCCGATGACACGGTTATCCTTACATCACACACAGATCCAAATCAAGCATCCCAAAAGCTTCAAGCTCACCTAGATAAAATACAAAATTGATGTAATAAGTGGCGCATAAAAATAAATGATAGCAAATCGGTCCAGGTAACCTTCACACTCAGAAGAGGCAACAACCACCTGATCCCTCAAGCAGATAGCGCTAAATACCTGGGCATCCACCTAGACAGGAAACTAACCTGGAGACCACATATATGGGCAAAGCGTAAACAACTAGGGCTTAAGCTACAAAAAATGTATTGGATAATCGGGCGTAAATCGCAACTTTCTCTGGAAAGCAAAATACTTCTCTATAAAGCCATGCTTAAACCCATATGGTGTTATGGAATTCAGTTATGGAGCACTGCTAAAACTTCAAATATTGAAATACTGCGAAGATCTCAATCCAAACTGTTAAGATCATTAGTTAAGGCACCGTGGTACATTCCCAACGAAACCATAAGACGCGATCTTGGAGTTTCAACGGTTAACCAAGAGATACAAAAGTTTAGTGCGCGCTATTACGATCGTATCAGTGATCACCCAAACATTTTAATGGAGTACTTACTAGACAATGACGACGAAGTGCAACCACTTTTAAAAAGATTCAAACCCGCAGATCTAATTGTCAGATTCGTGCAGTAATGTGTCGGTTAATCAACAGTTCCAACAGTGTATAGGATAAACTAGTTTAAGAGTAATAGAGGAGTGTCATCAGTGGATGCACTTCCTTCATGTTTATTATGTTCTTTAACAATATATGTCATATCAACTACTGAATGTCTAAAGATAGATTGTAGTGTAATAATAAATTTAAAAAAAAACTTCCTAGGCTCATAAAAAAATAATCTGTTGGTAAAAGGTTAGAACCTAGCCCAACTTCATTAGTTATCGTAATATCCTATTATCTAAAAATGACTGTTTCGAACACAATTTTTTGCTACTGTACTTGTTTTACTGGATTCCAAAAAAGAATAAATTGAAAATAAATGATGCTATATGGTAATCATTACCTTCACGAGATGAAGACCCGCTCTTGCATGATATATGCGGGATTCTCCCACTTTGTTTACAATTATCGTAAAAAATCCACTTTTTGGCTCAGTTCATAATCCGACTTAAAAAAGTTTTCATGTTATGCCTGAACAGAAAAAAGAGGCCACTTCTAGTCAATGCGTCTTGTTATGTATATATAGTGTCAATTCCTGCAAAACTCATCTGTAAATTTATTAACATTTGCAGTATTATAAAAATAACATAATTGCTTTCGATGTGTTAAAAATCGTCGCAAAGCACTAAGTAGTAGCCATATGTTTCATTTAACGTTTTCTCATGATTTATTCGGGAGTTCATTGTCTGCCATCTTTGTTTTCTAACTCAAAATCAATTTTCCCAAAATTGTGGTGCTGACATTTTACCGTTCCTTTATCGTAGCACCCTTGCACAACATTCGATTAATTTTTATTGCCGCTGCCTTTCTTGAATTGAAAAAAAAAGTGTATTTGAATATCCCTTATTTCTTTACGAAAAAAATAGATATATTGGCAATGCAGGTAGCTGACGATTAGGGAAAATGTCGAATGTTTACCCAACTTTAATATATAATAATAACAGTAAAAATTTCAACTTACATAAACACTCCTCGCGACAACACCATAAACACGATTTTTTAAAAACTGACATTTGTGTGACATTACCTAATAGTAGAAAATATAAATAATCGACATTACCATAAATCTGTTGACACAACAAAACCAAAACTAGATTTTTACTGTAATGGAGATGATTAAATATCGATTTGATTCTGTAATAAAATACAACAAAAGTAAGAATCTAAACCGGAATCAATACTTTCAACTACGCCAAAGGTGCCGTTGTCGATAACAACGAATGCAACTGATAGAACTGATGCTAACGTGCTAGTTAACCTGTAGGCTATTTTATTTTATAACGAATAAGAATTTCAGTCTAATTATCACGATGTACTGATTTCAACTTCTTTCAACTCCTTTCGGCGGAGGCAGTTTTGCAAAACATTGCGCGCAAGAACATCAAGGAATACCAACATTAATTCATGAGGTATCTTACACAAACGGCCTCATAACAATATATGTCACCATCGAATGATGTGTCATATCAAAAAATAAACGTTGTAACCTAGCAAAGACTAACTCATGCAATTTTAAAAACAAAAAAAATAAAACAAATCAAAACAGACAAACAAAAGGAAGGAAGTTAAAACACTACAAAAAATGTAAAAAACAAAGGTTTTAAATTATTTTTTTGATTCTCTGAGAGCTACTTTATTAGTCAAACTAAAGAAAGGGCTTGCTTTTCAAAAGGAGAAGTAATAAAAAATCTTTGTTTTTTGTCATCGCCAAGGTTTTTCTGTGTTTAAATATCCTTAGCTCCATTTGTGTAAAAATATGACCTTTTAAAGTAAAATTCTTACAAAGCGTGAAGCAAGAATATTCAAGTACAGGGTTATGGCATTCATAACTATGCTCATTAGCAAAAATATTTTATAATAGAGAACGGTGTCTTAAGATAGGTAATTATCGGAGAAGTCTACCATATAATTCTCGCTAGTATCCCACCACTTTGTTGAGAAACTACACATTTTTGCCTCTACCTATCCTACAACAGAATTTCTTAATCAAATTCGAGTATTTTTTGCCAAGTCGCCCGAGCAACGCTTAGCCACATATTAGCGTGTAGGAATTAAACTTCTTCTTCTACTCTTCTATAGGCTATCAAACTTAATTTAACTAAAAAGAGTTTCTATATTTTTTCAGTGACACGTTGATTGTTTCCAACACGCCTTATATAATATATATACCGAATGTTAATTTAAAAGTCTAAGGTACCCCAATGTTTCAGCTTTGACATATGTTTGTTTATAGTACTACAATCTAGGCCAAGTTTGATGACTGAACTCGAAAATGAATCAGTTTCAACTATCTCTTGCAACTGATCCCAATTAACAGTCGACGGTTAGGCTGATCTTCGAGGTCAAAATCGCAAACCTTACAGAGAAATAAATAATAATAATGAAATATTCTTATAGATAAAATTGTATACCGACTTTGAGAATAAATTACTCAAATAATATAAGTATTAGAGAAATAAAAAAAACTTTTTATATTTTTAAGTAAAGTTATAGACATCAATGCAAAAATCTCCTGGTTTTGATCTGAATACTATAGAAACTCTGATATAACTAACAAGCATCAACTAACAACGCATCCTTTAGACCGAAGTACGTACCTAAAATGTAAAAGTTGCAGAGGCCGTAATGATTCCCAGACTAAAAAACCTTCTCATAAAGTTTCATCATACTAACTTATTTTTATGAGAAACTATTACTGAAAAGGTTAAATCCAATAAAGAAAAAGAAAGACCGGACCTCTGCTTACAAGTTTGGCTTCGGAGAAAGTAACTCGACCATTGATCACGTTTATATACATCATTGAGGAGTCACTAAAGGAAAAAGCCTACTCTTACCATTTTCTATAGTATAGCACTGGTTTTTGAAAAAGTATGGCGTAAAGATTTGTTCTACAGCCTAAATAACTAATAATGTGGATACCAAATACTTATCAAATTTCATCTAAATTTAATGGGAACTGTGGAAATTATAAGACATGCAAGAACATTTAAAGATTATTTTTTCCCATCTCTTCAATCCATTTTGCCCATTAACAAAATTTACTTGAGGCATTAGGTCATTGAATTCATCAACTATTAAAAGAGAAAGGAAAGTATAAGGTCTAAAGGGCATCAAACTAAAAACTATAGCGAAAGTTTATAAAAGTCGCGACATGTTCGCGTTTGTAATAAGTAATATTTGAATGCAATTTACAAAAAAAAACGTAAATGTTTAGTAGAATGTTTTCCACATGCTTAGGAAAGAATGCTGTTACCCAATTACCATATACCGCTATTAACAGAAATGCACTTCCAATAAGACCTCCATATAATGTTTCGTAAACTATTAGATTGAAAAGTACTTAGTAATATCTAGATTTTTAAATAATTGGCATGCTTCATACAACATTACACAAGCTTAACGAAATGTAAAGTTGAAACTATTTGATTGGAATAATAAGAACTGCATTTTTGGGCGGCAACGTGCTTAGCATTTTGAGACAAAATTTTTGAAGAGATTTTTAAGAAATATCTTTTAGTGTAATACATATAAATACTTACGCGCTCTTAAATTATAATTATTAATATTAACATTTCTATTTGTGTTATTACTCTTATGTATTTATCGCTTGTTTTCTGTGCTGTTATCACTATTTTCTTCAAAAGCTTTCAACACCATTCAAGGCGTTATTCAAAACATATTTCTTAAGGAACCCTAATTATTTCTTATTTTGCAGCTATGTATTACACACACTTGGAAAATGATTGATCATTTCATTACTTCAATTACTTTAAAACGCAATTTAGTTTTGCTATTTATTGTTCCACTTTTCTCGTAAAAAAGTCCTAAATGGCTTATTAATAAATTCCACGAATGGATATAACTGACTTCAAAAGTCCGAAAATGCTATAATCATTTTTTTAGAATCTTTTTGTTTAATTCTATTTTAACATATATTTAAAAAAGAATACAATCAATATTAAAAAAAAATAACGCCATATCAAAAAAGTAATCTCACTTTTAAAAGAGTAATTTCTTATTCGGGTGAAAGTCTACTTTGAGCAAATTTTTTGTTAGAAAGGTTAACAATTATTTTGTATTGTCTCTGAGCTTCTTGTCCAAATTGTCCTGACCATGAATCAATCAGTAAAAGTACTTTTCGATTATTAGGAACCATAGCCATGACTTTAGACAAATACAAGTATTGGTTAGTTGTAATAAATTTTCCGGACTTGGAAGATGTTACCATTACATCTTTTTTAGAGCCATAAGATTTTTCACTTCATTTGAAACTCTTGGTACAAATGAAGATCCTGTGATTTTGTGAAGACAGATATGAAGAGGTCTTACTCTCATTTTCGAAAATAACAAAAAACTAAGCGTAGGTAGTCTCAATGGTGGTCTACAATGTGCACTAATGCAGTTTATGAAATTATATAGGAGAGCTGGGCCATTGAGGGTCAAAGTTTTGAATATAAGCGCGATTTTTACGTTAACCTATTAATATTTTGAAATGATAATTACGAAACATCTCCCTCTAGGAGCTGTGAGATCTTGTCGTTGGTGGGGAAGCTTCGTTTTAGTATAGAACAATCTAAGGGACAGCTCCGAAAGTGTGTCACCGTTAAATCCTTACAAGCCCTAGCAGATATAGTTGCTAAACTAGTAGCCATTCCTGTAAAAGAAAGCTATTTCGGCACCTTCAGAGAAGCCTGCGAAATCAGGACGGATCAATAGAAAACGATTTAAGCAACGGAATATGGATTACGAGTTATGCACATGAAACGTCAGGACAGCTCCTGCGACTCGGAGCTCAAACCTGCTCAACGAGTTAAAAAGATGCAAAATTAAAATTGCAGCAATCCAAAAACAAAATGGATGAAGCAAGGTATTCGAGATACAGAACACACACTATTCTTCACAGTGGAAAGTTGGGTGGAAACAAGGATTTTAGCGTAGCCTTTATAGTAGACAAAGGAATTAAATCTAGCATAATAAATTATCAAGCAATCAATGATTATGCACACTACGGATAAGAAATAACTAAAAGAACTATCTTCAAAGTAGCGCTAATAAACGTACGGTGTGAAATCAAGGAAGCCTTTTACAATCGACTGGAACATATATATGATAACTTGCCGAAAAATGATATTAAAATCATACTGAGGGATATGAATATTAAAATAGGCAAGGAGAAAGAACACATTGGAGCAATTGGTGCACATAGCCTAAATGCGGATACAAACGGAAATGGAGAAATGGGCCTAAATTTTGTAAACAACAGAAATATGGTTAGTTCCACTTGTTTCCACATTGAAACATCCACAAAACTACATGGATATTACCGGATGGGGCAACTGCTAACCAGATAAACCATATATTAATATATAAAAGAGAGGTCTCAAGTACATTAGATGTTAAGAGCGCGTCATGTGGATAAATCACATCATGGTACAAATTAAGTTCAGATGAAGAATTAACAGGCAAATACAGTCGCCAAGAAAAACTAGATCTAGATAAGCTAAAAGATTCGAAAGTCAGAAAGAAATATGAGGAGGAGGTCAACAATAAACTAGAAGAAATGGACAATCGATAAAACGAACTAGAATGTGAAAACCGTTAGAATAATATAAAAGATGCAACAATTAAATCCACAAAAAAATATTAGATATAGAAAAACCCTGACGCAAGGAAGAATGAGTCAACAAATAATACGAGACAGCCATCAATAAAAGGGACTCACTATATTGAAAATATGTTCAACATAGAACAAGAGAGAGAAAGGAAGAATTTGAGGACCCAAGAACAAAAGCTGATATAGTGTGGCGAAAAGAAAAAACAAAAGTTCCTAAATCACCAGGTGGAAGAAATGGAAAGAAATTTTAAGGATAACGATCCCAGGAATGCATATCAATATATAAAGACACTTAAAGGGGATTTAAATTGCATACCCTCTTAATGAGAAAAAACAATGGCAACATAATAACAGACAGAACGGAAATCAAACAAATGTAGCAAAAATATTTTCAAAAACTTTTAGGAAGTGCCGACCATAGAGAAAATGCACGGCATCAGGACAATCTGAACAACAACGAGCATCTAGAACCCACACTCGATAAAGTGGATTAAGCTCTCGAGGCTCAGAAAAATAACAAATCACCTGGATTTGATGACATCCCGGTGAAATTATACAAAACCGCAGGCCGTAAACTTGTTGAACAACTACACCCACTGATAGTAAGAATCTGGAACAAAGATAACACCCCGGAAAACTGGAAAAGAAGTATAATTAACCCTATCCATAAAAACGTGATAAGTTAACATGCAAAAATTATCGAGGGAACTCACTCCTATGTACCGCATATAAAATATTTACTTATATACTAAATAAGAGAACCCAAAGTATTTGGAAAACCTTATCGGAGAATATCAAGCAGATCCACCATCGATCAACTATTTACTGTCATGGAGATGTTGAGACGAGCATGGAAGTGTGATATAGAGGTGAACCAAATATTTGTCGACTTCCGCCAGGTCTAATGACAGAGACGGTGGCGTACGTAAGGATACAGAATCAGATAACAGATCCTTTCGAAATAACACAGGATCTACAACAGAGTGTTGGTCTGGTCCCAATACTTTTCAACATTAGCCTGAAGTATCTCATAGCAGTTGTGTTCTATAATATTCGTGAAGTGGATTTAAGAGTCAATGAAAGCGCATATCTTACTATTTGTGAGTGGATTATTTATTGGGAAAAGGCACGTATACCGACTAAATCTTTACCTAATTGTGTTAAGAAACTAGTTACCTTATACCAAGTTTAGAGAGATTTGCAAAAAATGCAAACAAAACACAGGACATGATTGAGCAGCGTCGACAAGAGTTTGTTACAAACTTAAACAATTTGTTTGACATTGCACATGCCGATGCGCTTCAATTAACAGAGATAAATAAAGATAAGATCTTCTTGTAGCGACAGAGAGAGCCAGGTCGACCTGGTCACTTAGCTGGAGTGGACAAAAAACTGACCGAAAAAAAGGAAAACATTGGCGTGCTAAATATTTTTCATCCTTAACTCCTTCGACATCATCATATAAACCACTACAAGGAGAGTTGTCTTCTGATTCTAAAATAATGGATTTACATGAACATTTGCCCATCTCAAGTGAGAGCACACAGACTAATAAAACTTCTATGAGAAAAAATTTCATCACTCCAAAATTAGTCTACCGATAATTATTTCGTATGATAATAAACTTATCGCTGTGTAGAGAACAGGCCCAGGCAGTTTGGAACGCTTATCATTGTATGGAATCTTGAAAATAAAGCGCAGATTTTCTGTTGTGATACTGCTGCTTCAAATACAGGTCATATTAATAGTGCCTGTGTGCTTCTCGAACAGAAACTGAATAGAGAAATGCTTATTTTTGCTTGCCGCCATCATGTCTACGAATTGGTATTAAAAGGCGTGTTTGAGACAAAAATCAGCCAAGTGACTACATGCCCAGACATTTCATTATTTAAAAAGTTTCGAGAAAAGTAAAAAATGTCGATCCCGAAAGAATTCATAGCTATACAAAAAAGCTATCATGCCTGAATGTTTCAGAAATTGACAAACGGCTAGAATTTTTCCGAAATGAATTGACTAAAGAAATTGCTAGAGATGATTATCAAGAATTAATAATTTAATTCAATAATATTTCTTAGCGGAGATACAGAGAAGAAATTTAAGATTCGGCCTCCAGGCGCCACTCACCAAGCTCGATGGATGGCGAGAGCAATTTATTCATTAAAAATCTGGTGTGAACATCACACGACTTTCCTTATCCTATTATATTATATATATATATATATATATATATATATATATATATACACAGTCCAACACTCGAAAGCTGATTAAAATAAACAGTACAAGATAATAATTGACTCGTACTTAAAATTTTGCTACGTCACTGAAGGTAACCGTGCGAGCTCGGCTGCACAGCCTTCGCCATTATCGCCTGCGTGCTCCCTCCTAGCGGCCAAGCGCCCCCGTCCTCCCGTAGTCGGCCCGGTAGCTCTCCGAGCGCGCTGTGATTGGTCCGTTTAATTAATATTTAATCGGCTATAACTTATTTATTTGACCTCGGATCAAAAAATTTCATTGTAATTTTTTGTTCGTCTCAGTTTGATCTATCCGGTAATATAAATTTCCCGAAACATTTTATGAACACCCGGTATATTAAAAATCCTGAGCTTCAATTTTTTTTCGAGTTCCTATTTTATCAACTTTTATTTTAAATTCATGTTTATTTCATGATAACAAATCATTTTTATTCTCATAAATTTTTTGTATCTTCAACCGTTTTTGCGACCGATTTTGCGACCCTGCGACCAAACGGCTCGGCCGATTTTTACCAAAAGCTTCGCACTGCGTCCCCTACCTACATGTAATTTGCATACCAAATTTCAAGTCTCTAGCTCTTGCGGTTCTCAAGATATCTTGTTTACTGACAGACCGACAGACACACACACACGAACCAATGGCTCAAAACAACTTTTTTAGTGTCCTGAGGCTATAATTCGTCCAGAAATGTGAAAAACTAGGTAGGTCAAATTTCCGCCGATTACATTACTTTCCTTATTATAGGATAAGGAAAGTAAAAATATCATTACTTAGCTCTCAATGGCTGCAATGCACTTTAGCGGTAAAAGCACCTTACCAGGATTTGTGCTTTTTGAAGGCCATGAACGCTTACGAAACAATCGACAAAAGTATCTCAAAAGCAGCTTTACAGAAGTTGTGCCAGCATTTATGGTATTCGACAGATGGAGTGTCTGTCTTGTCTCTATTTGACAATGATGTAGACCAAGAAACTAAAGTAAAAATGGTTGCTAACTCAGCCAAAGAAAATCCATCAGCCCAGGGTAAACTCTACATCCCATCGAAAGAAGAACTTTGTGGCCCACTTTACGGTTAGTCTAACAAGTAAAAATATTAGTTTTTCTTTGTTTTCTTTTATTACTTTGATATATGATAACTGTTTTTTCTTTTTAATTTCAGAGAAAAACATGGGGCCGGCGAAGAGATTGCTCTGTAAGCAATCCCAGAACGAACTTAAAAAAACCTTTCGATTTCGATTTCGAATTTCGGGAAAATTCGAAATCGAATATCTGGAAAATTATTCGACATAGAATTTCTTCTTCATTTTCGAATTCAGCGTAAAATTTCCTATAAGAATCACATTTAAAATCGTAATGTCAAAAATTTTCCCGAAATTCGAAGTCGAATATCTCGAAAACTATTCGACATAGAATTTTTTCGATTTAATTATTGAAATCAGCGTAAAATTTTCTTTAAGAATTACTCATAAAATCGCAATGTCGAAATTTTCCCGAAATTCGAAGTCGAATATCTCGAAAACTATTCGAGATAGAAACTTTTTGATTTCGATTTTGAAATCAGCGTAAAATTTCCTATAAGAATCCATTTTAAAATTTTTAAAAATCCATAATTTTGTGACAGCGACAGACAGACCGACAGACCGACAGACCGACAAACCGACAGACATATAGAATTCAGTAACGAACTTTTTAAGTTCGTTGAACATCTATAACTTTGTTTCAATCAAAAGCAAATTCTTGTTCAATCGACTCAAAATTTATGACAATTTTGTCAACGAGTGTCCTACTTCATGGCTAAATAATTTGTTTCAACACGCTAAAAAGAAGGTGCAGACACTGAGAGCAGTTAACGATACGGCTGAAAGAGCGGTTAAGTTAATGAAAGACTTTCATGGCTTAATCGCTGTTGAAGAGGAACAAAAGCAATTTTTATTACGTTGCCTACAAGAACACAGACTGATTGTAAAAAGCAAATTTGAAAAAAAATTTAACAAATAATGTCCTTTTAATAATAAATACGTAATAAATATAAAATACAAATAAAACAGTGTTTTATTTATTGAATAAACATTAAATTCTAAAATCTCTTTATAGCTTTCATACTAAATTTTATGTTTAAATTTTAACATCAAGTCGGCACGGGTTATCGTTATCCGATCGCAATAATATTTATTATTTCAGTTATTAAGGTCAAACAAAGCCAGCGAGGTAGGAGTAACAATAAACGTAGACGAATCAAAGGTCCTAACACAAACACGTTTAGCTAAGTTGATGCAAAACATAACCATTGGTGATGAAAACCTGGAGCCCTGGGAGTAAACCTAATCAATGATGGAAGTGAGGAACCAGAAATTCGAAGAAGAATCCCTCAGGTAAACAAAGCGTACTTTGTTGTCCTATACATACTCAGATCTCGTAGTGTACACACAAAGAATGATATTCACATATATAATAGCATAATCGAAAATAAAAAATACGAAACATGAGTCTTAACACTGAACATGGCAAACTACATCAACGCCTTCGAAAAGAACATTCTGAGAAGCATATTTGGACCAAAGCAACAAGATGGGGCGTGGAGATCAAGACACAACTACGAACTATATGAAAAATATAAAAAAATCTCCGTATCTGAATTCGCCAGAATCCAAATCTATTGTGGGCCGATTATGTAGTTAAAATTTGGGAGCAGAGAATGCCAAAGAGTGTCCTCAAATCGAGAGTGGAGGAGCGCAGACCGGTAGGAAGACCCCGGAAAAGGTTGCAGGAAGAAGTCGCAGAGGACGCAAAATAATCCTAAACGTCCGCAACTGGAAAAAAAGCTGCAATGAATCGAGATGGAATACTAGAAATGTTTGTGATGTTATTTATCGTTTAGTCTGTAAAGTCGTTCTGAATTACTACATTTCCTAAGCCTGTCTCGTTACACAAGGAAACGAACTGACCAATCATATATAGTAAAAAATGTGAGGCGTTATCAAAATATATTAAAATTTTAAACTACCTCAATTAGAAGAGCTTTACAACAAAAAAAAACGATTACAACATTTTTTATACTTCTAAGATGTTATTAGCAACTTTGAAAGCAAGTGAAATAATGGCTATAGCGCTAGACAATAAAAGCGAACGAAATTACAGTCTATACATATTACCTTCACATTTCAGCGTGAATATTATCCCAGTGTATTATTAAATGGAAAACACATCTACAAAAAGATGTAATAAAATAATCAGGTTTTCATCTAGATAAAAGATTGCCATGATTACCACACATTTTTACAAAAAAACCCAACTAGGTGCAAATACATCCAAATGCACCTGATATTAGGAAGGAACTTATAATGGTACGGCTCACTGTGTCCAGTCGTCGCGCACCATTTCTGATGCGGGGCGATGTGGTAAGCACCTCGCCTTAGACGACCGTTATTATTATTCCTTATCCGAATGAACGCAGGTGTATTTAATTATTTTTGTGTGACTGACTAGGCCACCCGTCAGGCATCAGAGAGCTCTAGGAATGAACTTGGGCCCGTCTATACTGCAGGCCGCGCCCGACCACACACATAAAAACTAATAAAAAGTCCTAAATTACAGTCAAATCTCTAACGCTCCGCGTGGGAGCATGACTTACGAACTGAGAGGTTAAGGCTCTCATATGTTTGACGTTACTGCCCGGTCTTCGCGCACCATATCTGATGCGGGGCAATGTGGCAAGCAATGTTCCGAAAATAAACCCGAGTCTATCCGCACCGCAGCCCGCCCCATAACCGCAGGATCATGCTGGAAATTAACTATTTTTTATTCTAAAAAATAAATATGCCTATAAAGTGCCTCAGGTACTCAAAAATGCCATATTTAGCATGCTTTTAATAAATGTGCATACTGATTCATAAGGTCTTAAATACAATTATTTAGAAATCTGAACATCCTTGAGCATTCTTAAATTTAATAGTTTACGAAACATCATTTGGAGATCTTATTGTAAGTGCATTTCCGTTAGTAACAGTATATAATAGGCTTTCAGCATACCACCCAACATTATCAACTAAGCGTTGAACAGCAAACATCCTAAAATGCATAGTCTACTGTATATTTGCATGTTCGCTTCTGTTGCAGTATTTGCATACAATACACCGAGTACTCCAAAACGTAAGTAGTCTTTTAAACTTTTTTTATTTAAAAATTGCCTTTAGCACATGCCCACTTAGAACAAGAGAAAAATGTTGATAAAGTGAACTCTTGCATTGAATAACTTAACTTTGTTTTGGGTAGAATTAAACTCACTTCTTTTTGTTTAAGCTTGCCCCGGCGAGAATGAAGAATACAGCGACTGTGCTACCGCTTGCCCATTGACTTGCGAAAACTACAAAAAAGGACCTCAACCGTGCACCCTTCAATGCAAGATTGGCTGTGCTTGCAAGAGTGGCTTTGTAATAAATAAAAACGGACAATGTGTTGATCCTAGTCAATGCTTAAATAGTAAAAAACATGCACAATGCTAATCATAATTTGTAATCAGAGTCAGGTGTAATATGCTTTTACTAATTTAGAGTAATGTAATTAAATCATAGAATTTTTGATTTTACGCTTTTGAAATAAATGTAAAAAGAATACTTGCATATCATATTTCATCGCCAGTGTAGCAGCGTGGTTGAGGCGTGTGACTGTGATGCGAACGAACCCGGGTTCATTCCCGTAGTTCTATGATGCCTGACGAGTAGACTACTCAGTCACTAAAAATAATTGAGTACCTGCGTTCACTTCGAACAAGAGTTAATAATGAAGGTCGCCTAAGAGTTGCCAGATCGCCTTATATTAGAAATATTGTTCCATGATTGGGTAGCGAAGTCAAACATATAAGAACCTTAATCTCTTATTTCGCTACCCGTGCTCCCACGCGGGGTATTAGAACCTTACCACTACCACTATTATTATATAAGATTTCAAAGTGTTATGATTTTATTTCAAAAATTATATATATAAAAAAATTATGAGTGCTGCTGCTGCTGCTGCTGTCACACAGGTCAAAGGTCAACTCTAACTGGGTGCGTTGTCATGGCAACGGCGTACGCCAATTATGTCAAACAAAGCTTTTTAATAGTGTTTTTATTTTTAAAAACTACTATGCGAAGGGGCTCAAGCATGTCGAAGTTTTCATTCCTTTTTCTTTCTCACACTTGTATCTTCAGTAGGTGCATATATCTGGATTATTGCTATTTTTTTCCTTTGGTTCTAGATTTATAAAAATAATACTTGAATTTATTCTGATTTTGAAGGCGTTATTATTCCCATCCCCTTTTTCGATCGATTTCGTACTGCAGTTCTTGAATATCTTAATACGTATGGTTTATCCATTGTTCTGATTTCTGTTTTTTTCTTATGCCAAGAATTTGTATTTGTATTCCATTTCTCGTATTGTTTCTACTTCCTTTCAATTTAGTATTTTAATATCCCATGCTGCAATCCTTGTCCGTTTTTCATCTGTTCGTTCCGTTTAGTCTGCCTATATCCGAAGTCTGTATAGCTTCTCTGAATCGTTTTACTATGTGTGGGTGATTGGCCCGACAACTGGTCTTTAGTCCACGGCTACGTATAGTGATTGTTCATAATAATCCTATTTCCAGAACTTGCTCCATCCGCAACTTAGATGAGTATGGTCTTCAGAGGGCATTATAAATTTCTTTTCATAAAATTATTTTAGAATCAGGTGTTTAGATCTTGGCAAAAGTTTACATATCACAAAAATATAATAAAATTGTACAGTACAGATTTTTATTAGACGCATTTTATTTACTGTCTTCAAATTGAATAAAATTTGTAAGTTTATTATACGTACATCAGAAATTACTTTCAGAATTTATAAAATTTCTTCGAAATACTGTTTCACGCGAAACTTTTGTTTAAGAATGCACTATATTTTTTTTATTTCCAATTTCTAATTTACAATCTACTCTCTAGTGAGTAATAAGTAAATAATATAACAATGTAGGTATTGACATGAGGAGGGCGCCATCCAGCGTCGGGTCACCAGGATTTACACAGTGAGGTCTTCAGGCTAAAGTCTGTTTAATCTTCTAGCTTCAGGCTGTTGGGAGTAGAGATCAGCAATGAGTCGACTGGGATGTCCCAAGGAACGTGCTTTATTTTTGGCAGCCAAATTTCTGATGACTTCAGTGAGGAAGGGAATTTGGTGATCGAAGTGGAGGGTTTGATTGCTCACATACCAGGGGGCGTTGGCTATAGCACGAAGGGTTTTCGATTGGTAGGACTGAAGAATTTTTGTGTTAGATGGTTTACTGCATCACCAGAGCTCGATGCCATAGGATCATATAGGTGTAACGATGACATTATAGATCAAAGTTTGTTTTCTATGGACAATTGGGATTTGCGTCCAAGCAGCTAATACCTATTTTTAGTCTTTATATTTAATTGTTGTCTTCGGGCTTTGATGCGAGCCTTCCAGCTGGTCTAAGTGAAGTCTAAAATATTTTACTTCTGTTGTTATAGAGATGGGTTGGTCATAGATGGTGACTGGAAGGCAGGTGGGGTGTTTAGTAGTAAAGGTGATTTGAGAGAATATTGTGTTATTTACTTTAATCCTCCAGAGATCAAACCAGATGCCTGATTAGCATCATTATCAGAAGATAGAATTGCTGTATCGCCAGCGAAGGTACCAATAAGGGTATTGTCTGTTGTTGGTATGTCTTCAGTGTAGAGTAGATAAAGGAAGGGACCAAGGATACTGCCTTGCGGAACACCAGAGTTGATAGGATGATAATTTGACAATGTGCTTTGGCACTGGACTTGGTAGTATCTTTGAGTTATGTAGGATTTAAGAAGGAGAAAGATTGGACGAGGAAGCTTGTTGTATATCTACGAAGACTGAGACACATATTCGTTTTCCCTCAAAGGGATGTAGTTAACTATGCGATGGCATTGCTGGATTGTAACGTTCGAAGATTTTTGAGAGAAGAGGCAATAAGCTGATCGGTCGGTAAGAAGTGGGTTCTTGCGGAGGTTTACCAGGCTTTGGAATCATAGTTATTAGTGCGAATTACCATTGGGTAGGAAAGTGAGAGAGGGCGAGCATGTGATTATAAATTTTTTTTTTTGGAAGATGCTTTAGAATATTACCTGTGATGAGGTTGTAGCCAGGAGCTTTAAAACTTCCTCAGGGGAAATTGGTCTCAAGGGTAGAGAGAGTTGTCCAGGGGAGGTGAGATATTTTTTTATTTCTGCGTCAAAATTAATATTGTTAGATTGTAAAGAAGTGAAGACTTGTTCGAGGTGCTCTCCAAGAATATTCGTTTTTTCGAGATTTGATCGAGTCCAATTTCCATCAGGTTTTCTTAATTGTGGTATTGGTGTAATGGGCCGTTTGACCTTTTTAGTACCTTTCCAGATAACGCGATTGTCGGGCGATAGATTGGAGAGGCAGTGGTTGAATTTTGCAGAATGGACAATATAACTATGAAATAAGTTTCCATAATCATAAACTCTAAATAAATTAAATCAACGTCGTAAAAACCATTTATAATAATACAAACGCGAAACTAATATCTAAATGAAAAAAAAAACAAAAATTCTCGACAACAACCAAAACATTGGGAAAATAATTTTCACGATTTTGAATGTGGCTGTACTTTTAAAATTATTTGAATTTTATTGGTTTGTAGTAATAAGTTATGACAAACCAAAATTGGAAAATAAATGTTAATAAACATTACACTATTTTTTAATTTATTTTATATTTGTAAGTCGTATTTTTTATGTATATAAAATTTTCCATTTTGCTCGATAATTTGTGTGCGACAATAGAGTGTTAGTACAGCATTATTTGACTATTAAAAATATTGTTCGTCTATGCAATTCGGAAATAATTTTTTTTCATATTGAAATTTGTATAAACATTTTTTTAAATTATTTTAATAAGAGAAACACGCCTACATACTATTAATAAGGAAAGTAAAAAACTTATACGTAGTATGCTTTCAATAATTTCCATAATGATTCATGAGGTCTTAGAAACAATTACTTAGAAATCTAGATATCCTTGAACACTTAAATCTAATAGTTTACGAAACAACACTGGAAGATGCACTGTAAGTGCATTTCCGTTAGTAATAGTATATAACAGGGTTTCGGCGTACCATCCAACACTATCAACTTAGCGTTGAACAGCAAATATCCTAAAATGCATACTCTGCTGTATATTTGCATGTTTGCTTTTGTTGCAGTATTTGCATACAACACACCGAGTACTCCAAAACGTAAGTAGTCTTTTAAACTTTTTTTATTTAAAAATTGCCTTTAGCACACGCCCACTTAGAACAAGAGAAAAATGTTGAGAAAGTGAATTCTTGTATTGAATAACTTAACTTTGTTTTGGGTAGAATTAAACTCACTTCTTTTTGTTTAAGCTTGCCCCGGCGCGAATGAAGAATACAGCGAGTGTGCTACTGCTTGCCCATTGACTTGCGAAAACTACAAAAAAGGACCTCAACCATGCACCCTTAATTGCAAGATTGGCTGTGTTTGCAAGAGTGGCTTTGTAATAAATAAAAACGGACAATGTGTTGATCCCAGTCAATGCTTAAATAGTAAAAAATATGCATAATTGCTAATCACAATTTGTAATCAAAGTCAGGTGTAATATGCTTTTACTAATTTAGAGTAATGTAATTAAATCACAGAGTTTTTGATTTTACGCTTTTGAAATAAATGTAAAAAAAATACTTGTATATCACATTTCATCGCCAGTGTAGCCGCATGGTTGAGGCGTGTGACTGTGATGCGAACGGACCCGGATTCATTCCCGTAATTCTATGATGCCTGGCGGGTAGACTACTCAGTCACTAAAAATAATTGAGTACCTGCGTTCACTTCGAACAAGAGGTAACAATGAAGGTCTCCTAAGAGTTGCCAGATCGCCTTATATCAGAAATGTTGTCCCATGATTGGGTAGCGAAGTCAAATATATGAGAACCTTAATCTCTTAATTCGCTACCCATGCTCCCACGCGGGGTATTAGAACCTTACCACTACCACTATTATTATATAAGATTTCAAAGTGTTATGATTTTATTTAAAAAATATTATATAAAAAAAAACGAAAAGTAAAGTCAGCTACAGTTTTTCGTGTAAGATAATCAGTAATTATTGTAAAATTTATTTTTAAATAAAGCTTTGTAGAAATTAGGAATTAAATGACATTATTTTTTATCCCCATAATTAACAAAGACAATAACGTCTGATGGTACTCTGTATATCAGGGATGATAAAATAGGGATACGGAGGCTTTCTCTGTATATCGTGCAAGTTTATTTTTTATTAACAAAATTGTAATATAAAAGTCAATAAAAATTATTTTTAACCAAAGACTGTTGGATTATGTGATTCCATTCCATCTTTTACATAATTTTGTTTCATTACACTACAAATTTTAAAAAGTTACACTGAAATATGTATATCGATGCTTTAAAAAGGTAAAATTAAATAGCACAAGATCTGGATTGTATGCACATTGCGGTACAAGTTTATAAGAGTATTGTGTTGTCGGAGCTATTCAGTTCTATTGAATCAAAAGTGGGTGTTTTACTCCGTAATACATATGAAGTAATTACAGCTCAAGATAAAGTAAGCTTTGGAATTTTATAATGATATGGAGAATTGCCTTCTTAAAAGACTTGTTTTCTTTGTATTACCCGACAAGGTTCTAATTGTTACTTTCCTTTGTCGTACTCAGAACAATTAACGGATGTATATCAAAAATAATAATAAAAACCGGTGTTTAAAATAACATCTGTAAATATTTTTTATAAAACACTTGCAGAATTTGTCAAAAATGCATGGATGCAGTTTAACTTCTTTATGCAAGTTCTAACGCGATACTTACGTTTTTTGTTACTAATGATGATTTTTTATTTGCGCTCTTCCATCAAGATAACGCACCGGTCTACATTTTGGCGGTCGTTATGGCCAAAACTCACGAATTTCAGTTTGAATTGATTGACAACTTGGCATATTCACCAGATCTCGCCCCCACCGACTGACTATTTCCTGTTTCCTAAGTTTATCTAGTTTGCAATTTTTTTTATTGTTAGTTGAGTTGATTTTTTTATGTCTTGGGCAATTCTCACAAAATTATTGTTAGTGAAGTGTATTTCAGCGGACTGAATGCTTTACAGTATAAAGTTTATTTACAAATGGTTAGGGTTATTTAGTTTGCTGTTTACTTATTGCTCATGATTTGCAATATATATATATATATATATATATATATATATATATATATATATATATATATATTGAATTGGCATCTGTCAATGAGTAAATATCAACCATTTCGAAAAAATTTGGTTCGCCCAAAAATCATCCCTTCCTGCGAGATCCTGTATAATAAAGCAAGTGTTAATAACCAAATAACTAAGTACTGTTAATATATGTTGTGATAAAAAAAGTTGCAAAATAAATGTTAGTAAAAATTTAATTATTTTTGAAATTTGTTTATATATGCAGGTCTTATTGTTTTATCCAACCAAAAGTATTGTGCTTTAGAAAATTTTTGCTCTTCAATATGTTTCTTATTCTTTATGTAAGTTTATATATAAAATCATCAATTTTACTTGATAATTTTTTTACCAATAAGAATTTTTATACAGCATTATTCGACTATTCAACAGAAATCTAAACAAAATGTTTCGTTATTGACAACTCGAAAACAGCATATTTGTAGTCTAAAACTGATATAAATTTTTTTGATAATATCATTAAGAAAAATATGCGCATAAAGTGTAGAAACTAGAAAATCACAAATGTGGGATGCTTTCAATACATTTATATAGTGATTCATAGTGTAATAAACAATTGTTTGGAAATCTAGTTATCCTTGAGCATTTTTAAATCTAACAGTTTGCGAAACATCATTTGGAGATCTTATTGTAAGTGCATTTCCGTTAGTAACAGTATATAATAGGCTTTCAGCATACCACCCAACATTATCAATTAATAGTTGAACAGCAAATATCCTAAAATGCACACTCTGCTGTATATTTGCATGTTTGCTTTTGTTGCAGTATTTGCATACAACACACCGAGTACTCCAAAACGTAAGTAGTCTTTTAAACTTTTTTTATTTAAAAATTGCCTTTAGCAGATACCCACTTAGAGCAAGAGAAAAATGTTGATAAAGTGAATTCTTGCATTGAATAACTTAACTTTGTTTTGGGTACAATTCAACTCACTTCTTTTTGTTTAAGCTTGCCCCGGCCCGAATGAAGAATACAGCGAGTGTGCTACCGCTTGCCCATTGACTTGCGAAAACTACAAAAAGGACCTCAACTGTGCACCCTTCAATGCAAGATCGGCTGTGTTTGCAAGAGTGGCTTTGTGATAAATAAAAACGGGCAATGTGTTGATCCCAGTCAATGCTTGAATAATAAAAAACTTCCATAATTGCAAACAATAATATGTAATCAAAGTCAGTCGCAATAAATGTTCAGTTATTTATGATCACATAATAAAAAATTAGTTTTCTCTAGAATTGGTATTTTTACGATTGAAATAAATATTAAGAAAAAACGCGTAATGAAATACTTGCACATAAAATTTCAAAAGAATCAGTAGTTAAGTCAGCTACAGTCTTCTTGTGTAAAATAATAATTATTTATTGCAAAATTTAATTTTAAATAGAGCATCATCTAAATTATGAATTAAATGAATTTCTTATCCCTATGCTTAACAATAAAAATATTAATGTCCAATGGTCTGCATATCAGGGATGTTAAAATAGCGGTACGGAGGTTTTCGCAGTTTTTCTTACAATTCATTTGGGCACTTACAAAAAATAAAATTATAACTATAGA
This sequence comes from Sinelater perroti, assembly GCA_036346155.1. Taxonomy (NCBI): domain Eukaryota; kingdom Metazoa; phylum Arthropoda; class Insecta; order Coleoptera; family Elateridae; genus Sinelater; species Sinelater perroti. The sequence goes on along the minus strand of JARFIY010000001.1, from coordinate 56,921,999 downwards.
AGGTTGATGCACCTGCCCATTATACGGACGGATCCGAGTTCATTCCTGGACCTTTCTAATTCTTGGCGGATGGCCTGCTCAGACACTAAAAATAATTGAGTAATAATGGCGGTAGACTAAGGCACAGTACATGACATATCACCCCGTATCTGAGATGATGGGCGACGACCGGGCTGAGAAGACGAATATGATAGCCTTGACGTCTCACTTTGCTGGCCGTGCTCCCTGCAAGAGGTTAGGTGTTGCCAATATTATTATTATATCAGCAAATAAAAATTATTTTTAAGCAAAATGGTTGGATTATATAGCGTCAATCCATCTTTCAAGTCTTGTTTTACTACACTCTGTTTTAAAATGTGACACAAAAATATTTCGACGCTTTAAAAATATGAAAATTAAATGACACAAGATCTGGAGTGCATGTACAATGCGACACAAGTTTAAAAGCATTATGTTGTTGGAGCTACTAAAACCCGGGTTTTGTTGATCAAAAGTGAGTGTTTTTCTCTTACCACCGCAATATAAAGTGAACACGAGTGGCTTATAATCAGCTCAAAACAAATTTAGCTTTGGAATTTTACCTTGTATAGACTGTCGCCTTCTCAGAAAACAAAATGTATTGCAAAAAACAAATGTTTAATGTTAGAAACTTTTTTGTTTTTCAAAATATTCTCCCCAACGGTCATTGTTACACGCGCTGGAACCAATTCTGATAGCATTTTTTTCATAGCGAATCAGGTATCTCCGAAACTTGGGTTTTGAACGCGTCAACCGCCTCTTCCGGTATCAAAAATCGTTGCCCATGCAGTTTGTTCTTTAGGTGTGGAAACAAAAAAAAAAATTTAGGGACTAAACCACGACTGTACGGCAGACGACCCATCAATTCAGAGTTTTGAGTGTTCCAAAAGTCAATTGTTTACGTCGATGTGTGTGGGCTTGCTGTGTTATGGTGAAGAATAATCCGGCGTCACGTGTTGTTTTTTTTTTATTTCTACGAAGACTTCTGGCAAATAAATGGTTGTTTTTTAGAATTCAGAATTGACCATTGTACGATCCTCTAAAACCATGGTTGCAAATATGTCCAGTTTTTCAAAAAAAGAAACGGGCGACTATTTGCTTCGAAGTGCTTCGGGTGTGAACGATTTTTGTTGGGTTTGACTAATCTTGGAAAACCCATACAGTCATCTGCTCTCTACTTTTGAGCTCATATACGTAAATTCAAGATGTGATGATGTTGTAAACGGTTTTTGAAGCAGCGCGATCGTATTTTTTGAGCATTTCTTTCGATCAATCGACACGAGCCCTTTTTTGAGCCATCATTAACTTATGCGGAATCCAACGCGCACATAGGTTCTATTACGGTTAAATGTTCAAGCAATATCTAATGTATGCTAGTCATACTAATGCTTAAAGATGTCTAAATTTTAGAATAAGTCATATGACGATCTTGCTTTATCAGTCATCCGCCAGCGAACTACGACCGCGATTAAATTTACTACACCAACGGCTCTAAGTGGGACTTCTTCACCAAAAGTCAAGTGAATTGATAGACAAATTGTTGTTGAGATAATCCACGCCAAAATCTTAAAAAATCATCGCACGTAAATGTTCACGAGTTAATTTCATTTTTTGACAAAGGGGAAATTTTCAACTTAATGAAAACAAAACAAATAGCGTCCGTATGACAAAACGTTCTGAGTATGTATGGCATCAAACATGTCAAACTGTATGATTCAAACGTCAGATCGCACCTAGCACACACAGGGTTACCAATTCGCAATAGATATCGAACACAAACTTTAAAACAATTAATGGATGTTTAGGAAAATAATAATGAAAAAACGGTAGTCAACATAGTAACTGCAAATGTTTTTTATCACCTCCAACATTTATATACAAATGCATGGTTGCATTTTAACATTTTTAACGCAATTGTTACTGGATGTTGTAAACGTACATAAGACACACGTTTTAGGCCATAATTTACATTTTTAGTTTTTCTTGTCCCCAATGATTATTTTTATTGCAAACTAGAAAGAAAAAATGCAATAATTCATTTTAGAACAAGTGAGAAGTAGATGTATGTACAGATTAAGTCGTTATGGCAGCGTTTGTTCTGAGCCAAAATATAACTCTTCCGCTTAGAAATGGTTTTCAGAAACAAGATATTTATTAAAGATCAAGAAGAGGCAGTCAACATTGGTAACACTAGGAAGAGCTCGTTACAGTTCATAGTTTGTGAATAGAAATCAAAAATCAAAAATCTTAATGCTATTCAACTTCGAAAAAATAATAAATTATCTTTATATATACAAGTCTAAATACTCAAAAGCCAATGGTTTCCTTGTTATAGGTAAGTCATAAAAACGAAATATATGCAGACGAATAATATTTAGTGATGACCCCATATACACATTGCAATTATATCTATAATTTGTCCGTAAAAAACACATAAAAATGATAATGTAATTGTAAACCTTAGTTTAAACTAGAGGTCGTATAAACCTTTATTTTATTCAGAAAGTCTATAGACAAGACTCTGCTGCTCATTATTTTTTCTCACTCGGTGGTAGTAGGAAAACAATTTATTTTATGTAGATTTTATATTAATCCGCAAATATGTCATAAGTCCGTCATGCCTGGATTTTCACAAAATTCACTGTAGTTTTTCGTTTCTTGTGCCAATATTTAGAACTACTTTGCATTGTATGTTTAATACAAATTTTCGAAGAATGCTAATTGATTGTATTTATTAACATTTGAAGATGTTCCTTAAAATACGAAATTGAAAAAAAAAGGCAAAAATTTTTGGAGGAAACCAACAATTTAAGTTTGTGTTTAGCAATTATTTGTTATTCCTTTAATTTTTTAATATGCATAATTTTACTAATTCAATATAATCAATTCATTCAAAGTTTTTCTCGTCAAGATTCACAAAATAATTATTTAAAACTGCTGTTACTTTATCTGTTTATATTTTCTTTTCAGTTGCATTTTCTCCCTAATTACAAGATAATGTAAAAAGATTCTTAAAACTTATTTAAAGTAACTTGAAAAACCATGAAAAGGTTCACCACATTCTGTGCATGTATGCTTTGAAACAAACACTTCAACGCTTTCTTAATAATCTGAACATACTCGATATCTCACGCCATTTGTTATAAAAGTAAAGTCAGGCTGTGTCACTTATTAGGATACTGTAACCTAGCAAAATAATCCACCAAAAAACATATTAAGTAACTCAAGGCGCTACAAAAAGCAATCGTGTGATCTACTCTTTGATTAAGGTATGGGGTATTCGAAGTCCCTATTTTCCAGTGTTTTTTGCAATTTGCAGATTGACAAATGCATGGATATTTTCCGTTCAGATCTACTTTTGTAAATATTTTAATACATACAACTTTTGCCCTGCATACAACTTCATCCGAGCGGTAGATTTGTTTTTATATGAAAGACACTGTTTTTTTTTACACACATAAAAGGTTATTACAAGAAAGAAATTTTTAAATTGGAATTTCTACAACATTTTAAAATTAGAGTTGAACATCTAGGACTAATTCAGATATAATTTATAGCGGAGCAAATACTCAACAATATTTCCTATAACGGTCATATTTTTAATGTTTTAGGGTCGATCGGTGCAGACCGCAATTAGCCCGTGCCAAATTAATTGGGCATTTGGTTTCATTTACCTGCCGAAGTTATGGAAAATATTTGCCTTGGTTGTTTCCAAGATGGACAAGTTTCAACCCTTACCTGCGTCTGGTTTACGAACGACAAAATGAGCCAGTTAGCAAAGAAGCGCATCCACCTGCACTGGCGTAGAAAGCGACGAGCCCTAGATAGCTACACGTTTACCTACGGAAGTTTTGTTGCTAGCTATTTTACCTTGCCCGCTACTGTACCGCGTACATTAAAATATACGTTTTGCACATCGATTCTGTTTATATTTACTACCCTAATACTTATAAATTTGATATACACGATACCAATGCTATGGTCATTCCCAAACGTGTCAGTCAAAATCATTCAGATGTGTTAAATGCGAATTATTCCACGATGCAAAAAAAACACATATAAAAACCAGAGCAACACTAGCAACAGGTGATCTTTGTAATCACTCTTTAAAAAATAATTCAAGAAAACCAATCATCCATAGACATAGACAAAAGATCAGAGTCTTTTAAAAGTCATCCAGGACAACAATCTCAACTACCTATTAACAGGAGGACTGAATCTTACCATAACCAAAGATATACTTGAACAAAATGTTGTAATTAATCCTAGCTCTGCTTTGAGCTTAGATCACAGCTCTGTCATAATTACCTTAAGTAATTGATTACTCTGAAAAAATGTTCACTTATCCTTTGTCAAAAAGATACTAACTGGGAATTATGCAAGAATCATATCAATCAAAATATTAGGCTTGATTTCCGACTAAAGAAACGCCACGAAGTTAAAGCTGTGCAGTATCCAGAATACTTCTTGAATAGCAAAACCAATCCAAAATAAAATAGTATCGGATAGCTATAACTTTCCTTTTCCAATCAAAGAAAAATGAAAGATTTGACGTCGATGGCAAAATTCCCGAAATCCGCTAAATAAAACTTATCTTAATAAGTTAACTCACAATTATTCGCTGTGAAAAAACATTAAAAGTTAGTTGCTGTATCCCCAATCAGAAAGCCTTGTCGAAAATGGGCACGACAAGACGCTGAAAAAGCAATCTTTGCAGAACATATTACCGATACATTTACCACACAATCAACTAATAACAATGGTAATGAAATTCTAAAGCACCTGGCTACGATTTAATCGTTGGCGAAGCATTAAAAAGACTTTCTCGAAAAGCTGTGATTTAATATTTAATTTAATATTTAATAACATGCTACGAGTATGCTACTGCTCAAATAGTCATGGTTGCCAAACCTAGCAAACCTGTAAACAGAAGTCAGTTCCTATAGACCCGTCAGACTGTTGTCTTTTTTATCTAGTCGTGGAAAAACTTTTACATAACAGAACATTAGAGACTACCTTTACAAATAACTTAATCTGAACGCATTTAGGAAAAACCACTATCCTACCTGACAATATCTTCTTCTTAATCTCAGCTTCTCCCTTGGAGGTTTCTGATCAGCATGGCTATTTTGACATTTGATATAGCTGCTCGGAATAGTTCGGCTGATGTAAGATTGAACCATTCCCGTAGGTTACGTAACCAAGAGATTCTGGGAGGTCCGACTCTCCTTCGCCCAGCAATTTTGCCTTGCATAATGAGCTGCAATATCTCATATTTAGAATTGCGGGAAATGTGGCCTAGGAATTCTAATTTTCTTTTCTTAATGGTAGGTAAGATCTCCAATTCTTTGCGCATTCTACCCAGAACCTGCTGATTCGTAATTCGGTCGGTCCAAGAGATTTTCAATAGTCGTCTATAAATCCATAGCTCGAAGGATTCAAGTCTCTTTGAAGTTTCTTTATTTAAAGTCCAACCTTCTAGACCATACAAGAGCACTGGGAATATATAACAACGGACCATTCTTGTCCTTAATGCTAACGATAGGTTCTGAGCAGTCAGTAGTTTTCTCATTTTCATGAAGGCTGCCCTTGCTTGTTCTATTCTTGCTAAGATTTCTTCTCTATGTGTGATGTTTTTGTTTACTATCGTGCCAAGGTACTTGTAGTTTTGAACTTGTTCAATAATCCTATTGTCTATGACCAGCTGACTGTCTGCGGTGTTTCTTTTAGATACTACTAACATTTTTGTTTTACTAATATTAATACTTAAGAGAAATGTAGAAAATAAGGGAAGATTTAAGAAATTTAAAAGAAGAGCAACAAGCGTATGGCAACCAAGTAGCCTCGTTACAAAAAGAGAATCAAGATCTTAGAAAGAAAATGGACGAGCTGAGTACGAAATGCGAAAGAATCGAAGGAATAGAAAGAAGTCATGAGATCATGGAACGAGTTAATCGAAAGAAAAATCTTATAATAAGTGGACTAGAAATCAGCACAAAAGGTGAAGATGAGCTGAAAGGAATGTTAGAGAATTTCATTAAAACAAAAATGGCTCTAGAAATCAAGATAGAAACAGCGCACAAAATCGATAAGAGCCGCTGCCTATTTAAAGTAGAAAACATGAAACAAAAATTGGAATCCTGAAAAGAAAAATACCCTAAAGCAAATAGAAGATTTAAAAAATGTGTATATAAATTGTGACTTAACATACAAAGAAAGGGAAATACAAAAGATAATTAAAAAGCTCGTGGAGGAGGAAAGAAAAGCTGGAAAAACTGCAATCATGGGATATCAAAAACTAATAACAAACGGCCAAGTATGGATGTGGAACGAAGAGTTAGGAAAACTCGTAAGCCCTATTAGTCCAAAAAACTAGCAATAAACGGAAAACGGCAACACAAGATACGATAGATACGGCAAAGTGTAAGGACATGATTAAGGATACAGAAATAAAAAAGACAAGAAAATACAAATACAGAAATAGGAGAAGGAACACGAAATTTAAAAGCATTAAGAAGAAAAGTAAGAAAAGAAAAGCAAAAAATATAAAACAAAATAGCAACATGGAATATTAAAACACTCTTGCAACCTGGAAAATGAATGATATTATGCAAACGATTATGATATAGATATTATTGCATTACAAGAGCTAAGATGGGCAGGACATGGAGAAACAAAAAAACAAGTATACACTGTTCTGGAGCGGCGGAGAAAGCAAGGTAGAAATGGCACAGGATTCATTGTAGCGAAAAGACAGGTACCTAACATAATGAAATTTGAACCTATAAGTGATAGAATCTCTAAACTAAGAATTAGAGGAAAAATGTTTAATACTACCCTTATTTGTATATATGCCCCAACTGAAAAGAAGAGAGCATTAAGAAGGACAGTTTTATGAAAACTGCAAAAGAATGTGATGCAACACCAAAATATGACACATTAATATTATTAGGAGATATGAATGCACAGATAGGAAAAGAAGAACATATAAGAGCAGTGGCAGGTAAACACACAATACACGAAGAATCGAATGATAATGGGAATAGATTATGCAATATAGCAGCGGCAACGAATTTATTTATTGCCAGCACAAAATTCCCTCACCCAAAAGACATAAGATAACATGGATGCACCCAAACCAAACATCAACTAGTCAAATAGACCACATACTTGCAACAAAAAACAGAATTAGTAATATACAAGATGTAAGATCCTACAGAGGAGCCAACGCAAACACAGATCATATATTGGTAATCTCAACGATTAAAGAGAGAAAAAATGCAGAATTGGAAAAAACAAGAAGCATAAAGAATAACAAGTGGGATGTAAGACAAATAAAAGACCCAAAAGTAAAACAAGCACTAGAAAAAGGTATAACACGAGAACTCCAACAACAACAAACCAACACAGAACTGACACATAGTATTGAAAACCAATGGAATAATATAAAAAATAGTATCTTAACAACTGCAGAGATACACATAGGACGTAAGAAACAAGAGAGAAGTAAAGAATGGTACGATTTAGATTGTAAGAGAGCAAGTGAAGAAAAAAATCGATCGTGGATAAAATGGCTGAACTCAAAAATGGAAGAAGATAAACAAGTATATAAAGCTACAAATACCTTGGCAAGAAACATATGTAAACAAAAAAAGAGAGAGTGGAATGAAGCGAAAATAAAAGACATACAGGAAGAATTCAACCATAACAACACAAGAATGTTTTATCAGAAAGTAAGACAAGAAAGAAAAACTTTAGAATAAAAACTAGAGGATACAAAGATACAGAATGCAAGACAAGATATGAAACAACAGAAATACACCAAATATGGAAGAACTATTATGAACAACTATACAGAAATGAAAGAGAAACGAATGCAGAAGCACAAAAAGAAATAATGACGAACAATGAAACAATACAAGATCCAACAGTAGAAGAAATAAAAGGGGCAATACAGCATTTAAAAAATAATAAGGCTCCAGGTAGCGATGACATACTACCGGAATATATAAAATATGGAGGAGACGCATTACACGAAAAATTGTACGAACTTATATGCTTAATTTGGAGGGAAGAAAGAATGCCAGAAGAATGGAAAAAAGGCGTAATATTTACGATTCATAAGAAAGGAGATCCTGAAGATTGCTCAAATTACAGAAGAATACCGTGGAAGTGAAAAAACCAAACAAAAAATACAATTAGGGTATAAAATATATTACATGAACAAAACCTACCTAAGTTCCAAATATCTAAGTAAAAAAGCAAAAATACAATTATATAAGAGTTTAATCAGACCAACAGTAACATACGGAACAGAAATATGGACCTTAACTAAAAAGGAAGAGGAAGATTTAAGAGTTTTCGAAAGAAAAATATTACGACGAATACTTGGACCAGTACAAACAGAAGAAAACGAACTCAGACCAAGAATGAATTTTGAACTAACAAAGGAAATGAATGGAGAAGACATTGTCACATACATAAAAGCGCAGAGAATAAAATGGCTAGGACACATAATGAGAGCAGATAGAGAAAGAACAATAAGAATAATCACTGAATGGACACCAACAGAAAATAGAAGAAGAGGCAGACCCAGTTTGAGATGGCTCGATGATGTAGAGGAAGACCTGAAGAAGTTAGGAATAAAGAACTGGAAAAATAAATGTAAAAATAGGAAGGAATGGGCAAATATAGCAAAGGAAGCTAAAACAAGTAAAGAATTAACAGAATAGAAGGAAATGAAATGGGAACTAATCTCTCCCAAAAAAAGGATTAGGAAAACTTGTTTAAATAAGTAGCCATAACTGCTTGCGGTTAACGAGCTGAATATATATATATAATATTAATACTAAGCCCAAATTCTTTACTTGTTTGAGATACTCTATCTACCAGTGGTTGCTTGCGATCAAAACGGTGTCGTCAGCGTACCGAATGTTATTGATACATTTCCCATTTATTATTAGTCCTGAACTTTCATCTTCTAACGCTTCGCGGAATATATATTCCGAATAAATGTTAAATAACATGGGTGAGAGGATACACCCTTGTCTGACACCTTTTTGAATATTAATTTCCTCGGAGAGAGAGAGTTATCCACTTTTATTTTTGCAGTTTGACCCCAGTAGAGATTGATAATTATTTGTATGTCATGATGGTCTGTGTTGAGTTTCTGCAAAATATCAACTAGTTTATCGTGCTTCACGTTGTCGAATGCTTTGCTGTAGTCTATGAAGCACATGTAAATATCCTGGTTTACATCTAGAGATCTTTGTGCTAAGATGTTAAGAGCAAATATGGCTTCTCTGGTCCCTGTTCCGTTGCGGAAACCGAATTGTGTGTTTGACATTTCCGCTTCACATTTGCTATATAACCTGGTGTGGATGATTCTTAGAATATTTTTAGTACCTGACTCATGAGGCTTATGAGTCGATACTCATCGCATCTAAACGCTCGGGATTTCTTAGGGATGGGGACAAAGGTGGAAAGTAGCCATTCGCGTGGGATAACCCCTGTTTGGTAAATATCGTTAAACAAGTCAACAATTATTGAAACTGACAATATCACAGACTGGTAAATGAAATCAGGGAAAGCTTAGAATGAAAGAAGGTATATGTCACTGTACTTCTGTGACGTGCAACAAGCTTTTGATAAGGTTTGGCACAATGGCTTCTTATAAAATACTAAAAATCAACTGCCTGATTCATTTTTTATACTTTTCGAGTCTTATTTCGAAGACAAATTTTTCAGGTCAAATATGGCGACGCCGTCTCCTCTTACCAACTGCTTTAAACACGGGTTTCTCAAGGCATTATCCTTAGATCATTTTTAGCGGACTCAGTTTTCAAACTGGAGACCAGTTCTACTTTTGTCATGTCTATCGTCTGTCACGCTTTATAACCTTTAATCAGGGTAGCTTCCAAACTGGAGACAAGTTTTTATTTCTGTCATTTCAGACATCTGTCACGCCTTATAATTTTTAATCTGTGATAGTTAGAAACATAACGTTTTCAGTATGCAACTGAGGACCATAAGTCAAGTCCAAACGCCAAAAATCATCCTGATCGGGAAATCTCGAGACCGCTTTGACCTGAAGTGGCCGCTAACTTTTGCCGCTATATACTTTTATTTGAATATAATTCACTGTCGTTCGTTTCAATAAAATTTCATTAAACCCTATAGTTTAGTTTCGTTCATAAAGTCCGCTCTGCTTTACCTCTAAAGCAAATTTTCGCTTGTTATATTTACTATTTACAGAGGGTGTACCGCTAACAAACGATATGCTGATGGCAAATCTGTTAGTGCATCAGAAAAACTTTAGGATTGTTTTGTTTTCCAAACCTGGCTTAAACAATAGAAAATCAATGTTAACGCGAACAAATCGGTGCAAATAACATTTATAACAAAAAGAACAACCAGTACTCATCTCACTATTAATAACGATTCTATAACAATGCTAAATGAAATAAAATGCTTTGAACTTCACCGTGATACAAAACTCACATAGAAAGCTCATATTACAGTTAAGGAACGTCAGCTTTATTTAAATACAAGGACATGAACTAGTTACTTAACAAAAGATCGCAATTATCACCTAAAAATAAATTACTTGTGTATAAAATCATACTTAAGCCTATTTAGACTTATGGGATTGAGCTGTTGGGTTACGGCAAACTCTGCCAAAATTAATATTCTCCAATCATTTCAGTCCAAGACAGTCCGGACAGTGATGAATGCTCCATAGTACATCTCTAACTTAATCTTACATACAGACCTTAATATCCCTTTTGTTAATAATGTAATAAAATCCTGTGCCATCAAGTACAAAGATTGCAACACTGCTCACAGCAATCAATTTATCAGCGACATCTTCATACAATCTCTGGAGAACAGATCACTCAATCGGCTCTGGTATGAAGATCTTGCCCTATAAATTCCAGAGATCCGTCGATAGGCGATCCCTGACTTAAGACAGACATATGTATTATATCATTTACTAATTACTCCGCTTAATTAAGTAAATTGTAAATTAGCAATAAAGTTAAAAAATATATACATAACAATAACTGGAGCTTCTCAAAATGTATAATTTACTTATGTTAAAATCGTATATTTTTTATCATTTTGTAGTATTTACAATATCTTTGCTAACAATACAGCCACACCAAAACTCATTGTAACCGTCTGCACGTACATATGTGTAAAATGTGTACGTTTGTCCTATGCAAAAAGTCAAAAAAAATTATTTCCTTTATCGTAGTAGACCAAGAATTAAAAAGTAAGATAAAATTAGATATGCAATCTCAAGGTCGACAGACAAACCAAAACCAATTACAACAAAATTCAACACAGAGTAAGTTATTACAACAGCCATTACGTACACTACGTACCTTTATTCAAGCAACGCTAAGAAGTACAGACCAAAATCAAAATCAAGAATGCATAAGTTCTTAGAAGAATTCAAAATCATGTTTTTTCAACTAATGTTACAAGAACTAGAAAACAACATAAAAATAATAAATGAGAAAGCCACAGGACTAAGAGGTACTTCCATGGAGTTATATATTCCAAATATTCTAAAAATATTTTATAAATGTTTAATATATGACCATAACACTTCTAAATACTAGAGTCTGGCTCATAGTAGTTTTAAGTAGTTAAAATTGCAGTTGCAAAAGCTAAAAAATGTATATTTTATTGATAAAGAATTTATAATATAATCCTTAGTCACATGAATATTTGATTAATAAATTATGTGGCATGTATATGTAAACATGAATTATATTAGCTTCAAACTGATGTTTGGATTAATTTTCTTAAATTAATTTATTATTTTAAATTTTTTCCAGATCTCGAAAACCGCAAGAGATAGCGGGACGCGGTTTTCGAAATTCTTTAATTAGATTCGATTCTACTAAAACGACATTATTGGTGCGAGCGCACAATGATACCGGGTGCACCAAAAACGCGTTCCAAAAACACCCTGAAATTGTTTCCTCTGGCGAGCCGCTCACAGATGAGGATCCTCTGGGAGTCGTCGTGAATTTATAGACCCTTTTGTGAAGTTTATCTCTGCAAAACTTAAAAAACCTCGACGAACGTTTAAGGGCTTTATGCGGGTTGAAAGAAAAAAATTTTTTTTGCAGGTATCGACTTGCCGTAAGGACCAAGTTGTAGAACTATAAAGTGGATTCAAAAAACGTTTAATAACCCGTGTCCTTATTTTCCTCCTTCCTGTCCAAAAACGTCCCCAAATTTGTAAAAAATTACTTTTTCACTTATATTTCCGAAACGGCAAGAGATAAAAAGACGGTTCCTTTACCAAGTTGTGGCATTTTTTTGTATAAGACTTTTTCATGCAGGTTGTACGAGGAGACCTAAATTTGGCATTTCCGGAACCGGAAGTGATACAAATTTTTTGCCTGCTCTAAAATTGAAAGCCGGTCTTAAAGCATATGTATATTGAAAATCACAATTCTACAATTATTCCTTCGGTCAGTATTCGCGAGTTAATTTTGACCTTCCTGCCAAAACCGACGTCCTAGCAAACAGAAGAGAAATTTCGACGGTGTCCGCGATAATTTTGTTTGCGCGTCACCTAATTCTATTTCGCTCTGATACGTTGATAAAATATGCGTTGACGTTATGTTGACATAACAAATATATAGCAAAAATTGTTCGTGCCTTTCCGTGCCGACCCGAGGGCGTCCGAAGGACAAATTTCGGCCCGGCAGCAGGCGCGACCGAGGTATTATATTTCCGGAACCGCAAACAATAGAAAATTTTCGTTTGAGAGCGGGTAATAAAGCACTCGTGTGCCAAAAATCATGTTCCTACGATATTCGTTCCGTCAGTATTCGTGAGTCAAATTCCGCCTGGCCCGAGGCGCTGCGGGCCCTGCCGCGGCGGCCGCCTGCCGAAGTCCGCGGGGAAGCAATTAACGTTTTGTAAATGCATCTTGTCTTCACCGATAATAGGAATTTAACTTTGTAAATATATATAATAAGTTGTTTCGAAAATAAAGAGATAAAATTATAATAAATTAAATTTTTACTTGGCGACTTTTAGTCTATAATTTTTTGTGTGGTTGGTAACTAATATTTTTTTAATACATAATTATATGCGGTTGGTAACTAAACATTAAAAATGATATCTACAACGTCAGACCACATTTACACTTCAAAATTTTTCTTGTCAGAACCACTGGTGAAAACGTTATAACTTTTTAACCTTTGAGCGTCCGAGGATGACACTTAGTTTTTCGGATTCTACTCTTCAATCTGAGTCGAATGATACTAGTCTGATGTCTCTACGATGTATGCACCAAAAGTTTAACGATATACAATAACTACTAGTTAATAAACAAACGACCAAGCAAAATTTCGGGTAAACTACACCGTAACTTACTGCAATCGTATTTTACATGAATCCGTTGTCAGATATCTACACCTAATTTTTCTCTTAATAAAATCTAATTTGACTGGACTGATAATCTGTTTAAGAAACCCTATCGTTAGCAATCTTTAGGAACTTTTAACACAGCTTGTGCTGTTAAGGCATTTGTTGTGGAAGTAAGGAATATTTATTTGGTTACTTTGATCATTTTCGTCATTAAATTTTTTCAAATACAATTTATTAAGTTTATAATATTGATTAGTTCTTAATTGAGTAGATTTTTTTGTGGCTTGCACAATTCTCACAAAATTATTGTTAGACAAGTGCATTTTGATGGATTGACTTATGTCCGATATAAATCAAACGCATTTTTTGTTTTTTAAACTTTTGTAGCACTTTTCTCGTCATACTCTTCACACATCGAGTAATCATAAAAGAGTTTAAGTATTGTCACTCTAGTAATGAACGTCTACTTATAATAATTTTCGATTCTGAAAATTCTCATTACGAGGTTGTTTGATGCGTATCTAAAAGTAACCAAATTTAGTATTCCAAACAAAACACTAATTATAAATGGCTTCATTTCTTATTAGCAGATTTGGATCAACAAACGAAACAATAAAACAGTGAATTTTTTAACCAAACTACCTTGATGGAAAATATAACCACTGCTTATCAAAGCGGTATTTTTATCAGTCTTGATTGTTAGTTTAATAATGATTTTTGCAAATTTATATTTTAAAATATTCTACTATTAGTTTGTTGGCTGAATTTTTGTGTTAAAATGTTGATCAAAAATATAATTCTAATTAAGGGGTACTTTAGAGAATGTTCTGTAAAATAGAAATTAAAGCATTTTTATTATAGCTTTTATGTCATGGTTTATGATGGAAATATCGCCAGAGTGATCCAAGCAGTTGAGGCGCAGGCTACGATGCGGATGGACCCCGAGTTCCATTCCTGGCGCTCTAAGGCGCGGTCTTTGCCACATCATCCCTGCATCAGACTTCGTGCGCAATGATCGGGCAATAAAGTGGAACGTATGAGAACCTTAACCTCTCAGTTCGTAGGACGTGGTCACACGCGGGGCGTTAGAGCCTTACTATTACCACCATTTATGATGGAAATAACTTCCACGTTTGTAAGCCCTTCTTGTCACGCACAGCAGAATTACCTTTGTAAAGAATTATTACGATTAAAAATGAAATGAATTACTATTAAATTTAACAAAGGATATGCACAATGAAAAATAGAGCTAATGGGTGTTTTTGTGATCAACCAGGTCTTTAAATGAAATCGTGGATCGCTTAATTTTCTCTGGGTGATAATTTATAGCTCTCGGAATATGAAACAAGTGTTTTCTATGGGACTTTGTCCGATAGAATGAATACTTTAATTAATATTTAATACGAAAAAAGTACACTATCAATATATCTGAGCCTTCTAGACATTTTTAGTGTTTCAATTTGCTTTGGTTTAGATCATTTGAGGTCAAAAAGTGTTGGTGCATGTTTTGACGTGATCTAATATGGTCTCTAAGCTTCTATACCTGAAAGGGAAGCCTAATGAAATCGTCGCGACTTTCAACTCGAGAACTACTGAACCTAAAGACATAAGGGGGGTATCACTCGAAAGCCTATGGTCTACCGGGTTCCGCGAGCTGGCATAGATGGGACGTCCTACAACAATACAATAGAGTTTTTAGCAGATCCCAAATTGCAATATGCCATTCCTTAGAACTTTTGATCAAGGCAGCTTCCAAGCTGGAGACCAGCTTTGACATCCGTCACGCCTTATAATTTTTGATCTGTGATAGAGGAATAACGTTTTCAGTATTCAAGTCAAGCCCAAACGCCAAAAAATCAGCTTGATCGGAAAACCTCGAGACCTGTTTGACCGGAAGTGGCCACAAATTTTTGTTTATGAATAGAAGCCTCGGACATTGGTGGAAAAGGAGTTCCACGTCCGTACTTGTTTGATATAACGGTCAGGGAGTACAAGAAAATTCACGTAACTGCATAAAATTATTCAGTGGAAGTGCTAAGATGTGTTCTCATTTAAAGCATAAAAGATTGGACACTTGCTTGAAAACGGCATAATGCTTAGATTGCTCTTCATTATTTTTTGCCCATCTACGTAAAACAATCGTATTCTTATTCAACAAGTATTTGTAAAAATAGTTCTATTATTTCGAAAAAGTTGTAAATTGAATCGGCTATTGTTTTCGTATTTACAACTTTAATCCTTAAAATTCGAAAAATTCTTGGCGTTCAACTAAAATTTTTTTACTAATGAAAAATATCACCCAGATGACTGCCGTTTCTCATTTATCAGATATGATGTTTCCTTCTAAATATCAAGTGCCCACATTGTATGCTAATGTCTTTAACAAGTATGGAACCTTTTATTACACTACCGTGCAATTTAATATTTTAGCAATTTAAATTTATTGGTTGTTTTTGACTCAGTTTGCTTAAAAATTCCGAATTACGGTTTGTGGTGTACTTGGTCTATTGTAAGCGAAAACCGCAAATGCAAATGTTGGCTATGTAACGCTTAGTTGATAATGTTGAGTGGTTTGCTGAAACCCTATTATGTACTGTTGCTAACGGAAATGCACTTACAATAAGACCTCCAAGTAATGTTTCGTAAACTGTTAGATTTATAAGTACTTAAGAACGTCTTGATTTCTAAACAATTATTTTTTCTGTTTCACATAGCATTATGTAAATTAACGAAAATGAATATAAAATTACGTTAAAATTACTAAATATATTTTATAGACGGAAATATAACACTAAAAAAGTACTTTTTATACAAAAAGGTTTACAAACACTTAGATTCTAACCATTATTGCAAGCAAATGAACTCGATAATTTTGAATGGGAAGGAAAAATTGTAGCCATTGAAACCATGCTTTAATGTAGTGTTTATTTATTCTTCAGCATGCTGCTGCATTCTACAAAATATTCTGCATATATATATATATATATATATATATATATATATATATATATATATATCCAATTAAATAATTTTTTACTTTTTTTCTAATCTTTTGAAGATATATGGTTACTTTTCTAGAAATCTACAGGTTATACTCTTTTGTCCTACAATTTTTAATACAGGATTATTACATAAGAATCACTATATTTTAAAAAGATATATTTCACAAAACATTACCGATATAATATTACACAGTACATGAAAAACAATTAAACGACACACATATAAACAGTAGTCTAGTTTGGTTCACATACGCTGTAGTGTATCCCCGTTGATGCTCTTTGCAGCAGCAATAATGCGGTCCCAAAGTTCTTACATTGTTTTTGATATTGCTAACATATAAAACCGGATTCTTAAGGTAACCGCAAAGAAGAAAATCACAAACCGTTCGTAAGCCAGTCGTTCATCATTTAGATAGTTATGCACTTTACCACATTACCGGGGTGGAGCCCCATTTTGTTGGAATATGAAGTTCATAGCTGAGAACTGCGAGTTGCATAAACTATCGCCTCGTCGCTGAACACCAGACGTTTAGCAAATTGTCGTCCCGTGTCTATTCGTTTTACATAGTTGTCGGGTCGCAAATTTTACACCATTTGTAAACGGTACGATTTGAATCGCAATCGCTGCCGTGACACCTTCCATACAGTTTGCTTCAAAATATCAAGTTTACGACTTTCTGTGCTAATGATTGTTGTGGGTTACAAATAAAATTTTCCCAAACTGGCGTCACTGTGTCATCAGAGACGGCCTTCTAATGCTTGTGCTTTCATTTACAGAACATGTACCCTTGAATTAGCAATACCATAGCAGAATGATGACCTAACGGTTCTCTTTGTACTGCCTTTTAAATAAGCATTTTATTGTAATAATCGGTAAACTTCTCGCATACATAAACACTTTCTTCTGTACCGTTGTCATTTTGCAAACTGGGCTTCTGCTGCCACCTGGACATTTAAAAAAGTTTGTAAGTCTTCCTTTCTATATATCGCTCAATATTACATCTACATTGCTTTGTGAAATATATCTTTTTAAAACCAATTATGTTTTTGTAGTAATCCTGTATATATTGAATATAACATTTAATCAAAGATACAGATTTTTAATTTAGGTAATAAATGGTTCCCATAAATTTAGCAGCATTTATTTTATCCTTACTTATATCATTATTTTACTTATCTATTGCCATTGTGCCGACTAATATTGACATTTTTTTTTAATCAGAGCATTGCTTACAACAGGCTTTCTAGCTTTGGATTTTTACCATACAATTGTAATATTTACCTTCCATAGTTCATATTCAACTCTAAAAACTACTTCAAAAGTTTCTTTTAAATTTACTTCTGCACTAATGTCACATCTCTTTAATCGCAAAATTTGAAGTGTAACTTTTATAGCTAAAATGATGCGTTATCTGTACAGTTTCAAAGTTGCATTTTACTAAAAATTAAATAAAAACTTAAGTTTTAAACGGAGTACTTTTTTGAAGATTAACGTTGGATGAAGTTAATAATCATTTCGTACGATTAAAACTAAAATGTAATTTATATTAAAATAAAATTATTATCCCCATATTATAGAATATTTTAACATTACTAAACTTTAAAGAATCGCCGATCAACAAGTAAAATTTTCACAATTGGGAATTTTAATTTGAGTTTCGTGTGAATGATAAAGTTGTTATTTAACCAAATGTTTAATAACGGTATGCGACCAAGCATTGCCATATTTTGTATTCATAAGAAATGTAGCCATTAATTGAGCGTTTGTTGGAAGTGAATATGTCAAATATTGATGCATCGTGTCTGATTTTCGGGTTATAAGACCGTGGTCGGAGTTCAGAAACTCTTGACGTTTCGTACACAATCTTCAGAAGAAAATCTTCTAAACAAATATTTTTTTAGCAAAATAAGACGTCCGCCGCGGTTGCGGACGAAAAGTCAACAGTTTCTGAACTCCGACCACGGCCTTATAACCCGTTTAACTCTTAGTTCTCCTTGGGAAGTGGGTAGGTTGAGTAAAGAACTATAGGGGTTTTTAATTCTTCACTCGCATCAATGGTATTAAAGTGGATGCCGAAACGTCGGGGATTTCTCAATAATCGCCGCAGTTCAACCCGTGAACCTAATTGTTTATTTATAGTGGACCGCAGAAACCTTAACTTTCACTATCATCAATTATTCAGTTTAGTAATGATTTACAAAAAAAAAGAAAACTATGTGTTAAGTTTCCACTATATACTCCAAAACCCAATTTAACTTCGAATTCAAATGTTTTGGGGGTAGCTTATAAAGATCACCGTAATTTAAAATGAAAATTAAAGATGCGTAAATAAACGAGCAAATACAGACATAAACTTTTAGTAGCTTTTATTATTAAAATAAATAGACATAATAAAGCCACATTTAAAATTTAGTGCCCTCCAATTACTCTTTTATTAACTCTATATTAAGCGCAATATTTAAAAGTCAAAACAAGCGCATCCTTAATTAAAAAGAATTAGTCAAGATCTTAAAATAGTTAAAATATGCTACATGAAGTATAACAAACGATTATTTAGAAATCTAGATATTCCTTAAGTACTTTTAAATTAACAGTTTACGAAACATTATTTGGAGATCTTATTGTAAGTGCATTTCCGTTAATAACAGTATATAATAGGGCTTCAGCATATCATCCAACAATATGAACAAAACGTTGCATAGTAAACGTCCTAAAATGCGTACTCTACTGTATATTTACATTTTTGCTTTTGTTGCAGTATTTGCATACAACACACCAGTACTCCAAAACGTAAGTAGTCTGTTACAAATTTTGTATTTAAAAATTGCCCTTAGCACATGCCCACTTAGAACAAGTGATAAAGTGAATTCTTGCATGGAATAATTTAACTTTGATTTGGGTAGTATTAAACTCACTTCTTTTTGTTTAAGCTTGCCCCGACGCAAATGAAGAATACAGCGACTGTGCTACCGCTTGCCCGTTAACTTGCGAAAACTACAAAAAAGGACCTCAACCGTGCACCCTTAATTGCAAGATTGGCTGTGCTTGCAAGAGTGGCTTTGTAATAAATAAAAACGGACAATGTATTGATCCCAGTCAATGCTTAAATAGTAAAAAATATGCATAATTGCGAATCATAACCTATAATCAAAATCAATTATATTATGGATTTAGTTATTTAGAGTAACATAATAAAATCCCAAATTTTAACTAAAATTGTTGATCTACTCTTTTGAAGTTATTTTTGTGTAGTAGGAACTTTACAATAATTGTAAATGGGATGTCAAAAAAATATTTCGGATATTTAATAAACATAGTAGAGACCTAAATATGTTTTAATCAATAATCAACATTTATCTGATAATAAACCGTTTCGAAAAGTTGACGTTAGTATTTATGAATAAATGTGGCCGTTCTTCTAACTCAATGAAAGCCAAAAACGTAACGGATGCTATATTCATCTACTCCGCTACTCCTCGGAGGTGAAATCTCCTGAAGGCACTCATCCATGACATTTCGGAGTATATCCCGGATGAAGAGCTAAAAACATAATTATTAGAACGAGACATCCGCGCCCTGACCGTGAGGTGGATGAAGAAAGGCTGCAATCAACGACCTATGCAAGTCATGTTCATGGAGCTGCAGGGGAACGGCTAGAACAAGGACACGTTCGGAAGAGGTTGATCATCGATGCCAACTGTCTGTACTGGCGTTGGGCTCAACGCTGCGACAGAGCCAGTGCGTGAAGTGTAAGACCAATCGCCATTTTAATGATTGTGCCAAGAGCCAGAACAAGTCCGCCAGCTACGTGAATGTTTCTGGGCTGTCGACTAGTCAGTTACATGTAATATTCTTCGTTCCCCGAGGTAGGTCCTTTTATCGCTGTCCGACCACCAGAGCTGAGCTACCACTACAGGTCGGTTCCAAAATATGGATGCGCTCACATTATTTACAACCTTTGATAACATCGTGGCAATCATCAAAAATACCACAACATCTTGGAAATCGTCACTAACATAGTATTGTGCGCGAAGACGCTGGACGACCTTTGGCAAGTTCATGAACTATTGAACACTTAAAGTTTTGCCTTACTTGAAGTGCCTTTACCGCACATCACCTTTCCAACGCTAGCTTCCAAAAAAAGAAAGAACTTTTCCAAACCGCAAATATTTGTTTTTTCAAAACTTAATTGGTGATTGCCATACAATGATTTATTTGAAAAACGTGTGTATAATATCAGACATTCCATATCAAACTCTAAGAAACAAGTACTTACAATAACAAGAGCAAAATAAAACTCTGAAACTATTTCTAGTTAAGTGGATATTATTATTACGAGCAATTATTATACCTTTATTTCACAAAAACAACATAATTCTCAAAATGACCGCAAAGATAATAGTAGCATAGCTGATATTCTTCCAACAGTAAAGGCCGTTGAAAAATATAGGAACGCGTCATCGGTAGTGTTATGAGTAAAGCCCGGATGTTCAGGCAAAATGCCTAAAAATGCTTATTTTGACTATTTTTATTTATAAATGCCTTTTTTCCTTATAACAGTTATAACTGCCTCTTTAGTCACATAGATTTGGTTTTTCATAGAATAAATAGCAGCAACAATAATTCCATCTCATTATTACCTACGTTAATTATTTGTTCCCGGTAACCTGTTAAACCCTTACCGAGAATTCGACCTGAAAATGTATACCTACTTTAGTATTAATACCTACTTTGTTTGGTGATTTGCATTCATTTTCATTCTGTCACCGACAAATTAAATAAATTCGTCCGAGAGTTTGGAAGTGATATTTTTTCAAATGATGGTTTTGTGGTTTTTTGTAGAATCTATGAGAAACCAGTAAATTTCGAGAAAAAGTATTTTGTTACACAACACACTAAAGGACTCTTCGATAAAAGAGCAGTCGAAAAGAAAATGGCCACCCCAAAAACTCCGTTACTGAAAACGTTTGTGTCAACATCCAATCGACAATATGAGTTTTCGTTTGACTTATGTAAAGCATTTGTGAGTGCTATAATTCCGTTATGGAAATTACGAAATCCGTCAAAGCGGTCATTTTTCTAAAAGCATGTCAAACAAAATTTACCAAATGAATGAACGCCCAGAGAAAATTATCTCGACTGAGCTTACGAATTCAAAATGAATGAAATTCGAAGAACCATGAAAGACAAGAAGAATTAGATATCAATAGATATATAATATATATAATTTGCAAATTTTAACTTCTCTGTATCAATACAACCTGATTTTTCAGGTACATCGCCATGTAATTGTTGGGTCTTAAGAGCCAAATCAAGCATCTAAAATTTATTTGTTAAATAACGAACTCTTGAGAGGACATATAGCACTACAATCGCACAATTATTCATGACTTCCCTGTCACCACTTTTTCCAAAGAAAATTCTTTATGACAACGTCTTTATGTTCGTAAGCGATGCTGTCCCATATATGAAAAAAGCAGAAAATACTCTGAAACTATTATTTCCACGTATGTTGCATTTGATATACCTTGTCGTGTAGCAGAGGAAATACCTAAACAATTTTCCAACGTGGATATGTTCATATCTTCAGTAAAAAAGAGTTTTTTTAAAAACACCATATAGGATAAGACATTTTAAAGAAATGGCACCTCACTTAGCTCTACCACCTCAACCAATATTAACTAGATGGAGTACATAGATTTCAGCTGTATATTACTACTCTACTAATTTTACAAAAATTAATAAAATAGAAGTTTAGACGAATATTCGACAGCATCAATCAAAACAGCCAAGAAACTCTTTGAGAAAAAAAGTTTACAAAATGATCTGGCCTTTATTTTAACTAATTATGCTGTGTCCAATAGTAAGTTTAGAAAATAGGAACTTAACTTTAGTTGATTGTAAATAATACCATACGAGACATATGTAGCATTTCAAGCAATAAGGGACGCACTATTAAGGAAAAATGTGAAACTGTATTTACTACAGACCAAGATTTTGAAGTTGTACAAATCTAGCTTATATTCTTTCTGGAGACGCAAGTGTAAAAAACGTAAATTACGATGTTCTAGAAATCACGTGTTTCACATTTACTCCAGTAACATTAGTAGATGTAGAAAGATCTTTTTCTCAGCTAAAATATTTATTGTCCAATAGGAGACAATCTTTAACGATAGAGAATTTAAGAAAACTTTTTATTGTTAGCTGTAATTCTTGTAAATAATGTTTTTTTACTATTGTATAATAAAAAATGCAGTCCACATGATAAATTGAGTAATAAAATCACTGAAACAATAATGTCTATTCAGTTTTTTAAAATTCCTATTTCATCTTTTTAAATCACTATTTTCAAATTTTTTAATGTCTATTTTCAAATTTTTAAATGCCTAAACACCTGGGCTTTAGTTATGAGGCACATTAAAGTGTTGAAAATTGTCACTTCTTTTTGTGAATAATGGTGTTAAGATCATCCAGGAAATTTATACATGAACAGGATTAGAAGGCTTCTAAACGTTAAAGAAAAGCTGTTAAACGAGTGAAAATGTAGTTAAATAAAAATGTTCCAAACTACATATAACTAAAGAATAATAACCTCTCTCTTCAGCCTCAGATTTAAATCAACTGAATTATACAATATGAAAATACATTTAAGTTTAAATTCCCAATCAAATGGTATGTACTTGATATAAAATATTTTAAGTATGATTGACAACTGTTATGAAGGCCAAAGATGAACGATATGAACTGCACTTGTACATTTTTTTTTGTTCTGATAATAAACTTCCCTTTCCAAGATACCCTCGATATTGTTTGATTATAAGAATGCGCTCTTATCAGTATGCTAGTTTATTACTATTAAGTTGATGACAAAATTTTTAAATGTAACTTTATTAAACGATCAATTGATAAAACAAATCCAGTTATTTGGTTTACAATGTCACCCTATTTGTTTCCTACAGACTACTTTTTGTAGAGTTACTTGAAGAGCTTCAAATACGTCAAATATATTAATAATTCGTGAGTTTTGGCCATAACAACCGCCAAAATGTAGGCCGGTGCGTTATCTTGATGGAAGAGCACAAATAAAAAATCATCATTAGTAACAAAAAACGTAACTATCGCGTTAGAACTTGCACAAAGAAGTTAAACTGCATCCTCGCATTTGTTGACAAATTCTGAAAGTGTTTTATAAAAAATATTTGCAGATGTTATTTTAACCACCGGTTTTTATTATTATTTTTGATATACATCCATTAATTGTTCCGAGTACGACAAAGGAAAGTAACAATTAGAACCTTGTCGGGTAATACAAAGAAAACAAGTCTTTTGAGAAGGCAATTCTCCATATCATTATAAAATTCCAAAGCTTAATTTATTTTGAGCTGTAATTACCTCATATGTATTACGGAGTAAAACACCCACTTTTGATTCAATAGAACTGAATAGCTCCGACAACACAATACTCTTATAAACATGTACCGCAATGTGCATACAATCCAGATCTTGTGCTATTTAATTTTACCTTTTTAAAGCATCAATATACATATTTCAGTGCAACTTTTTAAAATTTGGAGTGTAATGAAACAAAATTATGTAAAAGATAGAATGGAACCACATAATCCAACAGTCTTTGGTTAAAAATAATTTTTATTGACTTTTATATTACAATTTTGTTAATAAAACATAAACTTGCACGATAAACAGAGAAAGCCTCCGTACCCCTATTTTATCATCCCTGATATACAGAGTACTATCAGACGTTATTGTCTTTGTTAATTATGGGGATAAAAAATAATGTCATTTAATTCCTAATTTCTACAAAGCTTTATTTAAAAATAAATTTTACAATAATTACTGATTATCTTACACAAAAAACTGTAGCTAACTTTACTTTTCGTTTTTTTTTTATATAATATTTTTGAAATAAAATCATAACACTTTGAAATCTTATATAATAATAGTGGTAGTGGTAAGGTTCTAATACCCCGCGTGGGAGCACGGGTAGCGAATTAAGAGATTAAGGTTCTCATATGTTTGACTTCGCTACGCAATCATGGAACAACATTTCTGATATAAGGCGATCTGGCAACTCTTAGGCGACCTTCATTATTACCTCTTGTTCGAAGTGAACGCAGGTACTCAATTATTTTTAGTGACTGAGTAGTCAACCCGCCAGGCATCATAGAACTACAGGAATGAGCCCGGGCCCGTACGCATCACAGTCACACGCCTCAACCACGCGGCTACACTGGCGATGAAATGTGATATGCAAGTATTTTGTTTACATTTATTTCAAAAGCGTAAAATCAAAAATTCTGTGATTTAATTACATTACTCTAAATGAGTAAAAGCATATTACACCTGACTTTGATTACAAATTGTGATTAGCATTATGCATATTTTTTAATATTTAAGCATTGACTGGGATCAACACATAGTCCGTTTTTATTTATTACAAAGCCACTCTTGCAAACACAGCCAATCTTGCAATTAAGGGTGCATGGTTGAGGTCCTTTTTTGTAGTTTTCGCAAGTCAATGGGCAAGCGGTGGCACACTCGCTGTATTCTTCATTCGGGCCGGGGCAAGCTTAAACAAAAAGAAGTGAGTTTAATTCTACCCAAAACAAAGTTAAGTTATTCAATGCAAGAATTCACTTATCAACATTTTTCTCTTGTTCTAAGTGGGCATGTACTAAGGGCAATTTTTAATACAAAATTTTTAAAAGACTACTTACGTTTTAGAGTACTCGATGTGTTGTATGCAAATACTGCAACAAAAGCAAACATGCAAATATACAGCAGAGTATGCATTTTAGGATATTTGCTGTTCAACGCTAAGTTGATAGTGTTGGATGGTACGCCGAAACCCTGTTATATACTGTTACTAACGGAAATGCACTTACAGTGCATCTTCCAGTGTTGTTTCGTAAACTATTAGATTTAAGCGTTCAAGGATATCTAGATTTCTAAGTAATTGTTTCTAAGACCTCATGAATCATTATGGAAATTATTGAAAGCATACTATCTATAAGTTTTTTACTTTCCTTATTAATAGTATGTAGGCGTGCTTCTCTTATTAAAATAATTTAAAAAAATGTTTATACAAATTTCAATATAAAAAAAAATTATTTCCGAATTGCATCGACGAACAATATTTTTAATAGTCAAATAATGCTGTACTAACACTCTATTGTCGCACACAATTATCGAGCAAAATGGAAAATTTTATATACATAAAAAATACGACTTACACATATAAAATAATTTAAAAAATAGTTTATTGTTTATTAACATTTATTTTCCAATTTTGGTTTGTCATAACTTGTTACTATAAACCAATGAAATTCAAATAATTTTAATAGTACAGCCACATTCAAAATCGTAAACATTATTTTCCCAATGTTTTGGTTGTTGTTGAGAATTTTTGTTTTTTTTTTCATTTAGATATTAGTTTCGCGTTTATATTATTATAAATGTTTTTTTACGACGTTGATTTAATTTATTTAGAGTTTATGATTATGGAAACTTATTTCATAGTTATATTGTCCATTCTGCAACATTCAACTACCGCCTTTCCAATCTATCGCCCGACAATCGCGTTATCTGGAAAGCTACTAAAAAGTTCAAACGGCCCATTACACCAATACCACAATTAAGAAAACCTGATGGGAATTGGGCTCGATCAAATCTCGAAAAAACGAATATTCTTGGAGAGCACCTCGAACAAGTCTTCACTTCTTTACAATCTAACAATATTAATTTTGACGCAGAAATTAAAAAATATCTCACCTCCCCTGGACAACCCTCTCTACCCTTGAGACCAATTTCCTCTGAGGAAGTTTTAAAACTCCTGGCTACAACCTCATCACAGGTAATATTCTAAAGCATCTTCCAAAAAAAAATTTATAATCGCATGCTCGCCCTCTCTCACTTTCCTACCCAGTGGAAATTCGCACTAATAATTATGATTCCAAAGACAGGTAAACCTCCGCAAGAACCCACTTCTTACCGACCGATCAGCTTATAGCCTCTTCTCCCAAAAATCTTCGAACGTTTACTACTCCACCGTATCATTGAAGAAACTCCTATTGAGAGATACACCCCATTCACCATTTTGGTTTTCGAGAAGATCCCGTTACAATCCAGCAATGCCATCGCATAGTTAACTGCATCCCTTTGAGGGAAAACGAATATGTGTCTCAGTCTTCGTAGTTATACAACAAGCTTTTGAGAAAGCTTGGCACTCGGATTGTTTTATAAAATCAAGAAAAAGCTTCCTCGTCCAATCTTCCTCCTTCCTAAATCCTACATAACTCAAAGATACTATCAAGTCCAGTACCAAAGCACATTGTCAAATTATCATCCTATCAACTCTGATGTTCCGCAAGGCAGTATCCTTGGTCCCTTCCTTTATCTACTCTACACTGAAGACTTACCAACAACAGACAATACCCTTATTAGTACCTTCGCTGGCGATACAGCAATTCTATCTTCTGATAATGATGCTAATCAGGCATCTGGTTTGATCTCTGGAGGATTAAAGTAAATAACACAATATTCTCTCAAATCACCTTTACTACTAAACACCCCACCTGCCTTCCAGTCACCATCTATGACCAACCCATCTCTATAACAACAGAAGTAAAATATTTTAGACTTCACTTCGAGCAGCTGGAAGGCTCACATCAAAGCCCAAAGACAACAATTAAATATAAAGACTAAAAATAGGTATTAGCTGCTTGGACGCAGATCCCAATTGTCCATAGAAAACAAACTTTGATCTATAATGTCATCGTTACACCTATATGATCCTATGGCATCGAGCTCTGGTGATGCAGTAAACCATCTAACACAAAAATTCTTCAGTCCTACCAATCGAAACCCCTTCATGCAATAGCCAACGCCCCCTGGTATGTGAGCAATCAAACCCTCCACTTCGACTACCAAATTCCCTTCCTCACTGAAGTTATCAGAAATTCGGCTACCAAAAATAAAGCACGTTCCTTGGGACATCCCAGTCAACTCATTGCTGATCTCTACTCCCAACAGCCCGAAGCTCGAAGATTAAACATACTTTAGCCTGAAGACCTCACTGTGTGAATCCTGGTGACCCGTCGCTGGATGGCGCCCTCCTCATGTCAATACCTACATTGTTATATTATTTACTTATTACTCACTACACATTTGATCGTAAATTAGCAATGGAAATAAAAAAAATATGGTGCATTCTTAAACAAAAGTTTCGCGTGAAACAGTATTTCGAACAAATTTTATAAATTCTGAAAGTAATTTCTGATGTACGTATAATAAACTTACAAATTTTATTCAATGTGAAGACACTAAATAAAATGCGTCTAATAAAAATCTGTCTTTTACGTACTGTACAATTTTATTATATTTTTGTGATATGTAAACTTTTGCCAAGATCTAAACACCTGATTCTAAAATAATTTTATGAAAAGAATTTATAATGCCTTGTGAAGACCATACTCCTCTAAGTTGCGGGTGGAGCAAGTTCTGGAAATAGGATTATTATGAACAATCACTATACGTAGCCGTGGACTAAAGACCAGTTGTCGGGCCAATCACCCACACATAGTAAAACGATTCAGAGAAGCTATACAGACTTCGGATATAGGCAGACTAAACGGAACGAACAGATGAAAAACGGACAAGGATTGCAGCATGGGATATTAAAATACTAAATTGAAAGGAAGTAGAAACAATACGAGAAATGGAATACAAATACAAATTATTGGCATAAGAAAAAAAACAGAAAACAGAACAATAGATAAACCATACGTGTTAAGATATTCAAGAGCTGCAGTACGAAATCGGTCGAAAAAGGGGATGGGAATAATAACGCCCTCAAAATCAGAATAAATTCAAGTATTATGTATATAAATCTAGAACCAAAGGAAAAAAAATAGCAATAATCCAGATATATGCACCTACTGAAGACACAGGTGTGAGAAAGAAAGAGGAATGAAAACGTGCAGCGCAAAATAGAAAAAACACAATAAGGCAATAGATACATCAAGATAATAGGGGACTGTCTCACGGAAAACTAACAAAACTAAATTTTACAATAATTACTGATTATCTTACACAAAAAACTGTAGCTAATTTTACTTTTCGTTTTTTTTTTAATATAATATTTTTGAAATAAAATCATAACACTTTGAAATCTTATATAATAATAGTGGTAGTGGTAAGGTTCTAATACCCCGCGTGGGAGCACGGGTAGCGAATTAAGAGATTAAGGTTCTCATATGTTTGACTTCGCTACTCAATCATGGAACAATATTACTAATATAAGGCGATCTGGCAACTCTTAGGCGACCTTCATTATTACCTCTTGTTCGAAGTGAACGCAGGTACTCAATTATTTTTAGTGACTGAGTAGTCTACCCGCCAGGCATCAGAAAGCACCGGGAATTGAACCCGGGTCCGTTCGCATCACAGTCACACGCCTCAACCACGCGGCTACACTGGCGATGAAATGTGATATGCAGGTATTCTTTTTACATTTATTTCAAAAGCGTAAAATCAAAAATTCTATGATTTAATTACATACTCTAAATGAGTAAAAGCATATTACACCTGACTCTGATTACAAATTATGATTAGCATTGTGCATGTTTTTTACTATTTAAGCATTGACTAGGATCAACACATTGCCCGTTGTTATTTATTACAAAGCCACTCTTGCAAGCACAGCCAATCTTGCATTGAAGGGTGCACGGTTGAGGTCCTTTTTTGTAATTTTCGCAAGTCAATGGGCAAGCGGTAGCACAGTCGCTGTATTCTTCATTCTCGCCGGGGCAAGCTTAAACAAAAGGAAGTGGGTATAATATCACCCAAAATAAAGAACTGTAACATTTTTCATTTATTTTAAAAAGATATATGATAAAAGCAATTTTTAAATAAAAAAATTTTAAAGACTACTTACGTTTTGGAGTACTCGGTGTGTTGTATGCAAATACTGCAACAAAAGCAAAAATGCAAATATACAGTAGAGTATGCATTTTAGGATGTTTGCTGTTCAACGCTTAGTTGATAATGTTGGGTGGTATGCTGAAAGCCTATTATATACTGTTACTAACGGAAATGCACTTACAATAAGATCTCCAAATGATGTTTCGTAAACTGTTAGATTTAAAAATGCTCAAGGATAACTAGATTTCTAAACAATTGTTTATTACACTATGAATCATTATATAAATGTATTAAAAGTATCCCACATTTGTGATTTTCTAGTTTCTACACTTTATGCGCATATTTTTCTTAATGATATTATCAAAAAAAATTATATCAGTTTTAGACTACAAAAATGCTGTTTTGGAGTTGTCAATAACGAAAGATTTTGTTTAGATTTCTGTTGAATAGTCGAATAATGCTGTATAAAAATTCTTATTGGTAAAAAAATTATCAAGTAAAATTG
The DNA here is from genome assembly GCA_036346155.1 of Sinelater perroti. Taxonomy (NCBI): domain Eukaryota; kingdom Metazoa; phylum Arthropoda; class Insecta; order Coleoptera; family Elateridae; genus Sinelater; species Sinelater perroti. Next base: position 56,892,136 of record JARFIY010000001.1, on the reverse strand, counting down.
ATGATTTTATTTATATATAAACTTACATAAAGAATAAGAAACATATTGAAGAGCAAAAATTTTCTAAAGCACAATACTTTTGGTTTGATAAAACAATAAGTCCTGCATATATAAACAAATTTCAAAAATAATTAAATTTTTACTAACATTTATTTTGGAATTTTTTTTATCACAACATATATTAACAGTACTTAGTTATTTGGTTATTAACACTTGCTTTATTATACAGGATCTCGTAGGAAGGGATGGTTTTTGGGCGAACCAAATGTTTTCGAAATGGTTGATATTTACTCATTGACAGATGCCAATTCAATATATATATATATATATATATATATATATATATATATATATATATATATATATATATATATATATATATTGCAAATCATGAGCAATAAGTAAACAGCAAACTAGATAACTATAACCATTTGTAAATAAACGTCTAAGGAAAACTTTAAATCTCAAATAAACATTTATGAGAGCGAATTAAGCAAAACCCCATAATCACAAACATAAAAAAATGGAAATAGAAATTAAACAATGATATTGCAAAACAGGCTTTAGAATATACCATAAGAGGCAAGAGGAAACAAAGAAAACTAACAACATAGAAAAAAGCTAAAGAATATAGTGATTTAAACTTACATTGAAATGAAGTGCTTAACTAAAAATAAATACCAGTCGAAAAATCTGTGACATCTAGTGACAACTTAACTATGCAACAGTAGTCATAAGAAGAAGGTTATAAGAAATCGAAGACTAATATTCCTAAATTTATATTAAATTATGCTATATAAATGTATAGGTTTAAGAATAAAAAAAAATTCTGTCATTTGTGAGCCTACAATAACCTTAAGAATTGTTTATGCATGTTATGGGACAAAACTCTAAGAATTGTTTATCTGTTATATTAACAATGGCTGTGTAATACGTGCGTGTTTATTTTAGGAATTTAAACTTGTGACTAACGCTATAGAAGCTGCATACAAATTTGTACTGAATTTGGAAAAAGACAGATACATCAAGAGCAGTCCAGAAATATAGAGTTGTCGGAAATGTCACGACGGATTTTGCAATAAATGGCGTTACACATATTTTTAGGTCAAAAACGTCATCGCAATCGGCACAAGTGTTATATATTTTGACAGATGACAATTTAAATTTCAGTTGAAAGAAATAAGTGTTTGATTTGGTCTCGTCTTTCAGTTCTTACATTAAGTTGAAAATGGAAGACCAAAATATGCGTTTTTAGCATATTTTGCTTTTTTATTTTCACGCAGGAAAGAATGCAAGACAAGCTTGTGAAAAATTGCGTAAAGTTTACCAGAACAATGCCTTACAAGAGCGTCAGTGTCAGAGATGATTCGCTAAATTTCGTGTTGGTGATTTTGACGTCAACGATGGTCCTCGTAGCGGAAGGCCCGTTGAAGTTGATGACGATCAAATAAAGGCACTGATTGAAGCAAACCCACGTTCGACCACTCGTGACATCGCGGAGACATAGAGCCTTCATCATTCAAGCGTCCACGACCTTCTCAGGAAGCTGAGATTCGTCAGCAAGCCCGATATGTGGGTTCCTCATGAACTTAAAGAAGTGCAGCTCACCAACCGCATCAATATCGCCGATACTCATCTCAATCGCAGGAAAATCGACCTCGTGACCGGCGATGAAAAATGGATTGTTTACAACAATATTCAACGTCACCGATCGTGGTGCTGAGGAAAAGAGAAAGCCAAAACAACATCCAAAGCCGATCTTCAACAGAAAAAAGTTATGCTCACAATATGGTGGGACTACAAGAGTGTGGTATTTTTTGAGCTTCTACCGCAAAATCAAACAATCGATTCTGTTGTGGACTGTCGTCAACTGGATGATTTAAACACATCTCTCACGGAGAAACGACCAGAACTCGTCAATCGCAAAGGCATGATGTTCCATTCTGACAATAAGAGACCACACACAAATTTGCTAACTCGCCAGAAGTTGCTGTAGCTTGGATAGGAAGTTTTGGCCCATCTTTCTTGTCCCATCAAATTACCATTTGTTTCGTTCTTTGCAAAATAACTTGAATGGTAGGTCTTTCGATTCTGATGAGGCCATCAAAGAGCATCCCACCCAGTTTCTTGCTGGTAGAGAGCAGTCCTTCTACGAGCGCGGAATCATGCAACTCTCAGAAAGATGGCAAAAGGTCATCAATCGAAGTGGCCAATATATTATTGATTGAACTTTGCTGTTATTAATAAATAAGTCTTCAAAATTACCCAAAAATACGTCATGACTTTTCCAACAACATAATAGTTTAAAAATTTTCCTGCATGGGATAAATCCTTAAAAGACGAGACCAGATCAGACAGACTATCAAATTTAAATATTAGCGAATTTGAAAAAAAATACACTTGAACGTGTCAACAGCTTGCAGAACTATTCATAATAAGAGACTAAACAATACGAAAGCATTTACACACATTTACTCTGTGTTTGGCGGACTTCAAAATAAATTACTCACCATGAATATCTACGAGTTGGTCAAAACCTTACGACAAATATTTATAATGAACAATTTCAACGAGTGCATGACGCATTGCAACAAAAACTACCAGCACTGGTAAATCGTAAAAAAAATTATTTTTGCATGATAAAATTCGGCCAGACAGAGTAGAAATCAGAGAGAAAATAATATATTTAGTGTAAAATCTTAGACATATATATCTCCATCCGATGATCACCTGTTTTTATCTTTGGACATAAGCGTGCTAAATAATTTAGCAATGAAGTAAAATTAAAAATGTGGCTGGCTATATTTTTTTAGAATAAAAATAATCGGTTTTATAAAAGTGGAATTTACATACTTTCCGTGGGAAAGGATTGTTCAATGTGAAGGTTAATATTTCGGTAAATAAAATTATTTTATATAAAAATATGCAAGTGTTTTTTCTCAGTTTCAAAAACGATAAAACTTTCTTGGTTACTTACTAAATATTTTACGAGTCTTGCCGGGAAACACTTTGACGGAGGAATTTAGGAGTTTCAAGGTAAATGGATTAATTATACTTAATTAACAAGATATGCATATCTAATTAAAGTTAAATGAATAATAACAACTAATTGCCAAACACAAATTTTATTTGCTCGTTTTTTGCTAATGCAATTTGCTAGTTCATCGATTTTTTTTTATCCTGTTTTTACTGTAAATGCACTTCTTCGAATATTAATTTAAAAACTCATTGGCATTTTTTAATAGTTTTCATTAAATATTGGAGACTAAAGTGATTTTTTAATAAAAATCCAGTCGGACTTATTGCAGACTTGCAGTAAATGGGATTAATATAAAACCTTCATAAAATTTTGCCGTCCTATTGCGACTATGTGAGAAAAACTAATGAATAGAAAATCCTGTACAGATACCGTTGGACAATCAAGAGAATCATTCCAAATAAAATAAAGGTTCATGCGACCTTCAGTTTAACCCAACACTAACAATTACATTACTATTTTGTAACTAATTTTACGGATAAATTGTAAATGATTTTATATTATAAATCAAAGTTTTATCTGGTTACAATATACATCTAGGCTTGTTACTTAACAATAAGTTGCCCGCCAAAAGCTATTTTTTGGCGTTCTTGGGTGACATTTCACCCCCTTTTTCCCTCAAATTTTTGCAAGATAGGAACGTATAAATTTTTAATGGGGTCGGCTTTTTCCCAGGATCGGAAACGTGGAAGAATTTAACTTGGCGCCGATCCATAATGGACGTAAGCATAACCCGCCAATGAGAAATATGTAAAACGTAAAGTTAAACCAATGCAAAACTTATGCGCTTGTTCATAATGCACTCCCGTAATTTTTACGTTTTTCTTTCATACGTGAGAAATCGGTTCAACTTTACATTTATTTGCAGTAATTTTTAATTTTTCCCTAGATTAATGTTGGCAGCAGTGACAGAATGTTTGTTTTGATTCTGAAATTGCATAAGCTAACTTTAGTATTGTCGACATTTTTGGTTTCGTTTTTACAACAAATAGGGAACTATTAATTAAGTTAGTAAATATGCATATGTTCCTACACGATAAAAGGGATAACAGGTACAAAGTCATCCGTGGCCGCCCGGTAGAGCAAGAGCGGCCCCGACGTGCGTGCATGGACCTGGTGTAAATTAAGCGCTCAGAGCGCGGCACGTTAAATTTTATCTCAGCCGTTTTTATTTACTTTCCGTTCAAATGTATAGGCTGTCTTTGTTTACTACGCACGTATCTCTTCGTGTAAATTAAGGGCGTAGGAAACGCCACATAACTTTGTTTACTTTCTGTTCAAATGTATAAATAGATATGAATTGTTTATAGTCATTGTGTCACAACAACTATACATAGGTTATATTTAGTTCAGCGATTACATTAAGATTTTGATTTTTATCAGTAAACTTGGAACTGTAACGATCTCTTCTTATTGTTATTGATATTGGTCTTGTCCTAGATCTTTGAACAATATTAATACGCTCATTTATAGCAAACAGTAATAACCGCGTTAGAACTTGCACAAATAAGTTAAAATATAACCATGAATTTTTTTAAAAATATTGCAAGTGATATATAAAAAATATTTGTAAGGTGATATTTTAACTACTAGATTTTTATAATTGTTGTTGCGAAACATCCGTTAATTATTCTGAACAGTATATTACCAAAGAATGTAACGGTTGAATCATTGTCACGTAATACAAGCTGGTTCAAATATGACCGGGACTGATTTTCCTACAAAAAAAAATAATTACGAACGGCTCCTCCAAGCTCTCTTAGGTTTGGGAGAACAGATATGCCGCCACTCGCGTGATGATTGTTGGGGCTCGGAAATGAAGCAGTGCACCCACGTTTCATCGGTGGTCACTATAGACTTAAAAAATAGATCATCCTCGTCTTCAAACTGCTGTAGGAGAGGACTGGCAGCTTGTATGCACACCATTTTGTTCACGTCCGTCAAAGTGCGTGGTGTCCACTGTGCATTCACCTTTCCATAGTGCAGGTGGTTTTACCAACACTGATGGACACCATTTCTCAAAGTTCCTGATAGTGCTGAGCCTATTCTCACAAATAAGCGCGCCTGCACAACCAATATTTGCCTCGGTGACAGATATTCGTGGCCGACGATCATACGGTTCATTCTCCAAGCGCTCTCTGCCCTCTTTGAAGGACTTACTCTACTAAAACACACGGGTCTGTAAAAGACAGTCTTCGCCATATTGTTGTAGGAGTAATTTGGTCACAATGCGTTGTTCCACGCTACCTTCTAATCACTCTAGCAACTTCCAAACAGGACCGAATAGGTTCTAACCCAAACAGGAGGGAGGGTGGAGGTTGTGGCTGCTCAGTTAAGTTTCAGTTGATCATGCTTTGTAGGCTGCTACGGTGTGTTGCTGAAAGATTCAAGGCTCACCTCAAAAAAGCGTGTGATTCAGATGTTTCACTACATCTTTCTAAACATTTTGTTGAAAACAACGGCTGAAATTTTGACTCCCTTTTCATAAAAATAAATATCGATTATTTCATCATAGCACCAAATCATTACAGCTGCTGCTTGACGTCCTCTCTGAACCCTCGACACTAACTAAGATGCTTCTTTGGACGGCCTAACGTATTCTGTCATTTTGTTTGTTGAAAGATTCTTCCATTATAAATTTTTTTTATCTGTAAACAAATTTTGTTTGTGCCTATCATGCTCATACTCAGTATACAACCGCTTTTCTTTAAAGCATCTGACAGAAAATGCCCCGTATGTCCTTCAATAGAAAGTAAATAAACGTAATGTAGCGTTACCCTGTGCCCTTGATTTACATGAGATCCGTGCGCAGTAAACAAAGGCAGCCTATAAATTTGAATATAAACAAAGACGCCTGACATGAAATTTAGAGTGTCGCGCTCTGTGCGCTTAATTTACACGAGGTCCGTGCGTTCGTGCACGCACACCGGAGCCGCTCTCGCTCTACCGGGCGACCGCGGCTGCCTTTGTACCTGTTATCCCTTTTATGGTGTAGGAAAAGATGCATGTTTACTAACTTAATTAATAATTCCCTATCAAAACAAACATTCTGTTACTGCTGCTAACATTAATCTAGGGAAAAATTAAAAATTATTGCAAATAAATGTAAGAAATACGTAAAGTTGAACCGATTTCTCACGTATGAACGTGAAACGTAAAAATTGCGAGAATGCATTACATTATAAACGAGCGCATAAGCTTTGCATTGGTTCAACTTTACGTTTTACGAATTTCTTATGCGCAGCTTTTGCTTACGTCCATTATGAATGGGCGCTAAGTTAAATTGTTTCACGTTTCCGATCCAGGGAAAAATCCAATCTAATTAAAATTTTACACGTTCCCACCTTGCAAAAATTTGTGGGAAAGGGGGTGAACAATTATCAGCCTAGAACGCCAAAAATATCTTTTGGCGGGCAACCCCTTGTACGATACATCTAAGTTTTGAAAATTTGCATTTTCCGAGATATAATAATCTGCTTATGAAAATGATTTCATTTAATTCGGCTACTTACGGCTTTAACCGAACAGGTCGAATTGAACGTAATCTTCTAGATTTTGAACAATCCTTGACATTTTCAATCTCATTAAATAATTTTATAGCCCGATCCACAAACATACGACTAATGCCGAGAAGATGCAATATCTTAAACTTTCACTTTTTCAATTTCACACTTGTGTAATGCTATTACAGTAATACGGTTTTCTTTGTCGCTCCACTCCATTGGTAAATAACCAAACTTGACAAGAAACACAATATAACTTACGATTTTTTATAACTTGATAATTGCAACCTTATGTTAAATGCATAGATATCTTCATCATGTGTAAAGCAAAGGATGGTTAGATATATCAAGACAAAGTTTCAAATTCATAATATTGCGGAGTTAAGCTGAAAATGCCTACTCTTGATTAACAAAACACGGGTCTTTGCAAGTTCTACAACAAAATGCTCTTGAAATTTTATTGCGTTGTGCATACAATTGAGCCCTTGTGCCGTTTCATTTTATTCTTTTTAAAGTACTGCCACATTCCTATGTACCTTCTTAAAATTTGGAGTATAATGAAACCAAATGATGTAAAAGATAAATTAAATATAATTCAATAGTCCTTGCTTAAAAAATATTTAATTTTGTTATATTTACATTTAAAAACTCATTAACGAATAACTAACTTATAAATGTGCACGAAAGAACTAAAGAAAACAACTGAAACCTACCCTATTTTAACATCCCTGATATACGCAGTACCCATTAGTATTATTTTTATTATTGGCTGTAAGTAAAAGAAATAATTTCATTTAATTCATAATTGAAATGGAGGTCGATTTAAAATTTAATTTTGCAGTGTTTAATGATTAACTTACAGAGCCATTAGAAATTACTTTAGATTCAGTTTATAACAATTGGTAAATTACAAATTCTAGTTCTATTCAAAACTTCAAACGAAAAGTTAAGACTATAACTTTTCGTTGCATTTTTTAATGATATCATAACATTACGTTCAAATATTATACACAAATATTTCACTGCGTCTTTTTTACTTAACATTTATTTTTTTCTTTCTTCCTCTATCATCCTTTTACCCTCTCGGTTGTTATTGTAAATAATTAAAAGCATATAAGTAATTTTGATTACAAATTATGATTCTCAATTATTCAAGTCATTTGCTATTTCAGCATTGATTGGGATCCACGCATTGTCCCTTTTTATTTATTACAAAGCCACTCTTGCAAACACAGCCCATCTTGCAATTAAGGGTGCATGGTTGAGGTCCTTTTTTGTAGTTTCCGCAAGTCAATGGGCAAGCGGTAGCACACTCGCTGTATTCTTCATTCACGTCGGGGCAAGCTTAAACAAAAAGAAGTGAGTTTAATTCTACCCACAACAAAGTTAAGTTATTCAACGCAAGAATTCACTTTATCAACATTTTTCTCTTGTTCTAAGTGGGCATGTGCTAAAGGCAATTTTTTAATACAAAATTTTTAAAGGACTACTTACGTTTTGGAGTACTCGGTGTGTTGTATGCAAATACTACAACAAAAGCAAACATGCAAATATACAGCAGAGTATGCATTTTAGGATATTTGCTGTTCAACGCTAAGTTGATAGTGTTGGATGGTACGACGAAACCCTGTTATGTACTGTTACTAACGGAAATGCACTTACAGTGCATCTTCCAGTGTTGTTTCGTAAACTATTAGATTTAAGTGTTCAAGGATATCTAGATTTCTAAGTAATTGTTTCTAAGACCTCATGAATCATTGAAAGCATACTACGTATAATTTTTTTACTTTCCTTATTAATAGTATGTAGGCGTGTTTCTCTTATTAAAATAATTTAAAAAAATGTTTGTACAAATTTCAATCTGAAAAAAATTTTATTTCCGAATTATATCGACGAACAATTTTGCCTAATTTTTTTTTAATAGTCAAATAATGCTGTACTAACACTCTATTGTCACACACAAATTGTCGAGCAAAATGGAAAATTTTATATACATAAAAAAACTACGACTTACACAAATAAAATAATTTAAAAAATAGTATAATGTTTATTAACATTTATTTTCCAATTTTGGTTTGTCATAACTTGTTACTATAAACCAATGAAATTCAAATAATTTTTATAGTACAGCCACTTTCAAAATCGTGAACATTATTTTCCCAATGTTTTGGTTGTTGAGAATTTTTGTTTCGCGTGAAACAGTATTTCAAACAAATTTTATAAATTCTGAAAATAATTTCTGATGTACGTATAATAAACTTACAAATTTTATTCAATTTGAAGACACTAAATAAAATGCGTCTAATAAAAATCTATCTTTTATGTACTGTACAATTTTATTATATTTTTGTGATATGTAAACTTTTGCCAAGATCTAAACACCTGATTCTAAAATAATTTTATGAAAAGAATTTATAATGCCCTCTGAAGACCATACTCCTCTAAGTGGCGAATGGAGCAAGTTCTGGAAATAGATTATTATTAACAATTCACTATACGTAGCCGTGGACTAAAGACCAGTTGTCCGAACTAATAGGGCCTCTGTCGTCAGGCCAATCACCCACACATAGTAAAACGATTCAGAGAAGCTATACAGACTTCGGATATAGGCAGACTAAACGGAAAGAACAGATGAAAAACGGACAAGGATTGCAGCATGGGATATTAAAATACTAAATTGAAAGGAAGTAGAAACAATACGAGAAATGGAATACAAATACAAATTATTGGCATAAGAAAAAAACAGAAATCAGAACAATGGGTAAACCATTCGTATTAAGATATTCAAGAACTGCAGTACGAAATCGATCGAAAAAGGGGATGGGAACAATAACGACCTCAAAATCAGAATAAATTCAAGCATTATGTATATAAAACTAGAACCAAAGGAAAAAAATAGCAATAATCTAGATTTATGACCTACTGAAGATACAAGTACGAGAAAGAAAGATGAATGAAAACGTGCAGCGCACAATAGAAAAAACAAAGTAGGACAATAGATACATCATGCTCTCACAGAAAACTAACAAGACGTGTAGGAACACAAGTCTATGGGAAGATGATAAACTTCTGCATTAATAAGCAATTGTTAACAGAAAACAAATTCTATAAGCATAAAAATATACACCAAATTACATATGAAACAGAAGAACGAGAGCAAGGGTATAATAGGCTGTATAACAAAAACGCTAAGGTATGCAATACAAGATGTCAAAGTTATGAAGGGAGGAGAATTGACTATAAACCATAAACTGGTGGTAATGGAAACAAAGATAGAAAGGCTGACAAGAAAAATAAATAAGGAATATGAGAAGATCAAAATAGAAGCACTAGAAAATAATGAAATAAAGGAAAAATGTGAAAGACAATTACAAATACTACTAACAAAATTAGAAGAACAAGAGCAAATTAAATAGGGAATTAAATAGAAATAGGGATCAAAACTTAAAAAACTATATTGGAAACAGAATATAGTTACAAATGGGACAAAAGTAGTGAGCAGCAGTCCTAAGTAAAAGAAAACGAAATGGTGGAACTAAGATATAAAATAAAAAATAAAAACCATAATGAAGCATGGAATAAATATAAAAGAACTAATGCAGCAGAAGATAGAGCAACGTACATACAGAAAAGAAACGAAACAAAAATAGCGATAAAAAAGCCAAATAGAAGATAAATATATAAAAAATCAAAAACAATTTTGGGACATCATTAAAAAACTTAGAGGTATAAAGGGGAAACTATTAAAAAAAACATAAGAAACAAAGAAGGTAAATTAATGACAAACACAAAAGAGATACTATAAACATGAAAAGAACATTATCAGAAGAAATGTAAAGAAAAAAAAGACGGAATGAATCCCAATAGCCAGAAACAACAGAAAAAGATCAACATCAATTAGCCAAAGAATATGATTAAATAAGCATAAAGTAAGGAAAGCCACAAGAAAGAAGCTGAAAGAGATGAAATAGTGACAGAACTCAACACACAGATAATCAATTATCAAAATAAAATGATATAAACCTTGAGCAGGGCATGCCAAAAATCATTTGAATCTGTTCAGTGGTTTTTCAGTCAACCGGTTGAAAAAAAATGTTACATTGATTTTTATATAAATATATAAATCTCTAAATGAATGAAGAAAGATCATTCGGGGTTTTAGTGTTTTAAAGCGTCATCATAACAAAGTTAAGTCAGCATACCCCAGACACCCCAACTTAGTCAGAAAAGCAACCAACCACACTGTCATATGCATGTTTGAAATTAGTAACAGGAGTTGGTACATTTTTCTTTCTTGCCTTTTCTAGGGATTATGTTTGGTGCAAATAAATGATCTGCAGATGTGTCTTGTCTAAAATCTGCATATCTGATGCTAGTATTTTGTAGGCTACATTTAGAAATGTTTATGTAATTATTTAAATAATATACAAAGACTAGTACACTTAAAACTGCACAAAATACAAAATAAACTAGTAAACTTGTCACAAATGAAACTTCAGTTAACAACAATAAAATATCATGCTTTAAATGTAATTTTTAATATACTCTTAAAAAATCCAAATAAGTACAAGCACATAGGTGTTTAAGACTGCAACTATTTAATAAAAAACTTTACACAAATAAAAACAGTTTTAAAACTAATGTTAGTAATGTACAATTTATTCTGTTTTAGCGGGAGACTCTGTTACAGAAAACAGGTTATCTGCTATTTCTAACATTTCTTTCTGAAATTCACAGTGCTTAATTAATGACTCGCTAATATACTCTTCACCAAGAAATGCTCCTGCAATGCTGCCAGCCATACTCGCAATGGTGTCTGTATCACCACCCAAAGATATTGCATAGTGGATGGTTCTTCGAAAGGTGTTGTCGGCCTAAAAACGTTGAAAACCGTATATTGTACAACTTTCTAAATTTAGAAATGGAAATAAAAAGTATTTTCATAGCAAAATTAAATTGACATAATAGTAATGGAAAATAACGCACATTTATCCCTGGTATTTCTGACTGTGCCCTAAGAAAACAATAAATTGCAGTAGGAACTGAATCAATTGCTGAAATGCTGTTTCCTAATATCGTAAGAACTTTATTTTCTAGTGTTTCACTGTCTTCCATGGTCAAGAGTTCCTGTACCGCTTTTAATTTCGTTTGGTAGGGCTTTTGATCCTCTTCATCTATTCTGCAATAGCACATCATAAAGAAAATTATGATAATTAGAAATGAGATATTTAATCATTCAATAAAATTGGAAAAATACTCACCCTTCATCTTCCCCTACTTCGACTGCTTTCATTTTATCAATAAGCTCATTGGTGAAATGTTCAACATCGATTTTGTCTACTGGGTCCATCAGAAAGCTCTGCTGGATTGCCATGCACTGGAGGAGAGCTCCGTTTACACCCAATTTGTGCGTGTGCGTGATCTTCGTAGCTCTTGTGGCAGCATCGATCATGGCGCTGTAGTTGTTGTGGAAATATAAAGCTATCGGTGCCACCCGCATTGCGCCGCCGTTTCCGTACGATCCCATGCCAGAAAACTGCTCTTGTGCTGGCTTGTAAATGTCCTCAAATTTGCTACCACGCAGCTTGTTGAAGACTTCCACCACATTTTGGCCATAGCCTCTCCTTGGTTCAGAGAAATACTCTTTGACGAACAGGCGTGCCATGCACTTGAAATCCACCGCTGGCTTATCTGTTAAGCACTTGGCGACACACTTTGTCATGGCTGTATCATCAGTATACTTCTTTACCGGGGCTGTAAAATTGTAAACTAGTAGTATAATATGTATAACAATGTAAAATAATTTTAAAATTTTGAATAATTAAATAGTTTCAAGTAGTAAACATTTGATGTAGTAGATTGATGTATTAAGTGGCAAATAAATCAATTATTAATTTACCATAATCAACTTGATTCTGTGAATGAAGTTGCCTAAAAAAATTGAATTTCATTTTATTATTAAAAACAAATAAACATACACTGCAGTGTGATGGCACAAGCACCTGTAATTTAACTTCAATTTATCTAATCGTATTAATTTAAACATTTATATACTAAAAACAAATTAAAAGCAAAAAACTATATAAAAACGTGATTCATCAGCATAGGATTTTAGTCCAAAATGAACAAATATTCAAATTGTTCGTATAGGTGAAGATTCAACATAAGAAGAATATTTTACAATTCCAGATAGTGGAAATAAACTACAAACACCTATAAGCAAAATGCATAAATTTAATGGGATCTTGACGCAACACTTTAATTAGCAGGTCTGATTATTCTTTTAAGCTTTCTTCTAATAGACTATACAACATCTCTGCTCTTTTTCTTATCTTTCTTGGCTAAGAATAGAAGAGAAACAACTCTAAAACTTGCATTGTCCAATACATTAGTAACAGACAGAAAATCATGATATAAAACAAACATGTTTAGATCTGAAGAGTCTTTTAAACCATTCTTTCATAATCACCTTACTATCTGTTTATCACCAAGAGCTGCTATCATTGTCAATATAACTGGTTTGACCAAGTTTCACATTTTTTCAATTGAAAGTTTCTAATCTTCTGTATGAACGTGTACATCATTCCTCAGATTGCAGTCAATTGCTTACAAAACTTACTGAGAATGAAGTTCACTTAGTAGTTTTATACAATAAGATACAAGTAATATTTCTAAATTACAAGGCAAGACTATTGAATGCGGTTTATTCGATATTAAATTAAACAACTAAGTCTTGCTTAGATCAAACTTAAAGAAATAGAAGAAATAAACTCACCAAGAAAAAAAAAGATGTGTAATTCTGAACGAAGTATTAAACTCATCCCGTGTTCACTGCATCAGATTTCAATACACTCTGCTTGGTCAATATCTTCTTTATACTTTTTAATAATGGTATATCCCCTAAAATCAGTGTTCAGTTTGGTGATCACTATTGTATCCATTGTATTTCATCTCCTCGATAGATTTTATAATGAGAAGAAATAAGATTCCTCACTTTCAAAAAATACGCTCTTTATGCTTTTTCGAAGAAAGGTGTAATTCGAGTTAAAGAAAATTAAGTCTCGGGAAAACTATAGTAATCATATATTCATAAAATGGTATACCTTTTTGTTGTACATATTTCCAGAAGAATATACCAAGTGAAAAAACTGTTGAGAGCTATTTTATATGATTGCGATTGATCCTAACTCGTTTACGTTTCACACAGTTGTATGCCACGCAAATATTTACATCTGTTTTCATGCTTTGAAACTACTTCTATTTTCATACCATATGTATATCATAATCATTGTCTACTGAAGACAAACAATACAAAATACAACATCAAAATTGAAATATTTTCAGACATACATTTCTCACATTAAGATTTTCTTTTCATTAACACATCTTCTTATAAAACGGATAAATAAATATAGTATCTTCAATACATACATATTTTAATAAAGGATATAAACTGATGTAGTAAATCAATACATCCTTGCCCTTTTTTAAAATGTCCGCTATTTCAAAATTATAAGAAAACACACGTGATATATTTTGACAGTGACAACATAAAATAAATTGTCATTCTATAGAAAACGTTTTATAGCTTATAGCTCATTCGAGTTTTGAAGCTCAAGCAGTGCAGACGTGCGAATTCAGTGCTATCTGCGTTTTTCTCGCGCGGTATCGGTGACCGCGCCGCGCTATCGGCCCAGCCACATACCTGCGATTAAATAGCGCTAGGAATAAACTGTAAGAAATTTCTTCAAATTACGAATGTCCTATCCGCCAGTTTACGGGCAATATGTGCTCAGTCAGCCCTATGGGGATCCAAATCAGAATTTCTCCCAAGTGCAAATGCCAATTAACTCATCTTTTTCGCAACCGTTACCAATACAACAAACTTACCTGCAAAACCCAAACATATATAGTAGTCAACCACAAAACAGTAATCAATTATCTTTGCCTAATCCGATTCACTTACAATCCTCATCCCACCTATCAAATCAAGCTACAACATATCAATGGCAGCATGTCCCATATAGTAGAAAACGCGTCAGAACTACAGACGAGCAAGAATCTAATGCATCAAATAAACAAGATTACTGGTTAGGAGACAATAGATATAATATTATTTCTGAAGAAAATAACATGAACGAAGGAGAAGAAGAAGGTCCTAAAAGCGCCGAACAAAAGCCGCCGCCCATCTTCATATCAGGAGTAAAACAAATAAAACCACTTATTGATATATTAAACAATATTGCTAAAGACAAATTTATAATCAAAGCACTACACAATGATCAAGTTAAGGTGCAACCTATTGAAAGTATGACATACACAACTATTGTAAAGGCACTAATAGAAAAAAAACACCGAATTTCATACGTATAAGTCAAAAACTGAAGGAAGCTTCAGAGTAGTACTTAAAAACATTCATCCAACAACAGAAACAACTGAAATAACTAAATTCCTGCTTGAGAGAGGTCACCATGTAACAAACATATGGAATGTAAAACGAAACAATAAAATTCCACTACCGATCTTCTTTATAGACCTAAAACCAAATGATAATAATAATGATATCTACAAAATTTACCTTCTCCTAAATACCAAAGTACAGTTCGAGGCCTCACATACAAAACGCGAAGTACCACAGTGTAAACGCTGTCAAAAATATGGGCATACCAAAAATGTTTGCAGAAATAAGCCAAAATGTGTAAAATGTACCGCAGAACATCTAACAACTGAATGGCCTAGAAAGGTAAAAGACTCTAACGTTAAATGTGTTAATTGCAATGAATCACATCCCGCAAATTACAGAGGTTGCATAGTTCATAAACAGCTACAACAGAAATTCTACCCCACCCTAAGAGAACGAAAAATTTCAATTCGACCTACTCAACAGGGAATAATGTTTGCACAAGCAACAAGAATACAACTCAACATACCGGCAATGCAAGATAGTCAACCAACACATATTGTCACAGCTCAACCCTCAAATGAATTAACAGAACTTCGACAAATGATGAAAACTTTAATGGATCAAATGAGTACACTAGTAAACTTCATGTCTAAGCTTATTAATAAATAATGGCTCCATTACTAAAAATTGCGATATGGAATGCAAATGGCTTGTGCCAGCATGCACAAGAAGTAAAACTATTTATCCAAGATGCTAACATAGACATACTACTAATTTGAGAAACTCATTTTACCAATAGAAGCCTTTTTAAAATTCCAAATTTCAACGTGTATAATAGAAATCACCCTGATAATATAGGACATGGGGGCACAGCAATAATTATTAAGCGCACAATTAAACATTATGAACGAGCAGAATACAAAACTCCCAACAGACAAGCTATTAGTGTACGCATAGAGGATGCCACAGGAGAAATTACATTATCGGCAATATACTGTCCTCCTCGGCACAATAATAAACAAGCAGATTTTACTACATTCTTTAAAATGTTGGGAACTAGATTTCTAGTTGGAGGTGGCTACAATGCAAAACATACAACCTGGGGTTCAAGAACCACCTCAACTAAAGTCAGAGAGCTTTTACCCTCCATTCAAAAAAATAATTTAAGTTACCTAACAACAAGACAACCCATATACTGGCCCTCCGATCGCAATAGACTGCCAGATTTACTGGACTTTTGCATTGTAAAAGGTATGGACCCAAAAAAATTCTTAATTGAATCATGTCTCGAACTTAACTCTGATCACACACCGATAATAGTCTCTACATTAAACTCGGTACTTGGCAAATCCAAAAAACCGTCACTATATAGCCGACAGACGGATTGGAACCTTGTTCGAAAGAATTTAGATCATTTAATAAATCTAAAAATTCCTCTCAAAACTATTTTAGATTTAGAGAACGCGGTTGAAAATCTCACTAAAGCCATACAACAGGCTGCATGGCAATCTACACCAGACGCTGAAGAGCCTCGTGTAAAAGAGGAATGTCCCATAATACTAAAAGAAAAACTGGTCGAAAAGAGGAAAGCTCGGAAGAAATGGCAACTTACAAAGGCTTCATCCGATAAGCCAAAATATAACAAGCTTGCAAAATAACTTAAAAAGTTACTGCTCAAGGCTAGAAACGAATCAATACAAGACTACCTTATAAGACTAACCCCGACTGAAGCCACGGATTATTCCCTTTGGAAAGCAACGAGAAAACTCAAACATCCACAACTACAAATTCCACCAATAAGGAAACAAGATAATACCTGGGCAAGGACTGATCAACAAAAAGCCATAACTTTCGCGGAACATTTAACCAAGGTTTTTCAACCTAATCCAACTCAGTCACAAACAATAGAAGCTGATACTGCTAAACTTTTGAATATCCCTCATCAGATGTCTTTACCTATGAAAAAAACAAATCAGTGGGAAGTAGAAACAATTATAAGTGGATTAAATACCAAAAAGGCACCTGGATATGATCTTATCACAGGCAAAGTACTGAGGGAACTATCTGAAAAAGGATATAAAATACTGACATATATTTACAATGCAGCATTACGAATTGAACATTTTCCTTGTCAGTGGAAATTCGCAGAAATTGTGATGATACCAAAACCTGGCAAAAACCTCAATGGAGTCTCATCCTACAGGCCGATCAGCCTTCTCCCAACTCTCTCAAAGATTTTAGAAAAAATTATCCTAAATCGAATAACACTACTCATTGATGAACAGCAGCTCATTCCAAATCATCAGTTTGGCTTTCGGAAACAACATGGCACTCTAGAACAAACTCACCGATTAGTCCATCAAATCAACTGCGTATTCGAAGCTAAACAATATTGTTCAGCCGTATGCATAGACATAAGTCAAGCATTCGATAAAGTTTGGATAACTGGATTGCTTTACAAACTTAAACGTAGCTTCCCTCACCCAATCTATGCCCTACTAAGATCCTACCTTACAAATAGAACCTTTCGAATTAAATATCAAGAAGCTTACTCTAACATCCTCCCAGTCCTATCTGGAGTGCCACAAGGAAGTCTTCTTGGTCCAGTAATATAATCCCTCTACACTGCAGATTTACCTGAAACTCCTCAAACAATTATTGCAACCTATGCAGATGATACAACCATACTGGCATCGCACGAAGATCCCATCACTGCTTCTCAAAACTTACAAACACCGTTGGAGGATTAAAGCAAACGAAACCAAATCAACTCACATAACATTTACATTGAAGCGTGGAAACTGCCCAGGTGTAACGTTAAATGGAACTCTCATACCGCACACGAATTACATAAAATATCACGTCTTCATTTAGACAGAAACCTGACATGGCGTACACACATCTTTAACAAAAGAAAACTACTAGGGAAGAAATTCCATCAAATATATTGGCTCCTAGGTAGAAACTCCATACTAACGACTGACAACAAATTATTACTCTATAAAACCATTTTACAACCAATCTGGAAATATGGAATCCCACTCTGGGGCACTGCTAATAAGTCAAATATAGAAATCATCCAAAGATTCCAAAATAAAGTCCTACGAGCTATAGTGAATGCACCTTGGTATGGTTCCAACGCAATTATACACACAGACCTAGGCATACCCACCGTCCGGCAAGAAATCACAACTATCAGTGCCAAACATGCAAACAAGATGATAACACACCCTAATCAACTGACAAACACGCTCTTTGACGATGATGAAGAGCGAAGGAGACTGAAAAGGTTCAAACCTACAGACCTCCCAACCCGCTTCGTCTAAATTGCTGTCTTTTTTAATCATATATTATATAAATATAAATTGTATTATACTACACATGTTCTAGTTAACTTCTGAGTGTGCTCATAGGAGCACTTCTCTTCAATTTATAATTTAGTTATTTAAGAAATAGTTTTAAGTATTTTTCATAAGATGTATTTAATGTCTGCTTTCACAGACAGATTGTACAGCAATTTGGAGTCAATAAAAAAATATATACGAAATATTACAATCTTGACAGATGTCACCATTTCAAAATAATAAAATTATAATAGCGAGAAGTGGCATACAACAAACAGAAAACCCAATATTATTTGTGTATTTATAGTTTATAATTCGAATTTTACTACTGACGTAATAAGTCAAGAGCTACCTAACGTTATTGGTTGCAACCGTTTGTCTGCCTCTGAATTATTGTTACACATATGGCGTGAACACTATTTTTATTACGTCAGTTTAGGCGAAAAAACTCATATTTTAAAAATGATAGTCCTTTCAGAAAGTAACCAAAAACTTGTTCCTTATTTTTAAAAAGCTTATTTTATGCAAAGAATTATTTTTTCTGTGTAACAGTCCACTGATCAACTGAAGAAGGCTATCAAACATGTCAATGAAATAATGGATCTTGTTTTCGACATATTGGTGCTGATAGCGGCCATTCAAAAATTTGATTAATTGATTTTATTAAATATTAAACATTTATAGTTAAATTATTTTTATTAAAATAAATTAGAGGGAAGTAGAATACCAAAAATTGAGAACTAACGGACAATAATGAAAATGGGATGATAAAAAAGGAAAAATGTAGAGATGTAATAAAAATGTTAATAAGGGAAGCGGAAAGATATAGAATGGATGTAATAGCATTCCAAAAAACAACACAAAAAATAACTAGAGTTCAGAAGTAGGAAATTATAGATTTTCATAATGGAGGAGAGAATAATATGCTGGGGCCGAATTCTTGGTGAGAGAAAGATTAAAATATGCAGTATATGTAGCTTAAAAACAAGAAGGCCAGGAATGTAAGCTTAATATTTCGGGAAACAGATCCAAGAGGTATATATTAGTAGTAGCACAATTGCAGTTAAGTATACCACATAAAAAATATAGTGTGAAGTTCAAAGGAAAAAAGTATAAGTATGAAAAGCTGTAAAGTGAGGAAACACAAAAAAGTTACGAGAAAGAAGTACTAAAACAGCTGAAGTTAAGTAATCAAAAAGGACAAGTTGGACAGAAACAAATAAAAGAGTCATTCAAAAAAACAAGGGGAAAACAATTTGAGAAAAGAAAACAAGTAAGAATAAAAACTGGTTTGACTTGGAATATAAGGAAAAAATAGAGAAAAAAGGAAAAACAAGAGAAGAGATGTTAAAAAACAATACATTAGAAAATAGAGAAAAACAAATTAGAAAGAATAAAGTAAAAAAATATACAGAAAGAAGAAAATAAATTATTACGAAAATAAATAAATTATTTAGTCTTTGAAGTTTAGCCAGTTTCATCTTAGCTTTTCTCTTTATTACTTTAGGCTACTATACTAATGGTCAATAGCTGACCACAGATCTCACTACTGCAGTGTACCTTGCATGGCTGAAATCTCCATTCAGTGATAGCTTCAAAGCAATAATTGTTGTTTTAGGTGTATTAAGTGGCAAAGCGAAGCGAAGTCACTTACTAACTTCATGTTGTCTGTCTGTCCGTCCGTCCGTCCGAGCAATAACTCGAGAACGGCTGGGAATTTCCAAATTCTGTTTTCACCAATCGACAGGTGACCAAAAAGGCTTGTTTGCTAGTGATTTTGAAACTGATTGGTCAAAGGTCAGCGTGGTCAGACTGCTTCGCCACTTCGCTATGCGTTGCAAGCTTTGCAGGTTTATTGAACATAGCCTTACAATTCATCTAATGATAAAAAATGCAATTTGTTGCTACAAAGAAATGTATAGAGAGAAAAGGCCAAAGAAGAAAAATTGATATTGCAATTTTAGAGAATAAAAATTAATTATGAAAAACAAGCATTTTTCTAAAATTACTTCTAATAAAGACATTTGAGTTTATTAATTGGATTTTATTTATTGAAAAACAGAGAAGAAAATTTTTTGGGGGCAATTATCATTTTCTGTATATATTTAGTTCCTTTATTTGTCCGGTTTCAAATAGTCGGGGATATTGGGGGAACCATTGCCCCTACTATGCGAAATATTGCTGTACAACAATGTAATATTCATATTTTTTGTTAAATTACTTTTTATGCAATCACTTTTTTCTCAGTTCTTATTTATTTCGCAAGAGATTTTGACAGATAATTTTTTTTTTAATTATAACAATGTCCTTGCAAACTTTTTTAGAAGTTGAGAGCATTCCAGAATATACAATTTGCAAGGTACTAAACATATGTACTGTAAAAATGTGGAGAAAAAAAATTGCCTGTAAAACTCTCCATCTATAGAGAAGTTCAATGCCATCATTTGATTCAGTTAAGACATACATTACTCGTAATTTCCGCGAGTGGGATATTTCCGTATGGATAGTGAAAAATTACTTCAATGATGCTTAACTTGAAAAATGCCATCTGCAAGTCCTTTATTTTAGATGAAAATTGACTGGTGAACTAAATTTCAGCCTGGAATACTACAGACAGTTTTATTCATTTACATCAAATCACCAAAACTTGTGTGTCCAAATTCTAAAATTTGATCATCGGTATCAACATGTTGAGCAAAAATTTTAGTGAACATTACCCCAAGAACGGTACGACTATTTTAAGTACAAATACCTTTAAAGTAAGGCCCATCGAGCTTATCAAAGTACTTCTGCAAAACGAGTTTGCTGCCGGACGACATCGCTTCGCCTTCAAAGGGCGCGCCAAAACAGTCGCCCAGCAGGGCGCCCAACAGACATCCTCTAAATTTACTCTTCAGCAGGATATTATCGATCTTCGCCATCTCCGATCTTCCGTAAACTGCAAATTTTAGGCCTAGTCGTCTTACATAACCTCGCTTCACACCGGGAATCTTAATGCGCCACTTACTATATTACCACCGGCACAACCACTGAACGCGCCTGGCTTTTCGGCTGGGCCCGACACAAATGGGGCAAAGCCGACCGGCAGGGTTTTTCATTCTGGGAATGTTACCAAGATCTGCTACACCTAACCTTTAAACGGAGAGACGACGGAGACGTGGGAGTTTCGTGTTTTATTACAGTGTGAAGCGAACACAGCCTAAGCCATGCCGCTAATAAATGCGAGAGTCCTCGTAAGGTTAGGACATATTTTGACCGATGCCGTAATCTTCAATAATAGGTAGGAACCTCTTACTGCAAGCATGGTGTAATATCTGCAATTTTACTATATTTCTGCAGATCTATCGCTCTTGCGACCACTAGGGCTGTTACCACAGCGACTGACGAGAAAAAGGCTCCTGGCGCCGAAATTCCACCCCGTGAAACCCAGACTGAAAACAAGGGGAGCGAAGAAATTGAAAAGCTAAATAAAGAAATTGCTGGTCTTAATAAGAAAAATGATGAGTTATTAGCAAGTATCTGGCTATTAAAGAAAACATCTATTGGTAGTTCAATAAATTTTAGGACAAATACAAGAGAGCCTTAGCAGATGGAGAAAATCTGAGGACTCGCCTCACGAAACAAATCACAGATGCAAAACTTTTTGGAATACAAGGCTTTTGTAAAGATCTGTTGGAAGTTGCTGATGTTCTAAGTAAGGCGACAGAAAGCGTTCCGAAAGAGGAGCTCAGCAGTAACAATCCACACCTTAAAAATCTGTACGAGGGCTTATTAATGACGGAAGCTCAGCTAAAATCAGTATTTAAACGTCATGGATTGGAAGCTGTAGACCCCTTAAATGAGAAATTTGATCCAAACTTCCATGAAGCCCTCTTTCAACAAGTATGTAATATAGTATTACTAAAATCAATTTATAAACAATTCATACTTTTAGGAAGTGGAGGGCAAAGAACCTGGTTTGGTAGTCATAGTTTCCAAAATAGGCTATAAATTACATGACAGAGTTTTACGGCCAGCTCTGGTAGGAGTTTCGAAGTAGACGAAGTTTTTCATATGATTTTTTTGTTATGGTTTCTTTGCCATTGTTATTATTTAAAGCAAATTAACTGTATAGGTACTAGAAAGTAATACAATTTTTTATAAAATTAATCTTTAATATAAATAGAACACTTTCAAACACATCTAAAACTAAAATTTCTCGTTAGTGTATAACTGATATACAGCTTTACTGATCACCAATCCAACATTCTTTCCTAATTTTCCATATTGCACCTTTGAAAGTAATTTCTCCCCGTCACTGCTTGTACTGTTCGCATAAGCTGCCCATAAAAGGCTGGGCGTTGGATACTTTTCTGTGATTGCCAGGGCTTTCTCGACGGACATGCCTTTCAACTGCAGTAATTGGCGCACAAATAATTCTTGTACTTTAAAATTCTGCAGTGGGAACACTTTTAAATATTGAATTCATATTTAACAATGAGTTACCTTAGTTTTAGAAGCAGTCTTATTAAATTCTCGAAAAGACATCAATGGTACCAAATCGTCTTTGGGAGCAGAAAGGCTTGGATCCTTTTTAAGACAATTGACCAATGTTTTGTTCTGTAAATTTAAAATAATACAATTATTAGTATTGTAACAAGAGAGCATTATTTTGTAAAAGTAAAATCATAAATATAATTATGCTCCATTTCAAAAAACATTTGGTTAACAACATACTGCAAATTGTCAAGTGATAATTCAAGGCATTACAAAAGAGCAAACGGCAAAGAATAATGTACAGATAAACTACAAAAAATAAACAATTATTTAAAACATCACAAAAAATAAACTTAACTACAATTCCACATTTATATTATTAAAGAGCCAAAAAAAAAACATGCTGTGAATCGAAGAAGCAACTGATTTTAATGGTTGAGAGCTTTTTAGATTCAGCTTGAACCAACGGGGTGCGAATTATGGTTTTGAATACGATCTGAATTAACCATTGTCAGATAATGGCAGAAAAATGGTGATGTTTTGACTGAAAATGATATTGCGAGAAAAGCGCGTGAAAAATGGCGCCAAGCGCTTGACATTTGTTCGATGTTAATTTTATTTGCAACATTTTAATCAATAACAACATACACTGTCGTGTCATATTCTGACTATTCTGATTAATCTCTGCTGCTGTAATCTAATTAAGTGTCGTGTGTCATTTATGTTCATAAGCATTGTGACAGTGTTTTGTGCGTGATAAAGCGGAACCATTTGTTTTCATAAAGCCAATGACAACTCTTGTATCATTTAAGATTGTAAATGTGTTTAATGAGATTAATTAAATAATTTAGCTAAGCAAGAACAATTAACACGACCAGAGAATTACAGCCCTTACCATGAAAAGTATCACCTTAAACCAATTGAGTGTCGTTACACACTATGAGTGATGCATCGAATTCATTAAGTTAATAAATTGTTTGACTTTTAATAGGACGCAATTTGCGTCATACCGTGTTCCTTGATTGTATTTGCATTGCATAATAATATTTATGATCACTATCACAAACAACTACTTAAATTAATCAATTTGACTTGAGTTAATGGGTTATGCTGTGAAATTGACAATGGTAAGGCTCTAACGTTCTGCGTAGAAGCATGGCCTGCAAACTGAGAAGGTTGTGGCTCATATATTCGCCCACTGTGCCCATCTCTGATGTGTGGCGATGTGGCAATCACCACACCTTAGAAGAGCTCCATTATTAACCCTTGTTCTAAATGAATACAGGTACTCAATTATTTTTAGTAACTGAATAGGAAAACGCTAGATATCAAGAGCTCCAAGAATGAATTTGGGTCTGTCCATATTTCAGCCCACGCTTCAATCGCATGACCATGCTGGTGAATAAGTTGACATAAAAACTAATAAAAAGTCCTAAATTACAGTCAAGCAAGACAATTGAAGCAAGCAAACGTTGAACATGATTATAGATTGGATCAATTTTACTTATTAGTAAGTAGTAGATGAAAACTATACATAACAAGTTAACCAAAGCTTCCTGATTATATAATTAAATCGATAAGCAATATAGTGTTAAGCCCTGTATTGCTAATTTTGAAGTGCTCCAAATGATGAATATCTCCACAATGCAAGGAACAGTGCATCAGTCAAATTTCACATGTATCAACATATTAAAATTTTTTGGGAAGATGTGTAACAAAAAGATGAGTTTAACAGCTGCTTGAAAATCTAAATACAAAAACTAGATTTAATCAAAGATTTCTTTAGCGAATTAACTAATTAAGCTGTTTATGGCATTTTTAACTATATTTAGAAATACTACCTAGTGCAAAACCTTTCGAGGTCTGAAGGACATGAAACGAAAAACTACAACATAATTTTTTGAAAAAAAAAATGGCAGGGGGAGAAAAAAGCATAATTAGAATGGCTATATTTTAACAAAATCAGTGGCATAGATTGATTCATGAAATACTAATTTTCCTTAGTAATCCAGAAAAATTTCATGGCATTTTGTTTATTGCAGACACCATTAGAGTAGTTTGAAGAGGCGAAAACTATCTCACCTGATTTTGCTCTCTAAGCTGCATTTGGCGATAAAACGAAACCGTGTTGCATAAACTAAAGACATTCAGCAGTCAACAATGAGCACTCTCGACACAATTCCGATCAGCGAAATAAAAAAGGTAATTGGTGTACTTCTTGAACGTGCAAATTGTATTTCTGTTGAAGGAGAATATTTCGAATAAATAAAATGATTTTTGTCAAGATTTCTTAGGGTTTTTTTAGCCATTCTGGTTATTTTATATACCATATATACCCCGTATATGGGATATAACGATTCTTATGGATACAGTAACCATCAGAATTGAATTAAAGTGAAAATTTATATACACATCTAAGTCGCAGCATTCGTTAATAGACGAGGTTGATCACTAGGGTGGTGGAAACGACCTTCAAATATTTTAAAATTTTTTTGTAACTTATAAGTTCTTACTAGATTTGACTCATGTATTGCCATGAATATTTTTGATTTCTTGATATGTCCTAAAAAGTGTAGGAAAAGTATAAAACTGCAGTTTTGGCAATGCGCTGATTTTAAGTTCATTTTAAAATGCTTTTTGTGCTCTCCTGAAAATTACCCATTTTCATATTCGACATTTTGACATAGTAGGGACGATATTCCCAAAAGTGACATTTCAACGCATCTTTAGGAAGAAAAGTTACTTGCAATAAATTAATTTGTCATTCTTGTATCCTTTTAAATATCTGAGAAAAAAGTGCATTCTAGACTTAATGCTTTTCTATTACTGGAAAGGCAAAATTCACACACAAACAACAATAAAAATGCTGTTTGCAGAGAAAGTTTCTTAGTAGAAAGAACTGTTCAAAAATGGTTCGCTAAGTTTAGAGCTGGTAATTTAGACCAACAACGCTCTAGTAGACCATCTGCCACTGACGATGTGCAAATCAAGACACTAAAACTTGGTTTAGTAAATCGCTACGATGTTTGGATTCTGCATAATTTGTCGAAGAAAAATTGAATAGATCACATTTTCGTCTTTGAGGCGCTGTTTTCGAAGCAATTAGTAACGGGCGATGTAAAATGGACCCTTTACCACAATGTTGAGCAAAAAAGCTCCTGGGGTCAGCGAAATAAATCAAAGCTGGCCTCTAGCCGAAAAAAGCCATGCTTTATATCTGTCGAGAAATTCAAATAAATAATGTTCACAACTGGACGAATTAAAAATAGCGATTTATGAAAAACGTCCAGAATTAGCTAATAGGAAAGACGTGTTCCATAAGATACTGCTAGACCTCATGTCTTTTTGACTACCCAACAAGAATTGTTGGAATGTGGCTGCCATATTTACCAGACATTGCACCTTTAGCGTTTCATTTATTTAGATCTGTAAAAAATTTAATGGTAAGAGCTTCAAATCTTTGGAAATTGTGAAAAACCACCACATTGAGAGGTTTTTCGTCCAGAAACTTAGGAGTTTTAGAAAGATATTTGAACAAAATGGTGGACACAATTGAATAAATAAACATTGACACAAAAACTTTGCCTTTGAATTTTGCTTAATAATTGGAACGAACTATTCCAACAACTATATATATTTTCATTTATTCGACTTTGTAGATCAACATTATGGAAACGCATTATTAGCTGAAAAATCTCATTCTATTGATTTATGTAATTATAATTCTTTCAGCCCTTTGAAGAAATAAGTGCTATGAAGCATAAAGACCAGGCTACGTTTCACAAATCCTTTAGAAAAATAATATGCAATACAAAGAAAATGGGACATTTCTTGGGTTTTGCTATCTTCGAGACCACTGGAAACAAAACGTTGAATGCAATAGACAGTAAGATGATATTTTAATGAGTAATTTGGTTTGATATTAAAGATATATTATTAGAGGTAATATATACAATTGAGTATAGTGATCAATTGTACAATTAGGTCGAAACTTCTGACCATCTTTTTTGAACTCCTCATTAAAAAGTAGAATAGGAATGTCTCATAAACCCGACCCATTGAAACACCCCTAAGGGGGGGTTTCCTGCTTTTTTTATTTTAAAGTGACATCTCATGAACGATAATATATAGAGTGCTGAGACCTTCATAGTTGATTGGTTGGTCTAAGTTTGAGTTTCCAAGGTGTTTATGAGTTTCAACATTTGTATATATTACCGTTTCGCCCCCTGATCTTGTTAATCATCAAACACGTTTTAGAGAAAAAGTAGCATCATTTATATATACAACTATTAGTATTATAGTAGATGTTAAAAGGATCATATTATTGATACTCATAGAATTGGTCAACTCATCTAAAATTTTAGCAAATTTCCAATTATTTAGAGTAACGAGTGATTAATTTACATTCGAAACATGACCCCTTCATATTGATTTATAGTATTAGTATAGAGATAATAAATTATAGCTTTAGATAACGCACCTCTGAAGCATATACAAAAATCACAATTTAAAGTTTACTGCAACATATTCCTCAAATGAACTCTGTAATTGAATGGACAAGATGAATATGCAAGTCATGTGCTCAATTGTTTTTTACTTTTTTGTTTCAAATAAAAATATATAATAATAGCAATACGTAAATAAATCTATATTATTAAGCATCTTTTAAAAATAAAATATAATAACATTTATCTAGGAAATAATCATTATATAAAAAGATACATATAACAACGTTATTGATTGTTTAGCTCTGTAACAGTACACACTTTTGAATGCCAATAATCGAAAAAGCAAGGAAAACACGATTATTTTGCACCAAGCACATTTTATTTATAGTAAGTAAAAGAAAATAGCCAGGTCCAATGGTTGAGGCGAGGGCTGCAGTGAGGATGGACCCTGGGTTCTATTTCCGGAGCTCTCTGCTGCATGGCGGGTGGCCTACTGCCATTAAAAATAATTGAGTGCCTGCGTTCACTCGAACAAGGGGTAATAATGGCGATCGTCTAAGGCGCGGTGCTTGCCACATCGCCCCACATCAGAGATGGTGCGCGATAACCAGGCAGAGAGAGCAAACATAAAAGCCGTAACCTCTTAGTTCGCAGACCATACTCTCACGCAGGGAGTTAGAGCCTTACCATTATTATTAAGTAAAAGAAAACATATTGGTATCAATTTTGGTTTAAATATCAAGACGCTTAAATGATCAACATTAATAAGTAAATTTTAGCATTGTCTTCCCAAGATTGTGTATGCTTCTTTTCTTGCAACAGTGTTGGGAAGTTTTAAACCTGACAGAACTATACATTACAGAGGTAGTATAACAGTGTGCATTTTAGTGGTGTAACTTTTTAATTTACACGTTTTAGCTTTCAAAAATTTCATCATACAATACTGAGTTCGTTTGACATCTCTAAGAAATAAAAGTGCTTCAAAATGTACGGAAATTCTGTTGAAATAATCCATTGCTGAACAGTCTGGTTTGTTACCTATTAAACTTACAACGCAAAATATTACACAAACTTTAAACAATTACGCAGTTTCATTGACTTCTTCTGCTTTGATAAAACAATGTAAAATATAAAAATAAAACAATATGCTCACCTGCTCATAAAAGACTATAGCTTCCATAAAACACTGGAAAATTCATTCATCTGCTGCATGAGTAAGCCAAAACAAATATATATAATTTAATATACCTCTTCATTCATTGTTAAACTATCTTCTATTATTATTTATTAGTCTCCTAACATATTTATAATTTCTTCACTAGTTGTATCTGCAGAAACTACTTTCTTAGGAGGCGTTGATTGCGTCTCCAAAGCGTAAAATCAATTCCAAAGCCTCCACTCCCCAGAAAGTTTTATTATTAATTACAAAATAAAAAAATCTGGTGTGAACATCACACGACTTTCCTTATCCTATTATTTGGGCAATTCTGGCAAAAATCATGGGCTTCAATTTTTTTTTCGAGTTTCTCTTTTACCAACTTTTACTTTAAATTCATGTTTATCTCGTGATAACAAATCATTTTTATTCTCATGAATTTTTTGTATTTTCGACCGTTTAGATTCGCGACCGCTTTGCGACCGATTTTGCGACCTTGCGACCAAACGGCTCGGCTGATTTTTACCAAAAGCTTCGCACTGCGACCCCTCCCTACTACCTACTACCTTGCATACTTCAATTCTCTAGCTATTACTCGAGATATCCTGTTTACTGACAGACCAACAGACAGACAGACACACACACACACGAACCAATGGCCCAAACCAACATTTTTGGTGTCCTAAGGCTATAATTCGTCCAGAAATGTGAAAAACTGGGTAGGTCAAATTTCCGCCGATTACATTACTTTCCTTATTATAGGATAAGGAAAGTAAAAATTAGAAGTCGATCGGCCCAGTAGTTTGTGAGAAAAATACACGCACGACTAGAAAATTGTCGATTTGAGAAAAACGCGTTTAAAGTTTTATTCTACTGACTCTGGATTTCTTCGTATTGCCAAGCCATAGTACGTACTTAATTCATTTATAATAGCTTCTGTCAATTTTCCCGTTTCTTTTCCATTGATGCATTTGTTCTTTTTTTTCAATTTTTACCATATACCATAGCATTCGCTTTATATCTCGGTCAATTTGACGAATTTCATTGTAATATTTTACGGACACATTCTCAAGAACCCAAACTCCAAGAAAATGCCAAATAAAAAAAATTGATTTTTTGGACCCGCTAGACTATAATACCCTCTTAAAGAGGAAATAAAACTAAACTTCTGTAGAAATACACCATAAATTAATAGAAAAATTTCCCTGAATAGTAGAACTTATGATAACAACAATGAGAAAACCTACATCACGCTGCCAACATACCAGTACCTGATTAGTACATCTCACTAGATTTTATAAAGTATGTTCAAGTCAAATTTCACTTTCATTCTAAACTGTACATCGCCTTATTAGATAACAAAAAATCATAATCCTGGTTTTGTGGTAAGATATATTCCATTGAATAAAGTGTCAATGAATTCGCACCATAGATATGTTTATTATTGACAAAATAAACTGGCATACCAACAATTGCACGAATTGAAATATAGAAAATATAAAATATATAAATATTTGTGCAATAAAGCACTTGTGCTTGAAATCTATCATACCAAATTTTAGATTTTCATTACATCAATTAAGCATGCCATGTTCATCTAAATAAAAACTAAGTTGAACACATCAAAGGGCATTTTCTAATAAATAGTAAAAAACGATTTAGGCTGCTGTGGTCAGGTTGACAAAGAGCAATTCTGGATTTAAGTTCCATGTTAGTAAGCACAATAGCAAAAAGAAATGTTTGAATGATTAAACCATTTTTAAACTTTCTTACTCATTTTAAATCACATAAATTATATCAATAAATTAGATTATGTTTACAACTTAATTAAATTATTTGATATTTATATCGTCAGCTAAAAAGAGATAGAACAATATATTTGTGTGTAAACATGCTTTATAAAATCTTACTATCATAGTTAGAAGTATTTAGTGGTTAATGACCAAATATAATCTACATTGCGAATAGCAACGAAGGTCAACACTAATCAAAATGAGTTCAGTTCTCATGTCCTAATTAATGAGTTAACAGATCATAAATTATTAATAGCAAAAACATTAATAATTAACAATTGCTGTCACCTGGATTTCTAGTGCTCTTATACTTTAGGTAAACTTCGCGTTTTTGTTTGGTAATTGCCTTGACTTCTGGTGTGTACTATGGTGTTTTATTGATTTGTTGGGTGTGAGCTAACTTTTCGTTTTTCCAAGGCTTCTTCTGTTGCCTCTAGAATATCGCATTTCAATTTTTTCCAGCTCGTTAATACGTCGTCAAATATGTTTATTGATTTTAGGTCTACTTTTTGATGTCATCGGTTGCAATAGAGATTTTTGGTTGATTCGTTTTCTTACGATTCTGTTTATTTCATCTTTATTAGCATAGCTATTAACTCCGCCTGCAGTAACTGCTGGGTGAATTGAGTAGTCCAGTAAGTACTGTTGCCGGTCCCAAGCCTGGATAAAGGAGGAGGGTTGGGCGTAGGGTTAACACCCCTATCCTGTAAAAAAGCAATGTTGTGAAGACCCATATTGAGCCTCGGAACTACGGACGGATGTCAAGAAGACGAAAACGGCGAGAAAAGGACATGATTATCGGAACATGGAACGTAAGAACGTTATATCAAATAGGCGCTCTTGAAACGACTATGAAAGAAATAATCAAATATCAAATGGACATAACAGCCCTACAAGAAATAAGGTGGTTGGGGTGTGGAAGTTTGACTAAATCAGGACACCAAATATATTACAGCGGGGCAGAGGATACACATGAATTAGGAACAGGATTTATAGTAGGGCCACGAGTCAAAAACAAAATACTACAGTTCACACCAGTCAATGAAAGAATACCATACATACGAATTAAAATGAAATTTAACAACATATCTATGTTCTCGGTACACGCGCCAACAGAAGAAAGAAGATAACACAAAGGAGCAATTCTATGCGACACTAGATAGAGAAATGCAGAAAACACCCAGCAATGATATACATATAGTTATTGGAATCTAAATGCCAAGGTTGGCAAGGAAGAAGTACATTTCCCCACCATAGGCAAACATAGCCTACACGAGGAATCAAATAACAATGGGGAAAGACTTATAGAGTTCGCGACGGCCAAGGGACTGACAATTAAAAGTACAACCTTCCCACATAAACGGATACATAAGGGCACGTGGATATCACCAGACGGAAGGACAGTCAACCAAATTGATCATGTCTTAATATCAAACAGGCATCAATCCAGCTGTATAGACATAAGAACAATGAGAGGAGCGATGAGTGAATCTGATCACATGCTAGTTAAGACAGTGTTCAGGGGCAAAATAGATAACGCTCGAGCTATACCCACGCAGAGGAATAAGAAATACAATGTACATAAAATAAAGGATGAAAGCTACAGAACGAAATACCAACAGAAAATGGAAGAGAGCATTAAAGAAAAACGAAACCAAGTAAGCGTGGAACCGATAGAAGAAAAATGGAAGCAAATAGAAAATATTATTGTCGCTACGGCGGAAGAGAACATAGGATACATACAAAAGAAACCAAGAACAACATGGTTGGACACAGAATGTGAAAAGGCAATAGATAAAAGAAATGAAGCTAAAAAGAAACTGCTACAGAGCAAGAATACGGAAAGCTAAGAGGAGAAGTAAAGAAACTGCTGAGAAGAAAGAAAAGAGATTTCCTCGATAAACAAATAGATGAAATAGAACAGGCAAGAGAAGCAAAAGAGGTTAAAAGAATGTACAATATCATCAGAAACACCAAACAAGATTTCCACCCCAGACCCTCAATGTGCAAAAACAAAGAAGGAAAATATATAACACAAGAAAATGAAGTAATAGAACAATGGAGACAACACTTCGCAGAGCTGTTAACACAAGAGGAACGAAACGATAGAATACCAAAGACAACAAGAGATACCGTACAACCGGAAATTAAAGAGCCCACAATAGAAGAAGTAGCGGCCGCCATACAAAGAATGAAAAATGACAAAGCACCGGGAATCGATGGCATACCAATCGAGTTAATAAAGTACGGGGGAGACGCACTAATCAAAGAAACCTCATATGGAATAAAGAAGAAATGCCAGAAAAATGGAACACAGCAATTATCTGTCCGATATACAAGAAGGGAGATAAACACAAGTGTAATAACTACCGAGGTATATCCTTACTGTGTGTTACATATAAAATTTTCACAAATATATTACAACAAAAAATAATGGTATATGGAAATGACATAATTGGAGAATACCAAGCCGGCTTCCGACAGGGCAGATCTACAGTGGACCAAATTTTCACAACAAGACAAATACTGGAAAAAGCATGGGAGTATAACATACCAATATTTCAACTATTCATTGACTTTGAGGAGGCATATGATAGCATAGATCGAAACAGCTTGTACAACATCATGGAAGAATTAGGCATCCCGAATAAATTAATTAGCTTAACAAGAATGACAATGGAAAACTCTAGAGCTGCGGTAAGGATACAGAATAGAATCTCCCCGATGTTTACAACATCTAAAGGGGTAAGATAAGGAGATGGACTTGCACCAATACTGTTTAACCTAGTACTGGAAAAAGTAATTAGAGAAGCTTCAGGCAACACTGGCAGCACCATCATTAACAAGTCACACCAAGTGATCGGATATACGGACGATATCAACCTGGTAGCAAGATCGGAAAGAGAAGTCAAGGACATATACAGAAATATAGAAACACAAGCACAAAAGGTGGGACTGAAGATCAACAAACAGAAGACAAAAATGCTAGCAGAAGATTAGGTCAAAACTATACAATAGAGGACAAAAATTTTGAAGTGGTACAGCAGTTCAAATACCTGGGAACCCAAATAAATAGTGAAAACAAGATAACACAAGAAATTCAACTACGCGTAACAGCAGGGAATAGAACATATTTCTCATTAACATCAATCTTTAAAGCATCATACATAACAAGAGCAACAAAATTAAAGATTTATAAAAGTATGATCAGACCGGTAGTCACATATCGATGTTAGTCATGGACAATGACCAAAGAAGTAGAAGAAACACTATTGCGTTTTGAAAGGCGAATATTAAGAAGAATTTTCGGCCCAGTACAAGAAGATGGCATATGGAGAATAAGGTACAATTTTGAACTGAGACAACTACATAAGGAGGCAAATATAGTAGAATTTGCAAAACTACTAAGACTGAAATGGGCAGGACATGTAGAACGAATGGAAGCACAAAGAATACCAAAGAGAATATTCCAAGGGCGAATTGAAGGCAGAAGAGGTAGGGGCCGTCCAAGACAAAGATGGTCCGATAACATAGAAGAGGATGCACAGCAAATACTTGACATCCAAAACTGGAGGATTAGTGCACAAAACAGGGAAGATTGGAGGCAAAAAATACGGGAGGCCCAGGTCCAGATGGGACTGTAGCGCCATGAAGAGAGAGAGCATAGCTATTCTTTTTTAAGGGGTGTAAGCTTAATCTTGTTTTTCCCAATAACAGTGCATGATCATTATCTATATCTATAGAATTGCAGATTCTAATGTCCAGAATTTGTGCAGATGTAAATTTTCGATTAATGATCATTGATTTGTGCCCTTGTGTATTTTGAAATGTATACTTATATCTCCAGTTCTGATCAAAGAATGTATTGTTGATTCTTAAATTATTCTGTGCACAAAACTCCGTTAATAGATCACCAATGTCCTTGTTAATAGGTTCGTGAAATCTTTGTTTCATGCCTGGTATTGGATTGTTTCCTATTTGGGCATTAATATCTCCCATTCTTATTATTATAAAATCAATAGTAAATATATTGTCAATTATTAGCTGTAGGTCTTCGTAAAATTTTCGCTGTTTCTCTTGTGTTTTATTCATATCAGGGGCATATGTACTAATGACATGTATGTGTTAACTTGCAATAATCGAACTCTCAATAATTTTTCATCGATATAATTAATCTCGTCTATGAGTTGCTGTAATTTTCTGTGTAAAAAAGTCCTACCCCAGCATTTGCTCTTTTATTTTTGTCTACATCGCTATATATAAATATATAGTTGTCAAACTTTTGCAACCCTTTGCCTTTCTTTTTTGTTTCGTATGCTATATATGTATATCTTTTTCTCTGTTAGTTGTGATAAAACCTAATGATATTTGGTATTCCCCGATTTAATGTTCCATGCTCCAAGCCATATTACGTCTTTTGTCTTTAGCCACTTTTTCCTATTTTTCCTATTTCTTTGCTTTATCGTCATCAATTTTTCCATCCTGCGTTCAAAGCCTTCTTTGTTTTAAAGTTCCATATTGTACGTTAATTTATTATAGATATATTATAAATATTACCAAACGCCATAAAGGCAAAAGTGACATGTAGAAGTAAAAATATTATTTATAAAATTATGTTACAATAGTCGGGATGCTCAAGCTGTATAATTAAATTCAGCCTTTGTCACTATTCATTATATGTCCAACGAACTTAAAAAGTTCGTTACTGAATTCTATATGTCTGTCGGTCTGTCTGTCGCTATCACAAAATTATGGATTTTTTAAAATTTTAAAATGGATTCTTATAGGAAATTTTACGCTGATTTCAAAATCGAAATCAAAAAGTTTCTATCTCGAATAGTTTTCGAGATATTCGACTTCCAATTTCGGGAAAATTTTCGACATTACGATTTTCAAATGTGATTCTTATAGGAAATTTTACGCTGAATTCGAAAATGAAGAAAAAATTCTATGTCGCATAATTTTCCAGATATTCTATTTCGAATTTTCCCGAAATTCGAAATCGAAATCGAAAGGTTTTTTTTTGAGTTCGTTCTGGGATTGCTTACAGAGCAATCTCTTCGCCGGCCCCATGTTTTTTATATATATATATATTATATGTATGTTTATATATATAAAATAAAAATTTGCTGACACTGAATACAGATAAGACACAATGCAAAATTTCTCTGCATTAGTCTAAATTGTACATTTTTAAGAAAAATTCTCCTTAAATTTCACAAAAAAAAATGTTTTTATCATTCCAAAATGAGTCTCAGATTTTTAGAAATCTAATAACTATACATACCTCATACATTTGCTTCAAGATGGTGGTAAAGGATGCCAAGTAATAAACTGTTTCTTGGGGGCCCTCTGTGAATTTCACACTAAAATTATCTTGCAGCAATGTATTAGTAGCAGCCTGATACAACGTTGCTAGTGGCAATCCTGTGAAACTGTTGTCACCATAACTTTCAATTAAATAGACCAGATTTTCCAGACCACACTGCTTCAGTCTGAATTTCTGCTCATGGTATCGGCCATCTTTAATGCTAGAACCAAAATCATCCATTCTCTTTCTTTCTATAATGTATGGCAGTACTAGCTCTCTGCTTGTGGGAAGATGCCGACAAATCCATGTATAATCACCAACTTTTAAATGTTTTACTTCATAGTTTACTTTAAGATTTGTTAATCTTGTTAGAGTGAAATCATCTGCAGGACTTCTTGTGTTTCTAAAAGAAACGAATAATTTAAATGTTTTCATTGACTTGAAGCATCTAAATTGACACAAAGCTTACCCTGCTACCTCTTTTGTATCCACCAACAAAATAATTTCAAATGAACCTGGAGTAAATGTAAATGTTTCTTCCTGGGATGCATCTGTTGAACTCGTAGATTGTATTTCAGACTCACTACTTTCACTTGAAGATGTACTTTCTTCAATATCTTTAACTTTACTAGTCACAACCGTAGAACTTTTTATATCAAAATTGTTTGGTTCAAACTGATTATCTTCCTGTTTGTTATTTACATATTCCTGATACAACTTATAAGCAAGCATAACGCCCGTATCTGTTAACGAAAACTGGGCTGGGCTACCGTTTTTTGTTACCAAGTTTTTATCCAACAAAGTTTTCATAGAAGACCAACCACTATAGTAACTTCCTGCATCAGGTTTTATAAACGATTTGTCACACAAATGCTGCCCATGCTTGATGATGTCTTTTTTCAACATATATCCAGGATATTTAGGTTTCAGACTCGTTTCGTACAAAGTTAACAAAATCGCAAAAGCACCTGTCCTCCATCGAGGGGTATAATCCTTTGATTTTGTATCTTTACTAACAATGTTATTTAATTTCTTCCTGCCACTTAATCTCTTCTTGATGTCGCTTTGTTCTGCTTGTGAAGTATCTTCACTACAAGAGGCCATTTGGTTGTGCTGTGCCAGCTTATCGTCAAGCATTTGGCACAATTTCTCTCCAAATCCTTTCAGCAATATACAGTCTCGGCCACTTTTTAGCGGCAGTGGGTACATTCTAAGGAAATGCAAAGCCTTACTGAAGCAGCGCTGCATTTTGGAATCCTCTTCTTTAGCCTTGTCGCGCCACTCGATCAACCATTTCTCAAATAACGGATTCGGATTTTTGAGCTTCATCGTGATTCTCTTTTTGGGAGGCGATGCCATTTTTTAAAGGCGCGACACAACTAAAGTTTTTGAATTCTGTGAGCCTTACGCCACAATAATTTAAATCTAAAAGCTTTATAACCTGTAAATAATAATACATAATACAGTGTTGCCATAGATAACGAGTATGACAGCTGTGGTGTTGCCAATTACTCTTTTTGTAACTAGACTGTCCTGAAAAATTAAATTTTTTGAAAAAATAGTTTTTAAAAATACTTATGTAATTAAGTTGATCTAAATTAAAATTATAGAATGTAATAGCTAACTTACATTTGTACACACGCGCATACGCATACTAGAGGAATACAAATTCAAATATAGATCTTTTTGCTACGAGTTATTTGTACATTTAAACATCTCAACGCGAATTATTTTGTGTGAACTGTCTTGTTAGTTAATATTAATTTTAAAATTCTCGACGTACCTATATTTTTTTTCTGTGAAATCTATTTCCCAAAAATTATTGGTTTTTTGTATTCCTTTCTGTAACTCAATCTATTTATTAATAGTAACTAGGTAACTCTGATAATTTATACAAAATACATACAATAGGCCTAATATATTTTGAGATTAATTGTTTTATGTTGTGTGTTATTATATGATTTTTTTAAGTAAGTACCGTTTTGGAATGTCGCCGCTGCAGCGCTGCGGTCAACATCCCGCGCATGCGCGCTGTGCACCTGCATCTGTTGGCAAACCACAGACGTCAGATCGAACAAATTCGACCTTTTAATTGTGAGCAGTTAAAATGCCTCCACCGATTGTGAAGTACGTGCTGTGATTCGTTTCCTTTGTGCTAAAGGTGTGACAGCGGCTGAAATTCATCGGTAGATTAGTGAAGTGTATGGTGAAAACATTATGAGTAACGGAACGTGCAAAAATGGGTTAGGAGTTTCATAATGAAGAACTAAGTGGATGGCCTTCGGTCACCACTGAAGATTTGGTGCAGAAAGTTGATAAAAAAGTGAGAGAGAACAGACGGTTTACCATTTAAAAAAACAGCTAGGTGATTAGCACTTTGAAGACAATGATGAGGTCAAAACGGCTGTGTTGCAGTGGTTGTCAAATCAAGCGGCTGATTTTTGTGAGGTGGGATTCAAAACCTTCCTGTACAATATGAAAAGTGCGTTGATGTTGGTGAAAATTATGTAGAAAAGTATATTAAGATACATGCTTTCATGTAGAAATAAAGTTTTTGAAAAAAGTCTACTCGTTTTTTTTTAATAACAAAATGGTACTTAAAAAAATCTGGTGTGAACATCACACGACTTTCCTTATCCTATTATTATATATTATACCGGGTCCATCGTCTCGGCCCTGCGCTGCTCTCGTCCCGGAACTTGTTATTTTAAAAAAGGACGAGGCGCGAGTCCAACACTCGAAAGCCGATTAAAATAAACAGTACAAGACAATAATTGACTCGTACTTAAAACTTTGCAACGTCACTGAAGGTAACCGTGCGAGCTCGGCCGCACGGCCTTCGCCATTATCGCCTGCGTGCTCCCTCCTAGCGGCCAAGTGCTCCCCTCCCCGTCACCCCGCAGTCGGCCCGGTAGCTCTTCGAGCGCGCTGTGATTGGTCCGTTTAATTAATTTTTAATAGGCTATAACTTATTTATTTGACCTCGGATCAAAAAATTTCATTACACTTTTTTGCTCTTCTCGGTTTGATCTATCCGGTAATATAAATTTCCCAAAAAAATTTATGAACATCCGGTATATTAAAAATCCTGAGCTTCAATTTTTTTTGAGTTCCTATTTTACCAACTTTTATTTTAAATTCATGTTTATCTCGTGATAACAAATCATTTTTATTCTCATAAATTTTTTGTATCTTCAACCGTTTAGATTTGCGGCCGCTTTGCGACCTTGCGACCAAACGGCTAGGCCGATTTTTACCAAAAGCTTCGCACTGTGTCCCCTACCTACAAGTAACATGCATACCAAATTTCAAGTCTCTAGCTTTTACGGTTCTCGAGATATCCTGTTTACTGACAGACCGCACACACACACACACACACGAACCAATGGCACACACACCACACATTCGACGTGCATCCTGAGGCATAATTCGTCCAGAACACTGTGACAAACACCATGGTAGGTCAAATTTCCGCCGATTACATTACTTTCCTTATTATAGGATAAGGAAAGTAAAAATGCGCCTCGTATGTTCTTTGATAAAAGAATGCCTCCTACTTGGTCTATTTGCCATGCAAATTTTAAAATAAATAACAGTCGGGTTATAACGGTCGCGCCACTTTTCATACATCGGTGGAAGGAGTAGGTGGAAACTCGTTTTGATCTTTTCACGAGAATGCACGCCTTTGCATTAGATAGTTTTAAATTCGTTAGGCATTTTAGATATTGTATTTGCAGTTTGGTGTTGGACGATGTTCGTCGTGGTCTGTGTTAAGTATTTCCGAGACATTGAGTACAATCTGCCAAGACTTTGATCTTCACTTTAGACTATTTCCACACACCAGTTAAAATGATTGTCTTTGGCATGATCAGATAAGGACTTTCTTGTTCTTCTTTATCTCCTTTTCCTATCTTTTTCTTCTTCATAGAGTTTATTGAGCGCCGAAGGAATTTAGTCTTACAGATCGGATATTGGAAAACAAATGAATTTGTATTATTACCGTGTGCTTCTAGCGTTTATTACACTCGACGTGTAAAATTAGTGCTCCCCTTCATTTGGTTGAAACAACATGAATCAAACAGGTCATATAAAGTTATGTTGTTTGATTCCAAAATATGCACATTCTTGCAGCAAGTTTTTATCACGTACACAGATGGGCAAGACTAAAACCATTGACGGATTAACGCAAAACCATTAACAAAAGTCTAATCTCATTAACAGAAAACTATTAATAGATTCCAATTAACACACATCTATTACCAATTGACTATTTCCATTAACAAAAAACCATTAGCAGAAAACTATTAACAACTCTATTAACTGAAATCGGTTAACAATCGATTATTTCTATTAACAAAAAATTGTAAATATTGTAAACTTCTTTTTCTTTTATCGTGAACGCGATACGTTCCAAAGCTAAGTGATTATTTTTAGATAAAATGGTAGCAAAGAAAAACATGCGTATTCAAATTACATAACCATCAACACATTTTAATTAGGTCAACATTCAGTTAATCAAATTGTTAATAGGAATATTCGATTGTTAACCGATTTCGGTTAATACAGTTGTTAATGGTTTTATGTTAATGGAAAGTCAATTGCTAATAGGTGTGACGAACAAAATATTAACATATATGAGTAGTTAAAAAATATCTAAAATTCTTCTACAAATGAAAAATGAAAGAAAATGTGCTTATTATTGTAGTAGGGGCTTAACATATTTGCTTGTAATTAAAATAAGTTTTAACAAGGTTTGGTGTGCAGTGTTTTTACATTTAATCGTGAATATTGGTCATTCAGCGTATGTTACAGTGCAAACGTAGAGCGACACCAAATTCACATCTAACACAGAAAAGTCTGTCCCAAAAGCTCTGCAACAAATTTATGATTATATAACACTAAAAAAGCCACGCTTATCATTAGTTTTTAGTTTAAGAATTAATAGGAAACAATGGAGAGAGGAAGGTTTTGACTTTTAAAACTGAAAAAATAAGTGAAAACTGTTTTAATATGAATGAAAGATGACATCATAGAGTTGTATTAGACGTCTATAACACCTCATTTAGAGAATAACAACTCCAACCAGTCCTTTTGCCTTGTTTATCCAAATTTTTTAGCAAGGTCCATCATACTTTAAAACTGCTTTGTTTCTTTTCTATTTAAATTAAGTCACCTTATGTGACCATTTAGTTATATCTTACTCAGCATTACTAGGTTTATGTACACTTTTTCAATGTATTTAGTTTTAGTTTAGAAAGTATATTTACTGTTGCCTGTTTACTTTAGTACCATTTTTAATATTTTATTTTGAGCTGCCTATCTTTTTTGCCTACTTATTTCAATCTCATGTTGGTCTTTCATAGTTTAATTTTGAGTTAATTTTTAATGACAAAACGCTTTTTAGTATTTGTTAAGGAACAAAATTATTATCTTTCACAGATTAATTTTATCCAACAATTTGAAGATGAGAAATGACATTGTAAAAGTTGTTTCAAGATAACTGATCATAGATGAGGTGAAATGTTGCATGTTGGTTGTTATTACACCTAACTACTATATTCTTCAGATTTGGAGTAACTTTTGGCTATTCACTACTTTGAAAAGTGGTCTAGTGCAGATATATTTTACAATTGTTAAGAACATCAAATCAAATGCAAAGTTTAAAAGATTTTAAAATAAGCCTTCTGCTAATTGAAGACTGAAAAACACGTTTGTATGTATATGAAACGGCTTTACTTTAAATATGGGCAGCATGACTAATTATTTTTTAGCATAAGACTTAAGTTTACAAAACATTAGAGAGCAGTACTTGTAAGATATATCATAAGTTACTTATAGGATAAAGGAATAACTAAATTATCTTCAAAATTTGATTTTTAGTTAATATAAAAAATATGCATTATCACTTTTTTAATTTGAAGTTAATTTTATAAAAACTTCAGACACTGTACATTAATTATTATTAGAGTAAGTTTACAAATTCACAAATATTTACGTAGAAACAACCAATCTTGTGTTAATAATCCTTTTGTACATTCTTCCACCTCTCAACAAGTTTGGAAACTCCCTTCTTTTTCATGGCCAGACCCTGAGCCAGCTTCACCTACAATAAATGGTATTACGTCAGTTGAACTGTTAATCAAAAATAATACACTCGTCACCTTAGTTTTCTTTTTCTTTTTTACTTGCACTTCTTGAGTGGTTTCTTTAATTTCAGAAGGAGAAACATCCACAGCAGTAGGAGCAGTGGGAGCAGTAGAAGCAGTAGTCAGATTATTATTGCTAGCTGCCTTAAGTTCTATGGAGGCCAAGTCTTCATAAAAGGAGTTTAAAACAGATCCTAATGCATCATTAGCGTTTGTCTGTAAGTACTAAATGTGAATATTGCCATAAAAATACTAGCAGCATTTTTAAACCTTACCGTTATTGCAGATTGTGCTGGTGGAAGGGGCGGAGTAGCTGGCTTAAAGGCTCCTATTTCACTTGAATCAACCCCAGGAGGCAAAGGTTCTCCTAGAGCATTTAATTTCTCTTGGGATATTGAAGACTGATTTTTTTGTGATTTGCCTGTAACCAAGAATGTAACTTATTGCTACTACTACTCAAATGGTTATAACAATAACAATAATAATAATACAAATCAAAATACACCATTAGAGCTTTTATTAGTTTATTTAACTTATTTCAGATTAATTATTTATGATATTTGTAATAATATTTTCATGTAATAAAAGAAATAGAAAAAAGCAAGGTCACAAAGTCTAAAACAAGAAAAAATTCAATTGTAATATATCAAACAATATATAATTTAGATGCTAAACATATTTTTCAAAATTGATGAAAACTAACTGGCAATATACAGACACATCAAGTGAACAGATTCCCAAAATTCAAATAAAAATAGTAAGAGTAAGACTAAAAACACAAAATGTACTCGATCTATATCATGTAAATTCTATAAAGCTATTGCTCCACTAATCAAGAAATCTCTTTATTGCAACAGTTCTTCAAGTACATTGATCAGGATTAAGTGAGACAAAAAATTAATTTCTAATAAGAACTAAAAATGGCTTTGTTGCTATAAAAAAATTTAAACACTTGATTATAAGTTTCAATTTCGTCACTTCATGTCCAAGTACTTTTTAATTATTATCTCTCCTTTATTTAACATTACTATAGCTCAAGTGCTAAATGGTAATTATCTATTCATTATTTTATTTTCATCAAAAATGTGTTGAGGCAGTGGCAATTTAAGCACTCTTTTGTTTTAGTAATCTCAGGAAAATGTCACTTGGCTTGTGGGTTCATTGCTCCTGAGTAATTAAAATATGTTAACAACTGAGTTCTGGAAGAGCTAAGCTTTACCAAGTATTGAGTACCATTTGTGATAAGGCACTTTAAGATGGCACCTTCATTACTTGGCATCAGTATAACTACATCTAAACGATTAAAAAATCCTATTATACATAATGTAAACGTCAAAATAGAGAAAAAAATCTGGTGTGAACATCACACGACATTCCTTATCCTATTTTATATATATATATATATATGTGCGCTGCTCTCGTTCCAGAACTTGTAATTTTAAAAAAGGACGAGGCGCGAGTCCAACACTCGAAAGCTGATTAAAATAAACAGTACAAGACAATAATTGACTCGTACTTACAATTTTGCTACGTTACTGAAGGTAACCGTGCGAGCTCGGTCGCACAGCCTGCGTGCTCCCTCCTAGCGGCCAAGCCCCCCCGTCCTCCCGCAGTCGGCCCGGTAGCTCTCCGAGGGCGCTGTGATTGGTCCGTTTAATTAACTTATAATCGGCTATAACTTATTTATTTCACCTCGGATCAAAAAATTTCATTTTCATTTTTTGTTCGTCTCGATTTGATCTATCCAGTAATATAAATTTCCCAAAACATTTTATGAACACCCGGTATATTAAAAATCCTGAGTTTCAATTTTTTTTCGAATTCCTATTTTACCAACTTTTATTTTAAATTCATGTTTATCTCATGATAATAAATCATTTTTATTCTCATAAATTTTTTGTATCTTCAACCGTTTAGATTCGCGACCGCTTTGCGACCGATTTTGCGACCTTGGGACCAAACGGCTCGGCCGATTTTTACCAAAAGCTTCGCATTGCGTCCCCTACCTACAAGTAACTTGCATACCAAATTTCAAGTCTCTAGCTCTTACGGTTCTCAAGATATCTTGTTTACTGACAGACCGACAGACACACACACACGAACCAATGGCTCAAACCAACTTTTTTGGTGTCCTGAGGCTATATTTCGTCCAGAAATGTGAAAAACTGGGTAGGTCAAATTTCCGCCGATTACATTACTTTCCTTATTATAGGATAAGGAAAGTAAAAATAGATAAACAATGATTAAAAAACATGTTTTAAGCTCTATTAACAGTAACAGAATGAGGAAGAGAAAACAAGAAGGAAACAAATTTGGAGACTTACCATAATCATAACTTTTATAGTTGAGGGTTTGATGTTTTTGCACAAAGATAAAAAAGTTATTTTAGATAAATGGAATAATTTAGGAGCCAATAATTTAAGATTACTGCTGCACATTGAAGAAATGGTGACAAAATCACCAGCAAGAATGGCCAATACAACGTAGTTTCCAGAATTTTCTTTCCTATAACCAATCTATAGTTTACATAGAAAGTGAAGTAGCGTTTGGGTGTGGTTTTATGTGGAAGGTTTAAGTT
Source organism: Sinelater perroti (assembly GCA_036346155.1). Taxonomy (NCBI): domain Eukaryota; kingdom Metazoa; phylum Arthropoda; class Insecta; order Coleoptera; family Elateridae; genus Sinelater; species Sinelater perroti. The sequence goes on along the minus strand of JARFIY010000001.1, from coordinate 56,847,940 downwards.
GTTTATCTTATCTAAGAGGTAAGAGGTTAGTGTTAAATAACAGTTGAACCAAAATGTGTCAACAAAAATATTAAGATCTTCAGAAGGAATATATGTACCTGCATGGGCAATTTCAATAAAGAAGCACAAACTGTAAAAGGGGAAAACCTTAAGTGACAATAAACTGAAAAAGAATTGCTGGCAAGTGAGGATATATTTCTGAGAAATTGAAGTTAACATTTCTTAGAGATCCTGAATTGTATTGCCATGGAAGCAAGGGGAAAAGGTCAAGGAGAGGAACCATCTGATAAAGATAAGCAAATCAACGTAATACCGCCTCCTCTTCCTCCAATGACTAATACAAATTACTGTTATGCAGATAAAGAATGGAAAGCCCCTAAGCAGGACATTCTGACAGATGTCTAAATTCAGACGTTATTTCACAGCATTTTCACCTTCTTATTTTGATGAATGGAAAAGGGAATACTACAAGATGATTCGAGGAAAGAACTCTTAATAATAGTAATCTTAGATCTTATCACACGTAGGACGCTACTAACCAGTTCACAAACTTCATCATCCTCCATGACATACTCTTGTGTAATTACCAGATAATATATTTAACACTAATTGTAATATTAAACAAATTAAGAACCTATAAACCAGGAAATCAAATGTGAAAAGTACTCTCTCATACATATAACTACTTACAGATTTTTAATGTGAATTCTCTAGGGACAAATGAGCAAAAGACTTGGAAGTGAACTATAAATAGCAAGATGAAACAAGCAGGGAAGACTTACGCTGACATGAAAGGGCTACCAAACGACAAAAATAGATGGCGTAATTTTCTAACAGTCCTAAAGAATTCAAAATTTTAAGTCAAATAGGTCAACCAAAATTGTGTTGTATGGTCCTAAATTACGAATATAATGGTGTATTATATATACTCTATTTTCTATAAAAGAAGGCGTTACACTGCTGCCAAATGTTAGAATGTAAATTGACATAGACTAACACAGTGCATTTGTTTATAAAGAAATAGAAGTATTTTTCGTTTTAAAATAAATAACGCAATAAAATTTCAATTACCTTTTTTCTTTTGGTCTTGACTTCTAGATATAATAGGTGGCGGAGGTGGCGCAGGGACTGCAATTTTCGGCGGGGGCGGCGCGGGGATTACTTTCGGCGGAGGCGGTGGCTGAACCGAAACAGACAACGCCGTGGACGGTTCCAAGAGGGGCGATTCGTCTCCGGCAGGAGGAGGTGGAGTGGTTGAAATGTCCATCGCTTCGTCACCGCCCACAATATCCATCTGGGGATACTCCCACTGACTTTCACCAGTTTGCTGGTTGTGATAATAATAGCGCTTGTTTAGCCTAAAACACCCCACCCAGACTGATTACAGCACAACGTATGGCCACATCGGCTAATTTATAAGTTTAAAAAGCAGCTCTGCACAAAGTTTATCTGTAAACTTTGTAGCAAACTGGAGAAAATAAATGGCAGCATACAGAAAACGTACAGATAGTTTAACAGCACGCAACACTATTAAGGTATCAACATTTTGTATGAGGCCACTTGTAAACTTGCATAAAATTTTTAATACTGTACCTGCCCTTAGGATACTAAATATGTACTTTAAATATTAAAAACAGAATATTAAAAGCGTTATGCAAAAAGGCTGAATCCTGATGGCATAGATTATGATGTCCTCTTCCATCGGCAGTACACCATATTGCACCTACACATACAGAAAAACGGTTATTTGGCTGATATAACACCTAGCATATTTAGAAATTGACTATACTTAAAAGTTGCATACCTTTCAAGTTAAACAACATCCGTCAAATTAATGGTTAAATCAATCTAAATACACAGAACATAATTGGTAGTTCGTTTTCATACAACAAAAGAAAGTCTGATTAAAAAAAATTAATACCTTACACCTTAGAATTAGTCAAATTGTTATAATGTATTTTTAAATATAACATAATGTCTTGGTGCAGATAAAAAAATCCCTGTAGTAATTTAAGCTTAGTTACCAATACTATAAACTTATTTTAAGCAAATGCCTTCTCATATCAATTCAATGTATTTAGTAGTAACATTTTTATTCCTTATTTAATGACCATCTTCAAGTCAAATGATTGTCTACAGCAACAGCGTTTAAAAATAAAATTTGTGGCATAACAAAATTTTCCAAAACAAAGAACAATTATTTTTATGAGTACTAATTTGAAAGAAAAAAGTCTAATGATAAAAAAATCAAAAAAAATCTTAGATCACAATGCATATTTTTAAAAAAATAACCAAACAGGTTGAGAAACTTACACTGAAAAACATAAATTATTTCTTATTTTAAATAATGGTATAGTCTAAAATTAATCCATTTGATATTTATTAATAGAATATTACAAAACCTAGATGATGTGTTAGTTATGTGATTAGTGGTATATTCAATTAATAATTTTTCAATATTCAAATGACTAAAGCATTGATTGATTTTTGAAACAGTAGTAAACTAATAAGTTGTTAGTAATGACTACAGTCAATGTGGATCATTGAGAGTTAGTAAAAACTACAGTAGACACAGTAGAAAGAAGAGGAAGGTAATAGAAATCCATTAGTTTTACAATATCTGATAACTATCTCTTTATAAATAATTCGAACATTATCCAAGTCCTACTAATGACCATTTTATTTCATTCCTAAACCTTTACAATACCCATTCTTATTTTACATTAAAATTAGTTTATTGTTGATAACTTGGGACTACATAATTTTCATAGTTTGGCTTTTGTCACAAATGGACTTAAAACTTTTAACCATACGAATTGATTTAATATTTATGAGTTAACGTTAACAGATGTAAAACAAGGCTAATATTTTGAAATTTTTATAGCCATCATCTAACTTAGGTATTTCAAACTTAATGGCGATTTTTTAAAATCTTTTACTACTGAGACAAATATATACAACAATAAGAGTTATTTGTTAAAATTGCGTAGTTAGTTTTATTTGTTTGATATTAATATATGACAGCAATTGGTAAGTATATCAATGCATTAACAGAGAAATTAATGAGAAAATTGTAGAGAAAAGACAACAGAAAAATCTAGCAACAATCACAATACCCACAAGGCAAAATAAATTACAACAAAATAGCCAGACAATTGAAATAACTACTAACAAAACTTAGAAATGTGCCCTTCAAAGAATATTTACAAAATCTAACACCAACGGCTGGTTCCAATTATACAGCGAGGAAAGCTACTAAAAGGCTCAAACAGCTATGTGAACTTATTCCACCCAATAGAAAGCCAAATGGAGAATGAGCTAAAACAGGTTAAAGTAAAGCAGTAACTTTTTCTGAACATCTGCAGTCTTTCAGAACCCAGGAAAGCCAACCAACTATTCAACTTCGCACCAGTCCATTAGTTTTTTACTAATATCAAAAGAGATTGATTAGTCACTGCGTGTCAGAGCATCAATTCAGTTTCTGAAGGCAACACACTACCACAGAATAAGTACATCAGATTGTTAACACAATAAATAAAACTTAGAAAGGGTACTGGGTATTCCTCAATATTAGTCAAATCTTCGATAAGGTCTGGCATAAAGGATTGCTGTACAAACTAAAACACAAACTACCAGGCGCTACGTGCAACGTCCTCAAATCCTATCTATAATATACGTGAGATACAAAAACGACTATTCTGTACTCAATAACTGCGGGACTACCACAAGACTGAGTTCTAGGGCCAACTCTTTACTTGTTATATATTAGATCTCGCCATTTCCAGTTGACAGTGCAATTTCAGCAACAAGTAAAGATCATGATGAAGCGCAAAGACTACTTCAAAACAATTTAAATCAGTAAAGCTTTAGATAAAACAATGGCGCATCAAAATGAATGAAATGTAGTCAGCACTTATTGTCTTTGCAAAATGTCATGGTTAAGCACCACTAGAAATGATAAACAATAAAATTGTACCCACTATAAGTGATGTTAAATGCCTAAGTATGCATCTAAATAGGACATGAATGTGGAGAACGTATATCTGGGAGAAACAAACAACTTGCTGCAAAATTTTATGACCATTACTGGCTCTATTGACGAAAATCGAAATTATCTATTCCCAATAAACTACTAGTCCTAAATACATTTTGTTATCAAAGAAATTATAAAGTGAAAAAGGTTACAAGAATCTTTTAATGTAAGTAAATAGTTGAATAATCATTTGCGAAACAGCACAAAAATACTATTAATTTCACTGATGAGGCAAAATATTTTCATGTTGATAAAACTGGTGTTTGTAGGAATCAAACAAAACGAGTTGTTTAAGCAAAAGGTCCTATAAGTACACAAACCACTTGTGTACCTGGTCGAGAAAATATTATGTTAATAGTAAATAATGCTATTGGAAAGAAATCATCACTTTACATCATTTTTAAAAACAAAATGTTTACACTACGTGGATAATGCATTTAGAGGATACCTTTCTTGGTAATACATGAGCAATGACAGCAAATCGCTTACTTAATGTCAAAGTAATATGAAATTGTTACAAAATAAATATTTACAGAGCAAGACATCACTATTGTGGTGATCAAGTGATATAATATCGAAACCGAACCTTTTTTAAAGAACGGACTATTTAACTTTTTTTTATTTTGGCCGCTATGGTTTATAGATCATATTTCTTAACATTTATCATGTGAAGATTTATACAGAAAATAAACCAAATCTGTACTTGGTGCAATATCATTAAATTTTTGGTATATATATTTTATAGGACATACATCTAGCATTTATAAAAAACATCAATCAAACGTTAAAAAAGAGCCTTCAAAATTGGATATGATAGCTCTGTCTTATAGACAGTGCTGTCTATATATTATAAAAAGGCTGTAATACATTATTACAAAATATATGGAGAAGTAAATTTATTTTACATGTAGAGAAAGATGCAAATGCTGTTTTACATGTTTCTCTGCATGTAAAATTTAAAGCAATTAGGCTGTAATACACATTTACATTCTTTAAAAGAATTAAGAAAGAACAGAGAAATTACAATTATGTGAGTGGTAAGCATTGAATACAACAGTCGACAATTCTGTTAGTTACGTAATTATATACAGGGTTTGTCTAAAAAGTATCGCAAATAATTCAATAAAAACAAGAGTATTGTAGGTAATCGTTTATTTCTTTAAGATAATGGTTTCCTCTTGCATCTACATAGCGTTTCCAGAGTGCCTCCCACGTCTTGAAGGCTTCCTGGAATCCAGAAACTGAAATGCTGCTTATGGCCTTGGTCACGATGGTTTGGACCCTCTCTACCGACTCAAAATGGTTTCCTTTCAGGCTAGATTTGTTTTGGGAACAAAAAGAAGTAGGGCGGGGCCAAGTCCGTGTTATACTGAGGTTGGTATGTTGCCACGTTGCGTTTCGTCAAAAATTCCCTTAAAAGCAGCGACGTGTACCATTCAAAAATCTTCGTTTTTGACATGGCTTCCTCCCCGCAGACTTCCCTTATCAGGTTAAAGTCTCGATGCAGGATCTTTTAAGTTTGACATAAAACTTCACCGCATAATGTTGCGCTAACGTATGCTGCATGTCGCGTTACCAAAACACACTTTGCGGGAAACAACTGAGCCGGGTCGCATTCTTTACCCCCTCCTCCCCCACAATCCATTTTACCGAAAACTGTCCCTCTAGTGCTTCTGGTTGGCTAGAAAAATTATTCCCGATACTTTTCAGACAAACCGTGTAAGTTCATGTTATTTGAATCTCATTAACCGAACAAAAAAATGTGTTTTTAATACAATAATTTTTGAATAAATTAATCTGAAAAATGAGCAATCATGAAAAAATAGATTCTCATGAGCAGTCTGAATAGTTTTGAGCCTAACATAGAAACAAGTATTTGGCGTCTTGCTCTGCAAAACTTTGAGATTAGGTCAATCGATTCAAACTATAATTCGTGAATTTTAGCCATGGCGACCGCTGAAGTGTGAGCCGGTGCGTTATCTTGATGAAAAGCACTTTCTTCCATTTCAAATGGGATTGCTTTTCAACAATTGGTACCTTCAACTGGCCCAATAATGATGCGTAGTACAACCCCGTTATTGTTTTGCCTTTTTCTAAGAAGTCGATGAATAGAATTCCATGACCATCCCCAAAAACAGTCGCAATCACCTTCCCGGCCGATGAAACCATTTTCGCCTTTTTTGGAACAGGTTCATCCTTCGCAGTCCACTATTTTGACTGTTCCTTCCTCTCAGGGATGTAATGGTGGACCCACTGATATCAATGGAGGACGCAGTTGTTGTCCATCTCAAACGCTCATCATCAGCTGGTACGACACGTTTAAATTCAACTGTGCATCTTTTCACAGCGATTGAAATGTTTACAGGTATATTTCAAAGCATGTGCGATTGTAATAGCAGAATGATTTTGACTAGTAGAGCCATCTTTATGTTAAGGCTCAAAACTTTTCAGACTGCCCGTGTAACATTGTGGTGCATTCTATTGCTACTAAATTATTGTTTGGCGGAGACTACAAAGAAAAAAACAGTTGGGTACAAGAAAGGATTTTTCGGCGACAAGAACAAGAAGTAACAAAAATTATTGTTTATAATACATACGGTTTACTATATATAAACATTTAGGTTACTGATACTGCTTTATGAAAGAAGTTGAGAGTCCACATTATAAAGAATAAAATATATTTGAATAAACCAAAAAATATGCACGAGGTGACTACAATTATTTTTAGAAGTTATGTATAACTAAGCATGAAAATAGTATCAGATGACATGACAGTATTGCTTGTACCTTTGTGAGGTGAATATGATGGAATAACGCACTAACATGTAAGTATTATTTTAAATTGGGTAAAGCTGCTACTGAATTATTGGAAATGTTTATGACAACGGTAAGTTGCAAGAATAAATCTAAATGGTTTAAAAGATTTTGTGTCGGCATGGCTGAGCCCATAAAAAACAACTTGACACAAAGACAATATGTAGTCATCAATATTTTTTGAAGTAATTACTGTGTATTCAAGAAACATACTGAGCAACTTATTGACTTTCCTAAAATCACTGTCCAACTCATTTTAACAATAGATTGGAACAAGATGTAATAATGCACTGGATTGCAGTGCTAAGATTGTACAATTTTTTGAGCAAAAAAGCAATGTGGTACTTGAGCACCCATCGTATTCACCTGATTTAGCGTCCTTTTACTTCTGGTTGTTTTCAAAATTCAAATTGGTCACAAAATAAGCATGTTATAATTCCACCAGGAACTCCAAAAGGTTAAAACACAGCTGTTGCGGACGATTATATTCGTCCCGGGATTACCATCTGCTTCCGAAATTTAAAACTTTCCTAGTTGGATAAAAACGTGTCAAATGAAAAAATATTACATGGTACAAACGAGTATTTTGAGGACATTAAACTCCAAGGGAACTGAGACAAAAAATTGTTATATTTAATATCAAACCGAGTTATCCACCAAACACATATAATTTTCAGTGAACTTAATAACTCATCCAAAATAACATTTAAAAGTTAGATTTAAAACAATTAATAGTGTGTTTAGTCTGTGCAATACCAAACAATTAATAAGGCTTGGGATTAATTCATTTCATTGTATTTCAACAGCAGTTGACTTACTGGCACTGAGAGTTACTATCAAAGAACAAACTAGGAGCTATTGATCAGCTAAATAGATGATTACCTAAATAATTTTATTTTTTGAAAAACATTTTACTACAAATTCTTATACTATGAAGAATTTGTGGTTAAATATTACTGAAATTTTGCTTGAAAATGTAAATAATTGTTTTGAAAAGTTTATAGCAGCTTTATATTGGCGCTTGGAACTAATTTTAAAGGATTCACAACAGATGGTGCTACTAGTACTTTTTTTTTGCCATCAGTACATACTGCAATCAACTTCATGACAAAACACCATCATTATGCTTGAATTTTGAACGTGTAATTTTGTCAAATGTAAACCATATAATTTATTTGAACTTTGAACTTTCGTGCCAACAGAACGCAATTTACAGGAAGCGTTACTTTTTTGTTTCTATTTGAAGAAATCGGCAGCTGAAAGTCTTTGCTGTCTAAAACTTATGGTGAACATGTTTCATTGATTTCAACTTGTGAGTATTGCTTTTGACGATTCAAAAGTGGTGATTTTGACATGGAAAGTAAGGAGCGCCTGGGCCAGCCAAAAAAGTTTGAAGATGCAGAATTGGAGGCATTACTCAATGAAGATCCATGTCAAATGCTTGAAGAATGTTCTTGAATATTGATTTATCGACCGTCAGTCAGTAAACGTTTGAAAGCAATGGGAGTGATTCAAACATAAGGATATTGGGTACCACATGAATTGAAGCCAAGAGACGTCGAAAGATGTTTTTCCACCTGTAAACAACTGCTTCAAAGGCACCAAAGGACTGGGTTTTATATTGTATTGTAACTGGTGATGAAAAATAGATTCATTACAAGAACCTTAAATGCAGAAAAGTCTGACGTATACTTGACCAAGCATTACCATCCACCTTAATATCAACGTGAGAGCAAAACATCCATGGTTTTAAGGTAATGCTTTGTATTTGGTAGGATCAGAGGGGCATAGTGTTTTATGAGTTGCTAAAACAAGGTGAAACTTTCACTGGAGATCACTACCAACAACAACTAAACAAATCAAACCGGGCGTTGAAAAAAAACAACCAGATTATGGCAAAAGACACGATAAAGTGATTTTTCAGCACAAAAACACTTGGGCACGTGCTGCAAAACAAGTCAAAAACTGTTTGGAAACACTTCGATGGAATATCCTAGCCCACCTACAGTATTCACCAGACATTGGCCCTTCTGATTATCATTTGTTTTGATCGATAACATATGGCCTGTTTGAGCAACGCTGAAACTCTTTTAAAAATATCAAAAAATGGATCAATTCATGAATTGCATTACAAAATGAGGAATTCTTTCACCAGGAAATCCTTGTTGCCAGAAAGATAGAAAAAAGTTGTAGCTAACAATGAACATGGAATAACTTGTGCTTTATAACTTTTTCGAAGTAATTATTTCATTTCGGAAAAAAAAATTTATTATTAATTCTAAGCCCCAATAATAAATTTTAAAACTGAACTAATGAGTTACTACAAGTAGTATTGAGATGAAACACAAATGTGTCACCTGTTATTCCAAATAATTAATAACCTAGTAAATATAACATCTTGTATACACAAATTGTAACAATAAATAACATAACAAAAATGGCTTATGATTTATTGAATTTTTAAGTTGTGTTGATCAAATGTTTTTTTAGATAATTTTTAGAAAAAAAGTGATGCAATTTTTTTTCTCTCAAACACATATTGTTTAATTTCTATTAATTAGCTAAAACAAATCCAACAAGAGCATATGACTTTAAAAAGCCTTATATTCATTTTTAATTAATTTTATTCATCATATTTGAACTCTTACCAATGTTAGAGATTAGCACTTTAACGTTGTAGCAGACTATCAAAAAATAAACTGCAAAACATTTGTATACAATATTCATAAATCTGTCTGTGTGTCATCAGCCATAAAATAAAGCAGAACAAACCCACATAATCACTATTAAAACTACTACATAATTAATAAAAATCTCACCTGCTTTGTAGAAACTGCTTTGCTTGGCTCTTCATAATCGTGGGATAAAAACACATAACTAATAGTGACAGGATAAGGTGCAGAGGCATTGGAGAATGTTGCAAGGTAAGTATGTAATGACTCCTTGGCATGTGAAGTTCGTAACGAAATGCTGTTAGTAAGAAACAGAATGTGGCATACCTATCCCATTGAAGCAACCACCCACTTGGAGCAGCATCTTTCTCAAGTTTTACTAGCTCTGCACAAGTCTCTTTGAGCCATTTGTAAAGATAAGATGTGGTAAGGCTCCCTTCTTTTACAGCTTCATACAGAGTCTGCCAAAAAAAAAACACAATACAAATATGTTAATTCTTCGATTTATAAGTTACCTCCATTTGTATGATCATTACTTGTACAGGTGATGCAGGTTCTCTACCTTCACTTAAAAACATAAGTTTTTCAGTTAAAGCTTTGCGTGTGTCTTCAATTTTCTGCATAATTTCACTATTTGATGCAGTGTCTTCTTTTGACTCTTCTTTTTTATCATCTGATATAACTGGTGTGGTTTCAGGTTTGACAAACATAACTCCTCCACTTTTAAACCCTAAATAATCTGTTTTTTTTTGACTTTTTAAATCTATCGAATCATCCTGTTGCTCATCAGACACACTCTTGAATCCAAGCCCTTGTCGTACCGTATTAAAACCATCAGTTTTCGGACCTGAATTGCTACTTAATTTTATCTTCTTGCTCTCAAAATTAACTGCAATTCTCCGTTTCCTCTGGAAAGCTCTGGAATTCTGCATCTCCCCATCGGTTTCATCAGTAAGCTTTGATACTGGAAAAGAGTGCTTTGACTTGTCTTGACGTGGTTCTTTTGTACAGTTTTAGGTTCAGTGTCCTCCTCATCTGAATCGCCATAGTCAGCCAAAAGTGAGAATCCAGTAACATTCTTTTTGTCCTTTTTTGTCTTTTGAGACGTCTCTTTTTTCAAGTTTGTGTCATTGTTTTCAACCAACTTCTGCACATCTGGAGGCAGTTCACCCCCAAGTTCCTTGAGCACTTTCGCACGACTTTGTATCTTTGTCAATAAGTCTATGTCTTCATCCTCACTGTTGCTGTTGCTTTTAGAAGCAGAAACCTTTTTATCCTTTATTTCATTGGGCAAACAGGGACCAACAATCTAACAAATATTTAAATTAGCATTTAGACATAAATATCTGTTTCAGTAGCTGCGAATTCTCAAACTGCAATTTTGAGGAGAACTCTAGCAGCAATTCATCATCAACACAAATATTTCAAAGAAAAGCTTCAGATTGAAAACTTGACTATCATAGAATCTACATGACAATTGAATGTATGTAAATATTATCATTCAATACTATCATCATTACTGTGATAAAATATTTAGTTTGAAACATGGTTCAACTTACCGGAGTTTCATTTTCAACAGATTTATTATTAATTTCTGTTTCAGAATCATCACTTCCATAAGGTATCAAGACTGTTTTACTGTTAAAAACATTTAGTTAGAAGAAATTGTCAGAGTATTGCTACACACAAAAACTTACTTATCTGGTGAGCTTGCATTCATTTTTTTACAGTTAGAAATTGCGGTGCCATGATTATGGTTTTGATTAGGCAGTTTCGTGTTCTCCGAAGTAATGCTTTGAGAATGCTCCTGAATCTTGTATATTTTAGCACCAGATGGAGCAGCACTAGGAAATAATGGAGAAGCCTTCGGTGGTATGTCAATCTTGTTAAGCTTATCACATGCCTTGCCTTCTTTCCAGAGTTTGAATTCATGTGGCATTTCCCAAGTAACTTCGTCTGTTTTAATATTCCAATAGTAAGAGTACCCGCTATTATCATCATAACATTCCTGCCAATCTGTAATTATAAAATAAATAATGAAAGTGTACCAACGATTGGCGAGCTGGAGTTAATACCAGATTCTTTTTGCTGTTCTTTTGGCGGTGCAATTTGGTCGATTTCGTTGAAGAAATCGTTGATGGTACCATCCATTGTTCCCTACATATAAATTACTGCAGTATGTTTTTACTGTGTTAACTATCACAGTAGTAAATGCTTTCTAAAACTACACTATAAGAAAGAACTAATCTTAACCATTCATAGGTTAGACAATAACATGACGAGAATAAACTGGTGATTAGTTATATTACGTTGGCTAAACTGAATTGAGTTCTACAGTACGTACACAAATAATTTTTGTAATCAAAGGCATATTTGATAAGAAAATTCTTTTGAAGACTTTTGCATATTTATTTTAAATTACTATTATTTATAATATAATTTATAAGCTAAAAACCCTTCACACAAAATAGTCAAGGCCAAATAATAGGAGGAAAGGCAGAATAAAGAATGAGATGAGTAAAATAACTACAATAAATTATGGCAGAGCAAGAACAAGAACTAGCTCATGTAATAGATCACCAACAAAAACAAGAAGAAATAGACGCACCAACAATGGAAGAAATAAAAGAAACTATTAACACAATAAAAAATTCCAAAAAATTCCAGAAAAGATGAAATACAGTCAGAACTACTAAAATATGGAGGAAATAAACTATAAAAGATTATTTTTAAACTGATAGAGGAAGTGTGGAGAACACACCAAATGCCAGAGGAATGGGCAGAGGAGTTCATAGTACCTGTACATAAAAAAGGTAGTACTCAAAAATGTGAGAATGATAGGCTTATTGTTTTTCTAAGTGCCGCATATAAAATACTAGCGAAAATAATAGATAAATTAGTGAAACAATTTGCCGAAACGGAACTCGGAGATTGTCAAGGAGAATTCCAAATAGGACGATTAACAATTGACCATATATTCACAATAATAACAATTCAAGAAAAGTGTGAAAAAATATTAAACTTCATGTTCTCAGTATAGATTTTAAACAAACATACGACCGAGTTAAAAGGCGAGAAATAATGAAGCTAGTACAATTAGTACAAATGTTACTTCAAAAGGCATTTATGTTCATAAAATTTAACGGAATAAAAAAGAAATTTGAGACAGACATCATATTAAAACAAGAGGAGCCAATGTCAACTACACTATTTAATATTTTGCTCAAATCAGTGGTAAAAAAGGTAGCCTCATGGAAAGAAATATATAAAGAAAACCACACCAGTGTCTAGTATATGCAAACTACCTAGTAATAGTAAGAATAACTCAAGGATAAAATGAGAGTACTAATTCAAGAAACAAAAACGTTGAGCTACAAATAAATGAGGCCAAAACTAAAAACATAACGCGGGGAAAACAAAACAACAAGCAGAAACGAAACTAAAAATAATAATAGATGACAAAAAATACAGATTTGAAAGAGTAGAAGAAATAATGTACATAGGAACAAAAGTCAACCAAGAAGGTGGGGTGGCTAAAGAGATAGGAAGAAGAATAATTCAAGGAGCAAAAAGTCTGTGTGCTCTAAACAATATAGTAAGAGCAAAAAATATATCCATGTATAAGATAATAATCAGACCATATGGAAGTGAAACATGGATTTTTTAAAAGAGGATATTTTAAAATTAAAAAGGTGGCAGAGAAAGATACTGAACAGGATATACGAAGGAATAAAGATAAAAGCAATTTGGAGAAGAACAAATAATTAAGTGACATATCTAGTAAACTGGGAATAATAAGTGCCTTCTTCTTCTTTTTCTTCTTCATTAGCCATTCGCCAATCACTCACATAGAGATATCCAACAGCCTTCTTTCCATGGCTCTTTGCATTAGTCGTAGCCGATTTATACTTTTCTTTTTCAAATGGTTTCCAGTCCATATGTAGCTACTGGTATAATACATGTGTCAAATAGTTTTCGCTTTAGATTTATGGGTATGTTTTTATTCTGAAGTATGTGTCTGAGGTTTCCAAAAAAGGGCCATAATAAACCGAGTCTTGGAAGTATTTCCGATTTTTTTTACCGATGGTTGTGTGTGTGTGTATATATATATTCTAGCAAAATTTACAAATAGCCCATTAGCTTTACTTATGGCAATGTATACACGATGAATTATCTTTTCTGAAAGTAAACAAGACAAACTGAATTTTTGTATTAAGCATAATTGGTTTGTGAATAGAAATTGCAATCATGTCACAAAATGTTAAAATCGGATAGTAAATTAACCATAAACCATTGTGAAAGTGAAGAACTTGCCAAGCAAGCATTTGAAGTTGTGGTATAAAGTACTGTTTATCAAAAAAGTTTTTAGTTTTTTATTTTTAATATTATAACAATGTTACTATTTAATAAATAATAATTCCATTCATTCATTCATTTCATGTAACTCCTAGTGGAGCGTATGGCGTCATTGGCGTTTCAATTTGCAATGGTAAAAGATGGCAGATTGCTAGTCCTGCGCATAAATAATAATTTAATGCAAGTAAAATAGTTTATCCATGAAGATGGGAAAAGGAAAGTGCTTATAACACAAGCTACATTCCCTCGTTGGATTTCTAAACTTATATGTTAAGTAGGAACAAGAATAGAGATCATCAAAGATTAATTTCAAACGGAAACCAATATCATTAACCAGCAAAGTAGCATTATCACACGGTCCAAATATTTCTACTGAAAAAGGAACAAAAGTATACCTTTATTCAGAAATAGTCTTATATTTCTTTTTCTTCTTGGAAGCTGCTAATTCCGCCACAAAAACAATCTTCTGAACAGGCTCAAAATAAGAATATGCCATTGTATCTAAAGTTCTATATGAGGGCTTTTCCTGAAGCACATGAACTGTGGTACCATTAGTGACAAGAGTTGCAGAAGATTGTATTAGAAATTGAGTTAGAATTGAGAAGGTCAAAAGGACAATAAACAATTCCTGTAATATAGCGGGGCTGGTGACCTTTGCACTGTTTTTTCCTTAACGATTTCTGTTTTGTCAGCGTTATGTCAAATCTTGATCAGGCCAAGGTCAGGTTTCAGTAGATAAAATAATAATTTCGTAAACTGTCTCCGATAATAAATTTTATTTCGTAGAGTGAATCGCACTTTAGCTGTCAATTTGACGTTACCATCTAGAAACTAAGAGTAAACAAAATTATATATATTATTCTTGTCATATTTTGTGCAAAAGCAGAAGCACCAACTTCTTTATAAAATATTCCATTTTTCTAAGACCATAGGTAGTTTTTTTTATCTGACGATCTATAAAGTCTATAAAGTAAGTTTACGTCTGCCCAACATTTTTTACGTTGATTTCCAATTCTCAGTTAATTGTAAATTATCTTGCATTTCACTTTAAATAGGGTGAGAGTCATATCAAGGATTTGTCTAGCCTAAGCTGTTGAAATTTACCATTCAATTAAGCAAATATTCTTCCTCAAATCTTTACGCTCTTATTTTCTCGAAAAGACGAGATTTTCTCCCTGGACACTGATAGTTCCTCAACAATTGTATCCTTTTCTCTTTGGTGCGGCCGGAAAATAGACTGTATAGGTAATTTTAAATTTTGAATGAGGGAACTTGAAACAAACCTAAAGCTAAAAAACACTAACCTGTGGAATGGCGCTTTACCGCAGATATCGGTTCCCTGCTGTTGGTCCTGGGGCTTTCAGAACAAGGATATAAGGGTATGGGTAAAAGATAGGACAAGTTACCCCAATCTTCACAGCGCAGCCGAACGGTAGCGTCTTTCCTGATGCAAAAGGTTCTTTCGTCGTTCCTTGCCGAGTCAGAGCAAAGAAACTGGACCGAGTTTTTTTCCGGCAAAATTTCAACCCCGAAAATTGGCCTTTAATAAAAGCCTCGCAGAAAATAGAAACTTCTGCTGCTAATTAAAGCCGCCGGTGAACTCTCAGTAAAAATGCTCTCGTCTTACTGAAAATTTCTGCCACAAACTGAATTCAAAAGAACGACGCCTGCGAGAACATAGCAAAAGGCCAAGCCCGAACAAAAGCGCGTACAAAAGGCGAAGCGCGAACGAAAAAGGCTCGGCCCGCGGACCAAACCGCGGCCTATATATCAGCGCAACGCGTGCTCGGACAAAATTGGCCGATACCTCAAATTCAAAATATGTACAAGAAGGAATCAAAATACGGCCGATCCTAATTTAAAAATTCAAAATAAAAGGTAATTTTGAGATTGGCGAGAACACTCTTTATTAGTTGACATAATTTATCCTACTTAACTTAAAATTTGTGATTGGAATTCGAGGAACCTATGTTAGCATATTTAAATAGATCATTTACAGAAAAAGATTTAAATTTGTAAAATTATGTTACACACTATACCTTACTATGAAATTAAAAATTTGAGTTACATAATGCAACATAGAAGGAATCGTTATATAAAACCATATTTAAAATCCCTAATAGTTTAAACCAATTTCATGTCATAATATGGTAACTTTTCTGTAAAAAAAATGGGTTCAAATGTTACTTATATGGCAAGTAGCAAATATAGACAATTAAAACAAAGAAAGGAAGAAATTTGTTCAGCGTTGGCATGCGTGTATGAACAGAGATTGTGATATCATAGATATCATTCGTATAGGATATTCCAAGCTTATATGAAATATATAATTTATTTGTATACCTTACCTTATCTATCAATAAAGTTATTGTGGTGACAATTCATTATATTCAAAATTGCTTTGAATTTTATTAATAGGCGTTCACTATAAGTTCAGACTATTGTATCACCAATAAAACCCAATACAACTAAGAACTTATTAATTTTTCACAATATACCATTGTATATGAACTATGTGGACTAAATCATTTCTTGGCGTTTGAGAAAGACAGAGGGAGGTGAAGCAAAGGAGAAAGAGAGGGAGAAGAGGCAGATCAAGCCAAACTGAGTTAGTTGAGTTGAGTCATGTTTATCGATAGCCTTAAATTAGTTGAGCTGAAGTATGTAGGTCAATAAATTTATTAATTAAAATAGAATATATAGATTTATTACAAAACTTTAATTATTTATATCTTTTTGGGATTTCATAATTTGTTGCAGTTGTTTGTAAATTTGAATTGTTGACTGGTATTGTTGAAAATTCTTCTGTTCTTGTTTATCCTTCATCACGTCTTTAATGATGCCCATTAGTTTTATGACTTGAAAATACTAAAAGTAATAAGTAGTGCAATTAGTATTAATGGTACAAATAAAAATCGAAAACAAGAATTTGAAACTGTTACAGAAATAATTTATTATACAACCGCAGGGTAGTACAGTAGAAGAATGTCATACATAAAAAATCATCTTTAAAATCTTTAACAGATAAAGTATTCTAAAACTATTAGTACTAAAATAATCATTGGAATGTGCATTGCTAGTCTGTAGAATCTACTGCCATGTACATGACTTTAATTTCTCTATCAACCTTTGAAAAGAAGTCATGTTAACTGCTTACAGCTATAGTACATTTTCTCATTTCTTAAGGTAGATAAAAAAAAGGAAACGTTTCAACGGTATATCAAAACAATATTTACTATTTGAGAATGACTTTCATCTTTCTTGAACCATAGGCATATACCTCAAATTATAATAGTCACTGTCTACATCTGCTTCATGGTAATATCTCACTTTGTTTACTAAGGATGAGTGAATTTTTCCACCAGAATGTGGTCTATCTTATATTTGTTGTTCTGTGATCTAGGCTAACCCACATTTCTTTATCTGTTTACTAGTTGTTTGGATATTGCAAATGTTATAAGCGTCTTTCCAATTCTATTGCTTTCTTCATCTTTACTATTTATTTCTGTGATTTCTTTAAACACTTGTTCCTTCCCAATTTTGGCATTAAAATACCCTATAACAATTTTAACTCTTCATAAAATTTGTCTTTGTCTTCTGATGATATGTGGCAGTTCACTATACTAATTTTCCTATATTCCTCTTTCAACCTTATATAACTTAATTTGTCACTTACTTCCCTTGTTTGTATCAACGATTTTTTCCATGAGCTGTTTAAAATAAAACCTGTATTCAACCTATTTTTTATTTCTCCATAATTTAAATTCCAATTATTGGATTCCCATTATTCCTATTTTATATTTCTTCAATTCACTTATTAATTTTTTAGGGCCCTTTCAGTGTTAACTCCTCTTACATTCCATGTAACTAAAATTATCTTATCTTATTTTTCAAACTGCCCTTTTTTATTCTTAGGTTCCCATCTATTACCTTTACCAGGTTGCTTTTCCTATAGTTTTCTTCTTTTGAATTGCTTGTACTTCTTCTTATGACTGTTTTCTTTACTTGATTCGTTATCCGTGACCTGTTTGGTTGTTTTTTCCTCTGCTAATTTTTTTAATCTGGCTCATTTAACTCTTCATCAGTTCCTGTTTATATAGTCCCATTCAAATCTTTCTCCTTCTCTCATTAACCTTTAGTATCCTGTTTTAACCCTTTTTTCCTCATTTCTTTCTTTTTTTGATATGTTTCGTATACGTGCTTGGGTTTTGCTTTCTTATTGTGTTAAATTGTTTTCAATATATATATATATATATATATATATATATATATATATATATATATATATATATATATATATATATATATATATATATATATTTATATATACTATATATACTATCATATATATATATATATATATATATTTTCTGCCTTCCTTTTAGTAATCTAGACGTTTTTCTATTACCTTTAATTTCTTTCCCAAAGTTCATTTTCATATTTATTATCTTTCTGCCTTCCTTTTATGTAATACTATACACGTTTTTTATTGTTGTAACAAGTTTCGAGTTATCCAAAATTGGATTCTCTACTTTTTCTTAAATTTGGCTCTCTTCTGTGGCCACGCCTTTTATTACTACGTTGTTCCTGCGTTTTTCTTTTTCTTGTTTCTCAAATTTATTTTCTAGTTCCTTTAATCTATTGTCCATTTGTTTCTTCTCCTGTCCCCATTTTTTTGCTTTACTTGTATTTCTTCCTTTAGTTTTAATACTTCTTGTTGTTTTTTCAGCATTTCCTTCTTTAATTCTTTCTACGCTTTTTTATTTCTTTCATATCTCCTAAAATATCTCTGTCTTCACTTTTCTTGATATCTTGTTGATTTTCCTTGGGTATATTTATATCTACACTGGTTCCTGCCTTTTTCTAGGGTTCTTTTGGTTCTGCAATTTCATTTAAAAGCTACTTTAAATTAATACATTATGCATAACTCTTTCTACACACTGACACAGTTTGATCATATAAAATTTAAAAGTTTTCAACTTATTACCATTTTATATGACTTTCTAAAAATAAAATTTCTTTTATTTTACACCAAGTCTTTTTCCATGCACCAACAATTTTGATATTTCATGTAGTTATTATGAGTTAAGTCATTCGTAGACATCAAAATATGCAAGGTTTATATTTACGAGAAAATTCATAAATTGGTAACTGATCTCAGCTTGTTGACTATTCTCATAGTTGGTAGTGAACATGTTAAGGTTAATAATGAATGTTTGCGAGCAGCCAGAAAAAGACCATACTTCAACTTGTATGATCTTCTTAATACTGTAGATTTATATTCTCACAGATGCTACCCAAAGGAAGGCCAAAAATTCCCAAATCTCTGCGAAAGCAGTGAATCACACAAAGTTAGAAACCAGAATACAACCAAAATAAAGTAAAATATTCTGAATTGGTAGATAGCCTAACTTTTCATTCGAAATTTTATTTTAAATGATTGACAATTTATATTTTAACATTTTGTAGATTACAAAGCATCATAGATTTTCATGGATAATTTTGCAAAGCATAAAATCAAAGTAACAACTCCATGTGTGTCAAGCTATTGATGATTATATTCCAAGAGTTTCTTTACATATACAGTCAATAACATTATTTAAAATTATATTTCCTATTTGTTAAATAGTTGATTATCATGGATCTATTTCATTAACATCAATATTTTGATCGTTTAAGATAGTTTCAAGATTTATCAAGAAAAAGACATATAAACATTATATACTAGCATAAGACACCAAAGTTATTTAAACTGTAATTTGTAAATATCAGTATGAGCTCATTTTGGAAAGAATATAATAAAAATGATTTTCATAACATATTGTAACTATAGAAAGTGGAATAGAATGTGTGTATAAGACCAATGATGATCTTTGAATGAATATGTGTCCTATGCAGCTGTTGTATTCAAAACAACTGAGTAAGTAGAGCAATAAATTTGCATCATGTGTGGCACAACTATTTCAAAATTAGTCAGTAGTGTTTTGAATGGCAGAAAAACAGTAAAAGAAGTGTGAGAGGTTACAACAATGGTCGCCAACCCGTCGATCGCCAGCTACCGGTAGCTCGCAAAGCCAATTCTAGTAGCTCACAATATATTTTAAATTTTAAAAATACAAAGGTATAAAAATCATAGAAGCTTCTGTAAGTTCCGCAAATTCTGAGCTAGAACCGACCAGAGCTCTAGTATTCGAGAACGATCTGGGTTGCTTTGAACGGGATAAATATACATTGTGCGGCTACATTGCACTAAGTTTAAAACTGAATAATAATCAACATCCAATAGTTGGGTTAGTAGAGAACAATAAAAAATATTATGGGAAGCAGTAGTAAGAAGGTGGAGACATACCACTTCCATTCGAAAACCTTATGAAGACGGGAAACAGGCGTTTTCAGAAGCTGCAGATTCGTTATTTGCCAACTTTAGAAATAAAGACGAGATAGTTTCAGCTATAAGATCTATGCAACTTTCTGCTAATACAGTGATGAGACGAGTAGAAGTAATGAGCAATGATATTTTTTTACACTTAAGAATTGCCTTAGATTACTGTATTTATTAAGTGGCGAAGCAAAGCGGAGTCACTTACTAATTTCATGTTGTCCATCCTAGCAAAAACTCGGGAACGGCTGGGAATTTCCAAATTTTGTTTTCACCAATCGACAGGTGACCAAAAAGGCTTGTTTGCTAGTGATTTTGAAATTGATTGGTCAAAGTTCAGCGTTAGTAACCTGAGACTGCTTCGTCACTTCGCTATGCATTGCAAGCTTTGCAGGTTTATTTTTTACTGCAACTGGATAAATCAACAGATGCAGTTGACACCTTCCAGATGGCCTTGTTCCTCAGGATGGTTTTTAGTGATTTTACGATAAAAGATCTTTTGAAGTTTATTCCACTGAAAGGACATACTACTGGACAGGAGTTGTTTTCTCATTTCAAAAAGATTATTTCTTCTAAGAAAATTCCAATATCGAAAATGGCAGGCTTGACAACGGATGGCGCTCCAGCTATGATGGGTTGTGATAAGGGTCTGGTGACGTTATGTCGTAAAGATGAAAGTTTTCCGCAATTTATCCATTATCCATCAGCAAACATTATGTGGATATTTTCTAAAACTAAACAATGTTATGAAATTGGTAGTAAAAATTGTGAATAAGATTAGAGCTCAAGTTTTACAAAGATTATATAAAACCATAGCCAATGAAATTGACTGTTAATACGGTGAGCTACTTCTTTACTCTGAAGTCCGATGGTTAAGTAGAGGATGAGTGCTAAAAGGTTTCAATGATGTTCTGTCTGCCATAGTTCAATTTTTCAAACACGTTGAACCTATTCCAGAACTGGAAAATTCAATTTGACTTAGAGATTTTGGTTTTCTTGTGGATATTGCAGAAAAATTAAATGAACTTAATTTGCAGCTTCAAAGGAGAGACAAAGAACTGGCGGAAATGATTTCTGATAAAAAGCATTTACCAAAAAGCTTGAGTTTTGGGAACAAAACCTAATCAACCGCGATGCCAAACATTTTCCTATTTTTTCAGAAAAAGTATCGCAAAATCCATTGGAACCCTATGACAGTAAATATCATGTAGAAATAGTTTCTAACTTGAAGTATAACTTCAAAAATCGTTTTAAGAATTTCAACAAAATGGCTTTAGAAGCGCAATTTGTTGTTTCACCTTTCATGGAAATTGATATGCAACAGTTTGCAACTTGTGTTATGCAGAATTTTGGCAAAGACATCGCTGCAACAGAAATGGGAGTGATTGCGTTTCAAAATGATTTAGTCTTGAAATTGTTAGTTGAAAGTACAAAATGTATCTGGGCTATAGTAAGTAAAAAAAATATTCAGTTCTATGTTGTGTTGCCTTGAAAGTGAAAGCGTTATTTAGTTCAACCTATTTGTGTGAATCTGCTTTCTCCAATATGAAGTTTATTAACAACAAGTACCGCAATTGACTTACAGATGAACATTTGGATAATTGTACTCGAATGGCTGTATCAAGCAAACATTAAAAGACTTATTGATGAGTCTGAGTGTCAGTCTTCTCATTTAACATGCATTTTTTATCTGCACATGTTTTTGTTTAAAAGAGTGCGTTGCTTTTTTGTTATTTTTTATTCACTTTTATTAAATCGTATGTGATATGCCATTGTGACTGCATAAAAATTCTGTTTATTTCTCAAACACCTACGATTCGTAGGTATGGATGTAGTTATGTAGTATGTATTAATAATATTAATTATTCTGTTATTAGTTTATTACTAGAAGGTATTAGTTAATGTTAAAAAAATATATAAATGTGTCAAATACAACTGTGTAATATTTCATTTAGGTTGGCTTACGTCGCTTACGACTAGGTAGCTCACTGTTTATTCCAAAATTATCAAAGTAGCTCAACACATTGAAAAGGTTGGCGACCACTGGGTTACAGGTACCTGCTTTGAATTGAACTGAAACGTGATTGTCTTGTGTACAATATTTTAAGTATCTTTTCCAAAAAAAATGTCCATTTTTCATATTATACAGCTTGGTACTTTCTGGACAAACTTTGAATGTATGAATTATTGTTATGGTTAAAAAAAAAAAAATCCTTTATTAATTACCTGTAAAATATCTGACATTTCCTTATTGTAGTCCATTACGCAATCCTCAAAATCACTTTGAAAACCAATGTCATCTACTGAATTTCCACTTGAACTGGTTTGAACCGCTAAACTGATTTCTTGAAGTTTCTTAGCATGCTTTTTGAAGTTTTCTATGTTATCTTCAACATCAATATCTTCTGTATTATATATAACCTTGTTACAAATGTCAGCATCATCTTGTACTTGATTTAAAACCCATTTCAATTCTGCTATGTTTGATACAATTTGCTTTCTTCTTGCGTCCCGTTCTCCTGCAGAGCACACTTTCATTGGGCCAAAATTGGGAAACAAATTAAGGTCCTTCTTGAGAAATAACTCCAAGTCTTCCGTTTCACTGCCACCGAAGTTTGGCTTACAGTTTTCTTTTGGTTGTTTTTAAGAAGATAAAATATCCGGTCAAAGATTGTAATCTAAAAAATTACCAGTATTTGTTGATTTTCATCATTAAAGCCTTAATTTAGCACTTACAAGTTCTTTGATCCTTAAGTGCTCATCCCCTCGCACCAGAGACATCCTTTGGCTTGACGTACATAAACCGTTCTCATAGAAAAAATTTGCAAATTCTGCTTCTGCAGATTCCGACCAAACTGAGGGTATTTTAAACTTAGAGTTGAGGTTCTTTATAACCCACGTAAGTAAAAACTGTCTGTTTGCTGTGCTGAAAATGTCCTTCACTTGTTCATCGGTGATATCACTAGTAGATGGGTAATGCAATTCTTGCAGCAAAGGTTTGTATTTATTCACTTCCATACTAAAATCAAAGCAATAGAGGTGTTTTTGTGTATTATTAGATTTTCTACGTTTAACTGCTGGTTCATCTACAGCAGAAAAAAGATATGAGGATAACGTAGTTCTACTTCTGAATGACTCGCAACTTTTTATTAAAGGTCTAATAATATTGGATTGTAACAATAAATGTAATTTCTAAATAAACTATTTGCAAAAATGCGTTAATTAAAGAGGTTAAACTCTTGATTATTTGAATTTTCTCTGTCAACAAAATCGTTAACTTCTTGCGCTGTTGCTATTTTAATGTTACTCTAAAATTTTTCTTTGGGCCTAGGGTTTGTAAATTTAACATACTTTAGATTTTATAGGCTTACGAGAATGTAAAAATAATTAATTGTATGCTGAGAATAATAAAATAATTTAATAAATTATGATATATAATAAGAACTGACAACACTGTATTACTTAACATTAAATGCCGGTACCATGTTTATAGTGAATTTAAACAACTAATTTTAAATTGTAGTATTACTTTGTGCACGTTTAAAATTTTATTATTATAGCTTTTATCGTTTATAAAGTTTCTCTCAGAACCAATAAGCAATGGATATTGATCGTAATTTTAAAAAACCCGCTCTTTAAATAACATCGTTTCTATTACAACTATCTCCTATCTCTTTCGTAGACCTATACTTTCATTAAACAAGAAAAGGATGAACCAGACGTAGACGAAACGCGTGGTCGGATAAATATGGCCGACGGCACGGTTGTTGTAAAGTGATAAGAGAAAGCTTTTTATTTACCGTGATAAAAGTGAAATGTAACTGCTGAGTTGCATTTCGTATTGTTTTCTTTCCCTGGTAAGTTATATATAACCGTTTGAGCATGCGAAAAAGAAAATAGATGGAGACGAGTAACATCGTAAAGCTATGGAATTTCAGTGGAGGTAGTTGTAAAATTTGCAAAATTCTACGCTTTTCTATGCATTGTTGAAGCCGTACTGCTCCAAAGCATTATTGTAATAAAATGCTGTTTGATTTGTTTACATTTGCTCGGTTTACCGGCAATATCTAATTTATAACGACCTTGAACGATTTGGAACGTCCTGCTTGTAAGTTCGTTGACTATAGGTATTATGATTGGAATATCTACGTTTTTCATGTTTAATAATATCTAAATTGTAATTGTTGGTATAGGTCTATTCTTCAGAATATAATGGCGAGTCCGTCACCACAAAGCAGCCCAATGCCGCCACCACAAGCGCCCAGCCCAATGGGTCCACCGACTCAAAGTCCGGCACCGCCACCTTCGCCTCATAGCCCGTATCAAGGCCCGTCACCTATGGGTGGTCACGTAAACGGTCCACCTTCTCATGCCATACCTTCAGGCCCATCTCCTGGACATCCAGGCATGGCAGGTATGCCACCTATTTTTATGCCAAACGCCACACACTCTCATCCTCTTGATCCAAACCCATCAGGTTCTCATCTGCCGCCACAACCTCACTCTGGTCTCCCTCCAAATGGTCACCCACATAGTGGCCAGCCTCACTCAGGGATGCCACCATCTCACGTGATGGGCGCTGGAGGCCCACCGCAAGGCCATCCTGGTGGACCTCCACCTCAAGGGCACCCCGGTGTTCCACCTCAGGGTCACTCTCCACATCAAGGCCCTCCTCTTCCAGGGCATCCAGTACACATGGGTGGGCCACCACTACAGCAGGGGCATCCAGGTGGGCCTCAGGGGGCGCCCCCAAATCATCCGGGTGTACCTCCTCAAAATCATCCTAGTGGCCTTCCCCCACAAAGCCATCCGTCGATGCAATCTGGCGGACCTCCGCCTCAAAATCATCCTTCCCAAAGTCATCAGAGTCACCCTGGTGTTCCCCATCAGCCTCACGGTGGGCCACCACTGCAGAACTTTCTGGCATCGCAAGGACATCCTGGAATGCAGGGACATAATATGCAACAGGGACAGCCATATCCAGGGCATCCTATGCCTATGACTCATCCTCAGCAAGGACAGGTATGTAATTTTTACTGTTGTAATAGAACTAAAGAACGAAAGGTTAAAATGATGTTTTTTTTTAAGTACATTAGACTAGGTGTATTAAAAAGGAGTTACACTCATTAAATATGTAATGTTTAAATCTCTGAAATTGTTAAATAATTAGATATGTGTAAGATCTGCAACATTTT
The DNA here is from genome assembly GCA_036346155.1 of Sinelater perroti. NCBI lineage: Eukaryota > Metazoa > Arthropoda > Insecta > Coleoptera > Elateridae > Sinelater > Sinelater perroti. Next base: position 56,822,491 of record JARFIY010000001.1, on the reverse strand, counting down.
ATGGAGGGCAGTGCACCTTACTTATCTAATAATTATACTGTTAGTTTTAATTAATTTTCTTATGTGATGCTGTTGTGGAGTCTTGCTATTTTTAATCATAGGCCACTATATTGAATACAACTTAATTTTAGTTCAAATGTGAACAATTTCATCATGCTCCGGTTTCACAATTCTTAACCCTTTATAGATTTTAAATAAATACTTGCAGATCCCACACAATTTATTCTAATGGTAACGATTAAGTATTGTCTATTTCATAAATTACAGTGAAAACTAGTGCTAACTAGAATTCAATAGCTTTCACGTCTCAACTATTGACGTATTGCTGGAATGAATTTGTCGATCTTCACATTTTCATTTTTGTTTCATCCAATGTGAAATACCCCTGATTTATTGTTTAGGTAAATTTTGGTCAAAGCTTGACCTCCAATAAGATTTATGATACAGACAGTAATTTTTATTTCTATTGGTCAACTAACTCAAAATATTTTGATGTTTCTTTTAAAATTAATATTTTTACTAGATTAAGTATGCTTTCCATCAAGACTGTTAAAAGGGAAAAATATTTACATTAAGGAGGACTTTTCAAGAGCAAAGAAAGGAATTGGTTCAATTCAAAAAGTGATCCAATCAGAAGGTAATCTCGTAACTATGCGGTACAACAAATTAATAGTAAACTGAGAGTATTACTTTCTCAAACAATTTAAAGTCAGTAGTAATACAGGATTTAACTATAGGAGCAGGAAAATTAGATGCTGTAAATAAAGCTAATGAGGTAAATGATAATGGAGTGTGTGTTATCACTAAGAAATTTAAGTCAATTTTTGGAGCGTTTCTGGTGGTATTAATTGTTGAAGTGTGTAAAATTTAAAGTGTTACCTGAAGAGAAAGTGGACAAATAAAAATAATTAGCGAATATTAAAAGGTCATAAAATAAAAGTCTGTATTCGTTTTTAACCTATTTGTAAATATTGATAAGAGAGATAAGTAGTTTCTACCATTCAAGGGAAACCCAAATTTGCCTGAAATATAGGCAACACACCATACAGTCGATAGAAGCGTGATTGCAGACAACAGAGAAAGGAATTATAAAATGCAACGATATAATTATGACAGTGATGGCTCATCGACCGAGGACGGCAAAAGGAAAAGGCAAGATACAGAAGCTTTTGGGAGGAGTAAGAAAACAGCCAGATCACCTACTAAAGAAGACAAACTTGAGAATAAAGACAATGACAAGAGCACTGAGGAATGGAAGGAGCTGAAAGAGATGATGTGTGAAATGATGAGAGACATGAAAGAATTTCGCCATGAGCAAAAAGTACAAGGAAGAAAAATGCAGAAAATAAGGAAGATTTAAAAATTTAAGAGAAGAGCAACAAGCGTATGGCAACCAAGTAGCCTCGTTACAAAAAGAGAATCAAGATCTTAGAAAGAAAATGGACGAGCTGAGTACGAAATGCGAAAGAATCGAAGGAATAGAAAGAAGTCATGAGATCATGGAACGAGTTAATCGAAAGAAAAATCTTATAATAAGTGGACTAGAAATCAGCACAAAAGGTGAAGATGAGCTGAAAGGAATGTTAGAGAATTTCATTAAAACAAAAATGGCTCTAGAAATCAAGATAGAAACAGCGCACAAAATAGTTAAGAGCTGCTGCCTATTTAAAGTAGAAAACATGAAACAAAAAATTGGAATCCTGAAAAAGAAAAATACCCTAAAGCAGATAGAAGATTTAAAAAATGTGTATATAAATTGTGACTTAACATACAAAGAAAGGAAAATACAAAAGATAATTAAAAAGCACGTGGAGGAGGAAAGAAAAGCTGGAAAAACTGCAATCATGGGATATCAAAAACTAATAACAAACGGCCAAGTATGGATGTGGAACGAAGAGTTAGGAAAACTCATAAGCCCTATTAGTCCAAAAAAATAGCAATAAACGGGAAAACGGCAACACAAGATACGATGAATACGCCAAAGTGTAAGGACATGATTAAGGATACAGAAATAAAAACATGGGGCCGGCGAAGAGATTGCTCTGTAAGCAATCCCAGAACGAACTTAAAACAACCTTTCGATTTCGATTTCGAATTTCGGGAAAATTCGAAATTGAATATCTGGAAAATTATTCGACATAGAATTTTTTCTTCATTTTCGAATTCAGCGTAAAATTTCCTATAAGAATCACATTTAAAATCGTAATGTCGAAAATTTTCCCGAAATTCGAAGTCGAATATCTCGAAAACTATTCGACAGAATTTTTTCGATTTCATTATTGAAATCAGCGTAAAATTTTCTTTAAGAATTACTCATAAAATCGCAATGTCGAAATTTTCCCGAAATTCGAAGTCGAATATCTCGAAAACTATTCGAGATAAAAAAATTTTGATTTTGATTTTGAAATCAGCGTAAAATTTACTATAAGAATCCATTTTAAAATTTTAAAAAATCCACAATTTTGTGACAGCGACAGACCGACAGACATATAGAATTCAGTAACGAACTTTTTAAGTTCGTTGAAAAAGACAAGAAAATACAAATACAGAAATAGGAGAAGGAACACGAAATTTAAAAAGCATTAAGAAGAAAAGTAAGAAAAGAAAAGCAAAAAAATATAAAACAAAAATAGCAACATGGAATATTAAAACACTCTTGCAACCTGGAAAAATGAATGATATTATGCAAACGATTATGATATAGATATTATTGCATTACAAGAGCTAAGATGGGCAGGACATGGAGAAACAAAAAAAAAAACAAGTATACACTGTTCTGGAGCGGCGGAGAAAAGCAAGGTAGAAATGGCACAGGATTCATTGTAGCGAAAAGACAGCTCCCTAACAATGAAATTTGAACCTATAAGTGATAGAATCTCTAAACTAAGAATTAGAGGAAAAATGTTTAATACTACCCTTATTTGTATATATGCCACAACTGAAAAAGAAGAGAGCATTAAGTGGACAGTTTTATGAAAACCTGCAAAAGAATGTGATGCAACACCAAAATATGACACATTAATATTATTAGGAGATATGAATGCACAGATAGGAAAAGAAGAACATGTAAGAGCAGTGGCAGGTAAACACACAATACACGAAGAATCGAATGATAATGGGAATAGATTATGCAATATAGCAGCGGCAACGAATTTATTTATTGCCAGCACAAAATTCCCTCACCCAAAAAGACATAAGATGACATGGATGCACCCAAACCAAACATCAACTAGTCAAATAGACCACATATTTACAACAAAAAACAGAATTAGTAATATACAAGATGTAAGATTCTACAGAGGAGCCAACGCAAACACAGATCATATATTGGTAATCTCAACGATTAAAGAGAAAAAATGCAGAAATGGAAAAAACGAGAATCATAAAGAATAACAAATGGGATGTAAGACAAATAAAAGACCCAAAAGTAAAACAAGCACTAGAAAAAGGTATAACACGAGAACTCCAACAACAGCAAACCCACACAGAACTGATACATAGTATTGAAAACCAATGGAATAATATAAAAAATAGTATCTTAAGGGGGACCCTACCCTGAGCGCGCTAAAAATAGGCAAAGTTTTACGATTTTTTTTCTCCCAGAAATATAAATGAAAACAACCCCAGTTTTTATATGTTGTAGAGTATTATTTCAACTATATTAAACAATTTTTTTCATTAAAAAATCTTATATAGGGGATCCATAATCATCAGCTTTAATGTACATCAGGGTGTGAGACAGGGAGATATGCTATCAGCTACTCTGTTCAATGTTGCCTTGGAAGGAGCAATTAGAAAATCTGAGCTGCAAGGGACAATAAACATCAAAAACACGCAAATTGTTGCTTATGCAGACGACGTTACAATTGTCAGTAGAACAAAGGAAGGGTTATTTAAACGTTTTCTAAAGTTAGAGGAAGCAATAACAGAAATGGGTTTAAATATTAGTGAAAATAAAACAAAGTATCTAAAATATAGTTTCAATAAAAATGAAGAAATTTTAAAAATTATGAACTATAAATTTGAACCCGTAAATTTTTTTAAATATTTAGGTGTAACAATTTATAATAAAGAATACTGTGGAAGTGAAAAAACCAAACAAAAAATACAATTAGGGTATAAAATATATTACATGAACTAAACCTACCGAAGTTCCAAATATCTAAGTAAAAAAGCAAAAATACAATTATATAAGAGCTTAATCAGACCAACAGTAACATACGGAACAGAAATGTGGACCTTAACTAAAAAGGAAGAGGAAGATTTAAGAGTTTTCGAAAGAAAAATATTACGACGAATACTTGGACCAGTACAAACAGAAGAAAACGAACTCAGACCAAGAATGAATTTTGAACTAACAAAGGAAATGAATGGAGAAGACATTGTCACATACATAAAAGCGCAGAGAATAAAATTGCTAGGACACATAATGAGAGCAGATAGAGAAAGAACAATAAGAATAATCATTGAATGGACACCAACAGAAAATAGAAGAAGAGGCAGACCCAGTTTGAGATGGCTCGATGATGTAGAGGAAGACCTGAAGAAGTTAGGAATAAAGAACTGGAAAAACAAATGTAAAAATAGGAAGGAATGGGCAAATATAACAAAGGAAGCTAAAACAAGTAAAGAATTAACAGAATAGAAGGAAATGAAATGGGAACTAATCTCTCCCAAAAAAAAAGGATTAGGAAAACTTATTTAAATAAGTAGCCATAACTGCTAACGAGCTGAATATATATATATATATATATATATATATATATATATATATATATAAATATATATAAATAAAGCTAATAGTAACAGGAACATATACTCAGAGGAAATTGAGTTCTTCCACAATTCAAGAAAATCAACGAGAAGAAATGCGGTACATAAAAAAAGGTAAAACGGTAAGTCAAAGATCATCAGGAAAGACGCAAGAAGAAACACTAAGCGAGAAACTGCTAAAATAACTAAAACGGCCCGCTCTCCAAAAAACTAATTATGAGTAAACAAGGTCAGGAAATGATGTAGACATGGACTATGCAAATGAATAATGATAACGTATATAATACAATAAATTATTAATCAATACCAAATCAATAATCCCATCGGCTGCTGGAATGTTAGAATAATGCACGCAAGTGGAAAATCAACCGATTATACACCAAATGATCAAATACAAAATCGAGATCCTAGGACTACGTGAAGTGAGATGGATAGTAAACGGGGAAGTACAAACAGAAAAAGGGATAACAATTTTATTTTCTAGAAAAAATGGAAACGACGCCACACGAACAGGGCGTCGCCTTTATGATAAGCAGGGAAGAAGAAAAAGCATTATTACAATGGGAGGCGTACTCCAAAAGAACAATTGTTGCGAGATTTAAAGCTAAATTCTTCAATATCTCAATAATCAATATCTGTGCGCCAACCGACGCCACCAACCCTACAGAAAAAGAGAAATTCTATGAGAAGCTATAAACAAAACACGATAAAATACGGTATAGACATAAACAGGACATAATTATGCTTATTAGGGACATAAATGCCAAAATTGGGAACGTAAATGAGGGAAGGGAGAAAAAAGTGAGAAAGGAAGGAATAGGCATAATAAATGAAAATGGTAAATTGTTTCTAGATTTTTGTAACACAAACAACTTAGTGATTGGGGGAAGTATATTTCCACACAAACATATTCATATAATTACATGGATTGGGCTGGGCAGAAACCCACAAAATCAGATAGATCACATAACAATTGATAAAAGATTTAAAAATTGTCTGCTGGATGTAAGAGCGATGAGGGCAGCAGATATAGGCTCCAATCACTTTTTGGTGAGAGCAAAATGAAAATTATATATATATATATATATATATATATATATATATATATATATATATATATATATATATATATATATATATCTAATCTATCCCTCTTCTACTTTTAAGTGTAGAGGGCCATTAAAATTAAAATTAAAGCAAATTATCAAACAAAGCAGAAAAAAGTAAAATATAATACACATTTACTGAAAGATGAAGAAGTAGCAGAAGCTTGCAGTGAGAAACTGGAAGGAAATTTGAATCAAGAATTAGGTTTTGAAAACTTAAAAACGTACAAGAAATGTGGAGGAGGTATAAAGATGTATTAAACAGTACAGCCAAATAAATAATAGGAACAAGGAAAAGAAATGATAAGCCATGGATTACTCTAGATACAAAGAAACTATTTGAAGAAAGAAACAAAATAAAAAATGTTAGCAGCAAAAACACAAGACAAAAAAACTGAATTAGATCAAAACTACTCGAGTATCAATAAACAAATAAAGAAAAGTGCAAAAAATGATAAAAAGAAGCAGCAAGAAAATATGACATAAAGACCAGAAAAATGGTAAAAAGTAGAACGATAAACATCGAACAATATTGAAAACAAAAATGGAATTGTACTTAAAACGCAATGAGACATTATTAACAGATAGAACATTTTAAAGAAATTTATATTAAAGATGAAACAAACAGAGATATCTCAACATAGTAAACGAGGGTACAGGAAGAGAAGAACTTAACATAAACACAAACGCGGTATCCAAAGAAGAGATTGAACAAGCATTAAAACTACTGAAATCGAATAAAGCGGCGGGTCTTGATGACATACCAGGAGAACTACTAAAATCAAGATCGCAAACAAATGTTAAAATTTTACATCAACTTTTTTTTTTTTATTTAACACGCACTAAGCGTATACATTGCAACTAGTAAATACTATCTAGCAATTTGTTCTTAATAAATTCTCACTTAAATTCAAGTTTAAAGTCTTAAATCTAGGTAAGTCTTAGTAGTTGGTGGATATACTCCCATTGGCACACTCCACATATGTTAAAAACACTTCGTTCACATGTTTTAATTGCTCATAATTCACTTAACTTAACTTACACTAGTTCAAAAGGTTTTTGCCTTTTTAGCCTACGTATAAGTCCACTGTTGTCGAGTAATTGTAGCACTTCGACATTCACATGTTCATGTAGTCTTGTTTCGTGTTTTTTCGCAAACCGTTTAATTTCCTCACTGACCATAGGCACTTTTAGGTCCCTGTGGATGTCTTCATTTCTAATGTACCATGGAGCGTTGACGATGCTGCGCAGTACTTTGTTTTGAAAGGTTTGAATAATTAGATTTCTTTGTGCATCCCCACAGCTGCACACCGTAAGTCCAAATTGGTTTTAGAATTTGTTTATACAACAATAGTTTGTTATGCAGAGACAGCTTGGAATGTCGTCCAAGCAACCACCACATTTTTCTGAATCTAATGCAAAGTTCTTCGCGTTTTTTCTTTATATGTGCTTTCCACCTGAGCTTGGCATCTAGTGTCATACCCAGGTATTTAGCTGTGTTAGCGTAAGGAATTGTTTGCTGATTGATCACTACAGGCAAGTAATCAATTCTTTTATTGGTGAAGTTTTTATATGGGTAGACTTCGCCTCGTTTAGTTTAATTCGCCACTTCTTGGTCCACCTGGTGACGTTGTTGACAGCTAATTGTAGTTTATTAGTAGCTACTTCTATTTCGTTGCTTGTGGCCAGTGTCGTCAGCAAATGTGGCTGTCGTCACTCCATCACTCATGGGGATGTCACTAGTATAAAGCAAGTATAGAACTGGCCCAAGGACGCTTCCTTGCGGTACACCTGCGGCAATAGCTTTTAGTTCGGAGTATTCTTCGCCATATCTCACTCTGAACTGTCGGCCAGAGATGTGTGATATCAGAATGTGGCTCATCTGCCTAGGCACATTTTTAGTTATTTTGTATTCGAGGCCCTCGTGCCATACTTTGTCAAAAGCTTGGGCCACGTCAAGAAGTATCCCTGCGCATATTTCTTTTTCTTCTAGGGTTCTTTCAATTACATCAGTGATTCGGTGCACTTGATCAATGGTCGAATGTTTGTTCCGAAATCCAAACTGGTGAGTTGGAATGAGCTGCTTTTCTTCAATAATTGGCTTGAGGCGTTCAGAAGCAGTTTTTCGAACAGTTTGGATATGTTTGGTAGTAGTGAAATCGTGCGGTAAGATGCTTTCTCATTGGGTGGCTTCCCTGGTTTGGGAATCATAATAACTTCCGCAACTTTCCACTGCAGCGGTACGTACTGTAGTCGTAGCGCAGCATTGAATAGATGCGTAAGCTTCATTATACCCTTTTCTGGTCCTTCAGCAGTTGTCCACTTATTAAGTCATAGCCGGGGGCTTTTTTGGCACTGAGATTCTTTTGTATCTCATTGTAAATTTCTTTTGGAGTTACTGGCAATATGGCCCTGTCCTCCCTGTTGTTTATCTCTGGTAGGTTCTCATTGTCATCAGCTGGATGTGGTTGGAATGTATTCGCTAAGTGTTCAGCAAATATTTCTGCTTTTTCCTCGTCTTTTCTAGCCCATCCGCCATCATTTTTACGAATGGGTGGATTATGATTATGAGGCTGCTTTAATCTCCTTGTGGCTTTCCAGAGAGTATTCGGTATCTTTATCGTCTGTTAGTCCCTTTAGGAATTCAGTGAACGTTTCATTCTTAACAGAACGGATCTCTTCTTTGAGTTGTTGGCTTAGCCGGTTTAGCAGTTGTTTGTTTGCCGGAGCTCTGGTTTGTTGCCATTTCTTCCGTGCTTTTCGTTTCACTGAGACAAGTTCTCTGATCTCCCTAGGGTAGTTCACGCCAATTGTTTTCTTTTGGCTCAGGGTATTGCTCCATGCGGCTTGCTGCAGGTCGATTACAAACCGCTCTGCTTGTTCATCTAGCTGCTCAATTGATCTTAGTGGAACATTTAGTTTGATACTCTGTTCTACTTCTGCTCTAAATCCATCCCAGTCAGTCCATTTGTTTGTTAGTGATGGTGAAGATGATTTATTGATTATTGTTTCGCTTAGTGTCAGGATAATGTGGGAGTGGTCTGATGACATGTTGTAGTTATCTTCAATACCAATGTAGTTGGAAGATACGCTTTTCAGTATGAAGAAGTCTATCAGATCTGGTATTTTGTTGCTATCTGACGGCCAGTATGTTGGTTTGCCAGTTGAATGACATATGCATTTAGCTTGCTTGATCGCTTCATATAGCTGTTTTCCTTTAGTAGTGACAAGTCTGGATCCCCAGTGGGCATGTTTGGCGTTGAAGTCACCTCCTAATAGGAAGTGATCTCCTAGCTCTTGGAAAAGCCTTATAAAGTCATCTTTTTCTAGTACGTACCTTGGTGGACAGTATATTGCAGCAACTGTAACAGTTGGGCTGAAAAGTTCGTAGGCTGACACATAAGCGGCGCTAGTAGTATTAAATCCATGTGCTTTTTAGTTAACCCTAACCTTCAAAAGACTCGTGTATAAATTTGACAACTGTCGGACTATTAGTTTAGGAGATATCGTATTTTGAGTGAAGCAACTATTGTTAATTTTAAAAAAATGGATAAAAAGGAATTTCGAGTATTAATAAAACACTGCTTTTGGCAAAAAAATACCGTTGAAACCAAGGCTTGATAAGCATTATTTAGACTGTGCACCAGGAAAATCAACCGTTGAGAAGTGGTTTTCCAAGTTTAAACGAGGCGAGATGAGCACTGATGACGATGCACGCAGTGGACGACCGAAAGAGTCTGTAACCGATGAAAACATTAAAAAAGTCCACAAAATGATTTTGGATGACCGTAAAGTGAAGTTGATGGAGATAGCAGAGACTCTAAAGATATCGAAGGAACGTGTAGGGCATATTGTAAATGAATATTTGGGTATGCGAAAGCTCTGTACAAAATGGGTGCCGCGAGCTAACAATCGACCAAAAACATCAACGATATAATGATTCTGAGCAGTGTTTGAAGCTCTTCAATCGGAATAAACCGAATTTTGCGTCGATATATAACAATGGATGAAACTTGGCTCCATCATTTCACACCGAGTCTAAGAGACAGTCAGCCGAGTGGACTGACGTGACGAACCAACTCCAAAACGTGGAAAACGCAACAATCGGCTGGCAAGTTATGGCATCAGTATTTTGGGATACTCATGGTATAATCTTTATAGATTATCTTAAAAGGGAAAACCATTAACAGCGACTACTACATAGAGTTATTGGATCGTTTGAAGGATTAAATCGCGGAAAAACGGCCACATTTGAAGAAAAAGTGCTTTTTCATCAAGACAACGCACCGTGCCACAAGTCAATGAAAACGATGGCAAAATTGATGAATTGGGCTTCAATTGCTTCCGCATCCACCGTATTCTCCAGATCTGGCCACCAGCGACTTTTTCCTGTTCTCAGACCTCAAGAGAATGCTCGCTGGAAAGAAATTTAGCGCCGATGAAGAGGTAATTGCCGAAACAGAAGCTTATTTTGAGGCTAAAGACAAAATATATTTTAAAAATGGTATAGAAAAATTGTATGATCGCTATAATCGGTGTATCGCCCTCGAAGGCAATTATATTGAATAATAAATTCCAATTTTATCAAAAAAAATTTTTTTTCTATGTTAGCCTACGAACTTTTCAGCCCAACTGTTATAATCCTTGGACTTTGTGAGGATTTTTACCGCTGTTGCTTGTATTTCGCGAGTGTTGTAGTTTACTTCTTCATAATGTTTTACGTTATCTTTTAATAATACCGCCGATCCACCCCTTGCTGTATTATCTGGATGGGGAGTGTGGTATAGTTTGTACCCTTTTATATTTAGGTAGTTTTCCTTAGTAAAATGGGTTTCAGAAATTAGGCAGATGTCTATTTTTGATCCCAGAGGAATAGTTCTAATTCATGGGCGTGCTGGAGAAGCCCATTTGCATTCCATGCTGCTATTCTAATTGACATAGCCATTTTTATTTCCTAGTTATGAGCGCGACCCACTCTAGTTAAGATAGACTTTATGGAATCTTCTTGCTTTTCGAGTTTTCCAAGAATTGCTTGCAATGTTTTGTTGATTACATCCATATTAGCTTCTTCGATCTTACCTTGTTGAGTTGTACCTTTTGCCATTCGTGCGTATCTGGTACCTGCTGAGCTATTTTGCACAGCCGTACTAGCCTTAGGTAAGGTTGGAAAATTTTGCAGCGTTTTCTTTATTGGTGCCGTTTCTTGGGCATTAGTTGTTCTTCGGTTGTTTCGTTTGTTTTCTTATAGGGTTTTTTCCCTACGTTTTTGAAGTTCCTTTGCGACTATGCACCCGCGATAGTTTGCCGGGTGAGCTTCTCCACAATTGACGCATTTAGCTTTTGCAGGTTTAGTTAACTTGCAGTCCTTAGTAGCGTGAGGTCCTGCACACTTTACGCACCTTGCCTCTTTGTGGCAGAAGGATTGGGTGTGTCCATACGCCTGGCACTTTTGCATTGCGGGATAAGGGTTGTTTTCTACGTAGAGGTTCAATTTTACCTCAATCCTGCAATCATACTAATTTTGTGAATATCTTTAATATCTTCTGGTTTGTCAAAACCTAACATGTATAGAGGCAGTGGCTTAGTGATGATGCCATTCTCTGTTTTCGTTTTTTTCATAATGTTAGTAACATTTACGATTTTAAATCCTCTTTCTTTTAAGTCTTCTGTGATCATTTTTATTGAACACGTCGGGTGTATACCTCTGGCCATAACTTTTATGGGTCGGTTTTGTTTATCTTCATAGGTGTAATATTCGACATCGTAATTGCGTAGAGTTGAGATCAGACTACGGTATTGCGTTTCATCTGAGACGTTGATCTTAAATACATCATTATTCATAGCGGTTACTCTATAATTAACCTTTGCTGCTTGCAATATGTCATGTACAGCTTCGTATTCTTTTATATTCACCAGATTTATTGGTGGAGGTAGGGGTGTTTTCTTCTCTTTCGACTTATTGTCTGATTGTTTAGCGGTTGTTGATTGCTGCTGTGGAGAGATCTCCGGGGACGCAATTGCTTTCCGTTTTTTATGTCTTTATTTCTGAACTATCCAGTTTGTTTCTCTGGCTAATTCTTCTTCGTCGGTATGATATTCGACTTTTTCATCAGTTACTTGCTCTGCTTTGGGTGCCGCCACTGGCTTTTTACCCTTTGCATTAGCTGGTTGATATTATCCTGTAGAGTTTCGATGGTTGCGAGGGATTGTTGCCAAGCGTTCCATAAATTAAGCTCATTTTGAGTTTTTAATTGATTCTCTTGTACAAGAATCTGGTTTTGCTGAGATAATAAAGCCTCAGCTGGTGTTGGAGGTCGTTGTATTAGCGGGAGATTATTCATTCTGTTGCTGTGTGCATATTTGCACTGCTGCAAAATGATTAGCTTGTTATCTTACCGAGCAGAGTACAATCACATTTTCAGGCAGTTGCACTTTCTCGGCAGGATCCTTATCACACTTTACTTCGCGTTTTACACGTACTCGCAATCTCGTATTAGATATCACTGCTAGAGCGGCATCCAACACGTCTTCACTCTTCAAAAGTAAAACGAGTTTACATCAACTGATAAACAAAATATGGGAGGAGGAAGAAATCCCTGATGAATGGTTATTAGGCCTAATTATTAAAATTCCAAAAAAGGGAGATAGAACTAATTGTGTGATTGGAGAGCCATAACTATTCTCAACACAACAATCAAAATCCTGTTAAGAATTATACTACAAAGAATAAAAGACGAGACATTGGCTAAGTCGAGGGATAATCGAGCAGGTTTCAGACCTCGAAAAGCAAGCATAGATCATATAATTAGATTAAGAATTATAATTGATGAAAGCAATGAATGACAAAGGGACATATTCTTAGCTTTTTCCTACCAAATCCTTTGATAAATAGATAGAACCATGATGTGGGAAATCCTAAAAGAATATGGAATACCTGACATATATCAGAATTATTAAAATGCTGTATGAAAATTATCGTGTATAATGCACAACAGGCTGATATCAGAGAGTACAGCAATTGAAACTGGGGTTAGACAAGGATGTATACTGTCCCCCACCTATTTCTATTACTGGATAATGGTTAAATCAGTGGATAATAGAAGAGGGCTAACATGGAGATATGACAAAAAACTGGAAGAACGAATTCGCAGATGATGTCTGTTTTATAACGGAGAAAATTTATTACCTGCAAAATAAACTAAATTTACTAAAGCAAAATGCTGCTAAAACCGGACTAAGTATAAATACTAAAAAGACAAATACATTAACTACAACCGATAAAGATATCAGACAACTAGTACTAAAGGGAGAAAGGTACAAAATGTCCAAAGTTTTAACTCTCGGAAGTACATAGAGGGAAAGGGGGGTTGTCAAGTAGACGTTAAATTGACAATTGGTGAAGCACAAACTTCATTTAAAATGTTACAAAAAATATGGACAACAAATGAATTATCAAGAAATACCAAGATCCGAATCTTCAATACAAATATAATTAGCGTACTCTTATATGGATTTGAATCATGGGCACTAAATAAGCAGCAAACCAAGGAAATTCAAACCTTTATCAACAAGTGTTTAAGGAAAATACTGAAAATATATTGGCCAACTATAATGTCAAACACAGTTATGGAACTGGTCAAGAACCCATCCATATAAGTATAAAGAGACATCGACGGAACTGAATTGGGCACACCTTAAGAAAACCAATCTCGGACACTTGAGTACACCATCAAAGGAAAACGGAAACAAACAAAAAACCTGACATAGAACAGAAATGTAATAAAAGAATGTAAGGAAATAAATGCAACATGGAGTTAAGTAAAACAAACAGCCCGAAATAAAGACACCTGGAAAACCTTCATAGAATATATATGCGTGAACACAGGAGTAATGATAAAAGATTAATAAGCGTCAATGTAAAAAAAAAACTCGTTAAATTTGTTAATTTGAAGTTTAAGTTAAAGTGAACTCATGCCTATGTGAAAGTGAAATTGTGTATTAATGCAATACTGACAACCTTGGACTAATTTATCTCCTTGTCTTGAAACGCCTGTATAGGCGCCCTATAGTTCTTCTGGACTTACAGGATGGATGGATGATGATGATGAAGTATGCTTTCAATGTTGGCTTCAAAGTGCGTTTTTTTTTAGAAAAAATTATATATGCATGATGTCTGGTTATTGAATTTCTGGATAGCAGAAGCTTAAGTTACTAGTACTCTGATAACTTGATAAAATATGTATAGTTGCGAATTACGAGTTTGTTTGTTTTTTTGTTCATTAAATTGAGTGGAAAATAGATAATTTGTGTTAATTTATCATAATGCATTTGTTGGGTATTCTAATGACATGATTAAAGAGCAAGTGAAAGGTTAAGGCATGTAAGAATTAATAGCCATGAACTACACTATTGTTTATTGAAATTGCAGCACCAAAAAGAAATGTAAATTAAAACTGAAATTTTGCAAATTGATTTAATTTAAGTATTATGACAAACAAATTATTAAATTTACAAAAGATTTGTCCATAAACATTTATATTTATTCAATAATGTCACTTCTATTTTGGGTTCTTGTGACTGCCTTCATTCTTCATAGCGAGTCAAACAATGAATGAATGGTATTTTGATGGGCTACATTCCGTTCGTTATTGACCCGCTCCCATAATTCAGATTTTTTTTTGGAAAACAGGTGATCAGGCTGACTATGAAAGCGTTTCTATTTTGTTGTGTTGAAGGAAGTTTAATGTGTTAGTTACATGTTACATGTTGTCCAGCATTATTTTGTTGAAAGATTACTAGGAGCATCCTCTGAACGAACAGAAGTTCTGGTAGCTGTATGAGCCAGAGGCGTTGAGAGCTAATGCCAGACGTGGGGGTTTTTATTTTTACCGGGCCTTCAAAATATTTTTTTTATCTTTACGTGTTACTGATTGTAACAATTGTTAAATAATATATTAAAAATAAGGGTCATTGCAAGTTTTACAATTTATATAATAAACAAATTTAAATTCCTACTGCCCTAAACTATGCTGTATGCGAATGTACAGGTAATGAATATGTGAGACTTACTACTATAAATGAAAACAGTTTTTTCAGGTGCGATGTAATCTGGCAGCAAATGAGAATGGCTGTAATGCATATGTGTGAATGGATGCAACTTGGATCAGTGAATTTGCATCAAATTTTGTGTGGAGCTGGGGCATTTATTTCCAAATTATGCAATGAGTGTAATGCGCATAAAGGCATGGTACAAATGATTCACAGATTAACGAGAATCTATTGTAAGTGATCCATGTTTTCAAAAGACCAGTAACAAGTAGATCACCAAAAGTATTAAATTTGTATCGACTATAATTGGCAAGGATCAGTGACCGACAGCCTGAGAGCTACACGATGAGCCAAAATCTAAAGCATGTAACATTTTTATGGAAGATCTTGGCGTGAAACATGTTGCAAAATTTATTTTGCAGTTGTTATTACCAAAGCTGAGTGCTGCAGTTGCTAATGTTTTGCTTCAAGCAGCCATCGATAAACCAAATTTTTCAAAAAGATCATAACCGGGGACGAAAATTGGATCTACAACTACAATTCAGAAATAGCAGCTCAGTCTCCTGGTTTGTGAAAGTGTGAGATCATAAGATGCTTACTTTAAAAGTGATTGAGACTAGGTATAATGTTTCTATATCTTATATAATTTTTATTAATGTATAGATTTTTTGTTATTGTAATTATGTTTTCGTACTGTATGCCTTTGTACTTTTACTTAAATGTAATTGTGCATTAATATAAACCAGCTCTATAAATTTTCAAAGAATCAAATTGCACGCTCATGGGGCTAACAATACATATTCTTTCAAATTCGGTAACTTATTGATAATCTACCCTTTGTCGACGATGATGCATTCTTACACTTTGTAATTTAGATGTGCCAAATCTGAATGGCAGAGAACACTTTTATGCCTATTTTACATATGGTGTCACTATTTCCCTCAGACCTCATATCTATGAAACGACAACCAAATCTCGGACAAACATAAACGTACGATTCTCAAACTTGAATCGTTTTCTGATAATATTATGCTCGATTTAATGTAAAAGTTTCAACGCAATATTTGTTTTCAATGGTGTTGCAATTTTAATAAAAAAGTGTATTTCTGAAGTAGATGAAAAAAAAAAAAATGTGTGGCCTGTTTTAACGTTTGTTAACTTAAACCATACCTTCTCAAACTGCTTCTGCCATGGAGTATTTAACACATTGCTGTAAATATAAATTTACTGGTAACTTTAATCAGTATCTTTGTATTTTTCACGAATAATTTTGTTAATTTTATATAAAACATAACTATTGATATTGTTTCCTCAATGTAAATAAATGTAAACTGAACAGGAAAGAAAAAATTATGAGCATGTGTTGGAAATGTAATTTATTTTTCAAATATATATTGTATGATGCAAGGTATTTGGCAAGATAACCGTCAAGTATAGATTTGTATAATGCGCTCTGTAACCTATTGGGTTGTACCAAATTTTTGTTCAACTAGAAAAATTTAAGTTTAGGGAATAGATGGTAATCCGAAGGAGCAATATCAGGTGAAAGTCGTAGTGAAACAATGATTTTTGCCGTTCCCTGATCGCTAATCTCAGTTTGTCCAAAAGTTCTGCATGGTAGTTAGTATAACAATACACAGAAAGCTTTTGAAGTGATTTTAGTGGGAAAAATTCAGTAGGAAAATCAAAAAGGGTTATAGGAATTCCAATAAAAAATAAAGAAGAGGAACATTTGACAAATACAGTGAATATGACATAAAACAGATTTTACAGTAAATGAAAGTGGAGGTAACAAAATGTATGTATTCCAAAGGAACAAATTAGTTGTAAAGAATGATTATTATGAACGTTTAATATTCTTCTTCTTCTTCTTAATTTCATCTTCTCCCTTGGAGGTTGCTGATCAGCATGGCTATTTTGCCCTCTGATATAGCTGTTCGAAATAATTCAGTTAAAGTGAGACCAAACCAGTCCCCTAGATTACACAGTTGAGAGATTCTGGATCATTCGACATTTCCTCGTCTAATAAATGTCTTTTATTATGAGCTGCAATAGTTTGTATTTTGAATTGTGTGAGATGTGACTCAGAATCTCGAATTTTCTTTTTTTAATGGTAAACAGAATTTCTAGTTCTTTACCAATTCTGTTTAGAACTTGTTGGTTAGTGTTTCGATCCATTCAAGGAATTTTCAGTAGTCGTCTGTATGTCCATAACTCGAAATCTCTTCAAACTTTCCTTAATTAATGAAGGCTAAAAAACTACTGGGAATATATAACAGCAAATCATTCTTGTTATCAAAGTTAATAATAAGTTCTGAGCTCTCAGTTATGTTTTCATTGACATGAAAATCACCCTAACTTGTTCTATTTTCGCTAGAATTTCGTTTCTGTGGGTGGTGTTTTTATTTATCATCATACTGATGTATTTATAGTGTTGAACTTTTTTAATGTTTATCTGTAACTAGTTGATCGTCAGTGTTATTTCTTTTAGATATGACTAACATTTTGTTTTACTAATGTTTATATACAGCCCAAATTTCTTGCTTATTTGAGATAATCTACTAATCTTTGTAGGTCTTTTAGGTTGCTTGCGATCAAAATGGTGTCATCGGCATATAGAATGTTGTTAATAGATCTCCCATTTATTATCAATTTTGCACGTTCATTTTCCAATGCTTCACAGAATATATGTTCTGAATAAATATTAAATAACATTTGGGGAATGATACATCTTGTTTGACGCTTTTCACTTTTACTTTTACAGCTTCACCCCAGTATAAATTGATTATTATCTGTATGTCGTGATGATCTATATTGAGTTTTTGTAATATATCCACTAGTTTCTCAAATATCTTACTACAATCTATGAAGTAAGTAAATATCTTGGTTCAGATCTAGAGATTTTTGTGCTGAGATGTTGAGAGTCTTTCTGGTTTCTATTCCAATGCAGAAGCCGTACTTTGTTCGAAGTTTTAGCTTTCACATTTGCTATATATTCTATATATATATATATATATATACACACATACACATACACATATATACACATACGCATACATACATACAATCCTTATTAATTTAATTTAAATGCTCAAGGTTTCTTTGGGACAGGAACAAAGTTGGAAAGAAGTCATTCTTGTGGGATGACAAATTACCAGAATTGAATGTTCATCTAAGAGTTTTAACAGCTCACAGTACACTCCATCGGGTTCTGCCGCTTTGCCAGGTTTTGCAGTTTTTATAGCATGTTTGATCTCGCTACATGTTATTTTTGGAGCATTTTCTGATGCCGTTATGCTATATTTATCTGCTCTTTGGTTTGTAAATTGTTTAATTTATTGTTGCTATGGGCCTAACTTTACGTCTGTATCTATGACTAAAAAATCTTATTCATCTTTCATTACACTCATTTGCCATTTGTGTGCAATACCAGTGATTTATTTTATTTTCTTGGTACAATGAAACTGTTGTGCTTATGTTCAGATTCTTCTATTTCTTTGCACTTCTCATCCATCCAGGATTCTTTTGCTGCTTGAATTTTGTTTCCGATAGTGTTGTGTATGTTTCCTCGCTCATCCATTTTTGCTTTATCTGTTATTTTTTGTATTTTCTTATGATTTCTTTTTGTGTTATTGTTTTTTTTTATTTTTGACCATTTTGTCTCACCTAAAATACTGACAGTTTTTTCTTACAACTTGTGGAATTTTTGGTTTATAATCTTAGTGGCAGAATCTCATATATCTGCTTGTAACCTTCGTGTGTTTACATTGATGTTTTAATTTTCTCATTGTCGTCTTCTCTTCTTTTTAATATCGATTTGATGACTATGGAGTTATAGTCTAAATTTGCATCAGTACTTGGCTGTGCTTTTACCGCTTTTACGGTATTTATTGTTCTTTTGTCAACTAGAATGTAATCTATTTGATTTCTGATTATTTGCTCTTTGTTATCTCCTGGTGCTTTCTCCTTTTTGGTAGTTTAGTGAGAATTGGTAACTACTAGATCTTGCTCTGTACAGAGCTGTAACATTCTCTCCTCGTCTGTCCCTTTATCTTATTCCAAATTTATCGACGTAATCTTCATAGCTTCCTTCTCTAATCTTTGCATTATAGTGACTCATTATTATTGCGATGTCCCTTTTTTTCTTGATTTCACTACACTTCGTTGTTCGTTAAAGAGCAAGGTGACTGAGACGTTCTCAAAGAACACCGGAAGAAATAGCTGCAGATAACGAAGCAAGGCGGCAGTGAAGTTTACGAATAACTCCGAAAAAATAGCAGCAATAAACCAAGCAAAAATAAAAAGTTCCTAATTCCTAGCCAATATTCTTTAAAAAAAATTTATAACTTCTGTCTTGATTTTTATCCTTTCAATAATGAATAGAAGTAAATCTTAGATTTTCAATTCTTAATGAATGATACCTATCTTATTATGATCAGCTCCATTTTGTCATTAAAAAGATATGACTTGGTCAACTACAGTTAATGGTTTCTGCTGTATCTTACCCTACTTCCAAGAAGAGATGTAGATTGTCTTCGAGTCCCTTGGAATTCCTGGTGAGATAGTTAGATGGAGTTGCATGCAGTATGATGATGACCTTTTTGTATAGTAAATATTAATAAACAGTAATTTTTTGATATTATGTGTTTCTATTTATTTTTGTAATTTTTTTTTTTTGAATATGAAATAAGCACACAATATTTTGGTCACGTTGCAATCCAATGGAAACTTGAAATATTTCCATGTTGGAGTTTACATTAAATGGTTTCAGTGGTTGACCTTCTGTTTTATTATGCATGTTAGTTGCTGTATTTACATATTTTAGTAACATGTGCATGTTATATTATGGGAGGTTGTAAATTCTCTCTTATTTATCAGTGTATAGTGTATGAACAAGGTTGTGGGATACTTTTATTCTTCAATATAACAAGAATTGAATAAGCTATACTTTACTTTTAAATGTGTTGCAGATTTTCTAACCTGTAATTGCCTTGATATCATCGAGGTATCATTCACATGCATTGTATATCTTATGATACGAATTAATGAATTGTTTTTATGAATTTTAATTATGGTAATTAATATTATCACCAAGACAAAATATTGTTCCAATTATTTTCAAATAGAGGGACAAATGCAGGTTGCAATATATTTATTAATTTCTTAGTTACATAACATTCTAGTAAATGTTAACACTATTGTCAAGGCTATATCAAGGGCAAATTGCAATTAAATCACAACATCCTTTTTTATTTTTATTATAATATACTAGTTAAATGTAGATTTAATTAGTTTTAAAATGAAGTTTTTTTTTGTAATGTTATAATACGTTCTTGTATGTCCTCTGAATCAAAAGAACTTTCCTTATTTAACTTAATAATTCATGTTTGTGTAATGGAAAGCATTGAGTAACGTTATAAGTATGTGCATTTTGCTACTGTATTTTCTTTACATAATTATAGAACCAATATTTATGAGTCTGGTGGTTAATTAATTTAAATTATTAAAATTATAATGATTACATAAAGGTTTTTCTTTGTTCTTCTAAAAGGGTTTTGTTGATGAACACAAATATTTTTTCTTGTAAATAAATTAAGAAATACATAATCAACGAACTTAAAAAGTTCGTTACTGAATTCTATGTCTCTCGGTCTGTCTGTCGCTGTCACAAAATTGTGGATTTTTTAAAATTTTAAAATTGATTCTTATAGGAAATTTTACGCTGATTTCGAATTCGAAATTAAAAAATTTCTATCTCGAATAATTTTCGAGATATTAGACTTCGAATTTCGGGAAAATTTTCGACATTACGATTTTAAATTTTCCCGAAATTCGAAATCGAAATCGAAAGGTCTTTCTGTTCGTTCTGGGATTGCTTACAGAGCAATCTCTTCGCCGGCCCCATGTTTTAATTTTGTTTTCAAGAACAACTTTCATGTATTTCCGTTATTTTGACGTTGCAAAAATATATGGTATCCTGAATAATGGTTTAATAGACACTTAAACACAAAGACGGACAGTAAGCCTAAGGAAAATTTGCTTTAAAATTTTGCAAAAAATATTAGGGAGACACGTAAAATTATTTAAATCCTTATAAGAAATAAACAATATGTTTGTCAGTTAACCTAATTGTCTTTAGATATTTTAACATTTCTTTTAAAAATCAGTAGTTCCTGTTGTAATATTCTTTACATATGACTGAATATTTTTATTTCACTTGTTCTTTAAATATTTTAATTTTTAAAATTTCATAAATGCAAGTACTGCTTTGTGGCCCCTGTGTTGTCCACATTTAATGGGTTTTACTGTATTGTCCATATGTGATGTTTCAGCTACATTTTGATCTGTGTATATATAGTTTTTATATTTTGATTCTATTTCTATTTCTACGTTTCCCAGAAACATTTGGGGCATCTTTAACAAAATTGGTTAGGAAGATTGATAGGACTTTAATAAGAATTCCATTATGAAGCGACATGCTTTATAAACAGATTTTTAGCGGACCCAGCTTTCAAGCTGGAGATCAGCTTTACTTATGTCATGTCCGTCGTTTGACGCCTTATAACTTTTGATCAAGGCAGCTTCCAAGCTGGAGATTATTTTTTATTACTTTCTTTATCTTATAATAAGGAAAGTAATGTAATCGGCGGAAATTTGACCTACCCAATTTTTCACATTTCTGAACGAATTATGGCCTCAGGACACCAAAAAAAGTTGGTTTGGGCCATTGGTTCGTGTGTGTGTGTGTGTCTGTCGGTCTGTCAGTAAACAAGATATCTCGAGAACCGTAAGAGCTAGAGACTTGAAATTTGGTATGCAAGTTACTTGTAGGTAGTGGATGCAGTGAGAAGCTTTTGGTAAAAATCGGACGAGCCGTTTGGTCGCAAGGTCGCAAAATCGGTCGCAAAGCGGTCGCGAATCTAAACGGTTGAAGATATAAAAATTTATGAGAATAAAAATTATTTGCTGTCATGAGATAAACATAAATTTAAAATAAAAGTTTGTAAAATAGGAACTCGAAAAAAATTTGAAGCCTAGGATTTTTAATATACCGGGTGTTCATAAAATGTTTCCGAGCCGAACATAAAATTATAATGAAATTTTTTGATCCGAGATCAAATAAATAAGTTATAGCCGATTAAAAATTAATTAAACGGACCAATCACAGCGCGCTCGGTGAGCTTCCGGGCCGACTGAGGGAGGACGGCGGGGAGCGCTTGGCCGCTAGGATGGAGCACGCAAGCGATAATGGGGGAAGGCTGTGCGGCCGAGCTCGCGTGGTTACCTTTAGTGACGTAGCAAAATTTTAAGTACGGGTCAATTATTGTCTTGTACTGTTTATTTTAATCAGCTTTCGAGTGTTGGACTCACGCATCGTCCTTTTTTAAAATAACAAGTTCCGGGACGAGAGCAGCGCAGGGCCGAGACGATGAACCCGGTATAATATATAATAATAGGATAAGGAAAGTCGTATGATGTTCACAGCAGATTTTTTTTATTATAAAATTAATTGTGAGTTAGGAAATAAGGCTTTAGTCAAATCTAACATCTAACATGTAAGGTTATCTTTAAAATAATTCGCGTACGTGCTGAGGAAATATTAACAATAATTTTTTAGTAAATTTTAATAGTTTTGTGTGCCGTGGTAGCTTAGTGGATAGATCGCTAGACTACGAAACCAAGAATTGCGGGTTCGAATCCCACTCTCGCCAATTCGATCGCTGGCATTTTTACGGCCCAGCTCGACTCAGGCTGCAATAAATGAGTACCTGGAGGTCAAACTCTGGGGTAATAATAGGCGGTCGGTACGTAGCGCTGGCCACATTACTACCCTTGTGTACCGTAGGCTCTAGATTGTAACAGATCTATCCTGTTACGACCCCAAAGGGCCTTCGAGGCCTATTACGGGGAACTATTATTATTATTTAATAGTTTTTTTACCAACACACCTTTATGTATGGAATGTGACATTTTAATTAAACATGGCAATGATAAAGCAATATTTTAGCTTTATCTTTTTAAGCTCCCACAATTATGGAGACACGAGTCTTTTTGCGATATTGCGATAAAATTTCATTACACAACTGTTCAACCTGTTCAAGGATTTTCGCTCATTTAAACGCATTGCTTCCTTATAAATTTATGAACGTTACTGAAAATGCTGTTAAATTTTGTTAATTGGAAATTGAAATACTTGTGTTATTCTTGTTAATTTTTGCTGAACATTCTAGACGATTTTTAATTGCTAGCTTTGACCGTCCGTTACTCAATCTCCAAATTCTATTGTAATCACTGGCGTCTGGTGCGTTCGGGGATTTAGTGTTTTGTAGTTTGTTTGAATTTACAATTTACTCTATTAGGCAGAGTAATTAGTAAATGGTATAATAAATAAAATGTTCGTTTTGAGTCAGGAACCATCGACGGTTCTCTGGAATTTGCAAGGCAAGGTCTTCAGGTCAGAGCCGATTGACTCTTCTAGTCTCCAGGAGTTGGGTGAAGAGGTTGCTAATAAATTGATTCTATGAGCAGTGTTGCGATTTTTGTATTTTATGGTAGATGATAACATAAATTGTTAAGGTCTGTATGTAGATTAAGTTAGAGATGTACCATGGAGCATTCATAACTATCAGGAGAATCTTGGACTGAAAGATTTGGAAAGTTTTGGTGTTTGAGAGTTTGAGGTAACAGCTTAATCCCATAAGTCAAAATCGGTTAAAGTATGATTTTGTACAGAAGTAATTTGTTTTCGGGTGATAGTTCCGATCTTTTGTTAAGGAGCCAGTTCACATTCTTGAGTTTTAAATCAAGTTGACGTTTTTAGCATTAATATGAGCTTTCCACGTGAGTTTTGTATTAAGTGAAGTCCAAGGTACTGTTATTAATAGTAAGTTGGGGTTGATTGCTTTTTTTTTGTTGTGAATATTGTTTGCGCCTATTTGTTTGCCTTAATATTGATTTTCCAGTTGTTTTTTTTTAATGTAATAACTATTTGCAATCTGTATAAAGTACAAGAAGCAAAAATGATGTGTGTAAGGGTGACATGATTAGACCTGAGAGTTAGGATCCACTGAGCCTAACACTGGGATTACTTGTAAAATTACATATGTATTAAATAATTAAGTTATTGCAAATACTATGTATTTACAACACTACTGCATAAATCTATGAGGTAAGTTAAATGGCTTAATCTGCTCACTCTTTCAACGTTTGCACTATTGTCAAGAATGGTTATTAAAGCGAGATGATTACTATGATATTGTGACGTTTCTGCTCTTGGTAGGGGTGAATAAAACTAATTTACTTAAAACTATTTATCTGCTGTACTTACAATTATACAAATTTATAACACTATTTATGTGTAAATGCATTATATACAGCTAACTGCACATTATTTATGTAATCACAGCTCCTGCTTGGATCGCTCAGTTGCCCCACTTAAAACCGGAATCGGTGTCTGAATTTGGAATCTCCCCAGCGGCCCCGCTGCGCGATATTTATTTTCCGTTGGGCCCGGCTTCCAGAGCCTTCGCGCAACGAGATTTTCTATGAATCCAGCTGGCGCACACGAGTTTGCCGTCTGAATATCTTAGAGTCTTGATACGGGAGAAGTTCGGAAATAAGTTACACTGCTCCTTCCTTAAGAATAATTCGCCCCGGATCATTCTCTCCCGTTGTTTGGATAGGTCATGGAGGTTCTTGCAGTCTTGACCTTTGTTACAGTGGGACGTCAAATAGAAGTAATAGTATACGGTCTTTTGCGAATGATAGCTGCAAATGGGGACGTCGATGCCTGAACCTGGGAACAACTCTTCTATCATGTTCCTAACGCATGCAAGCTTCTCGGTATTGCCAGGTACCAAATATTTCCATTCAACAGATGATTGTGTAAATTCGTTAGTATTTTCCACAATGCGCGATAAATCGGTTTGTTCTGTGAAGATTCTTTGATAACTAGTACATGTTTCTGCCGCCGTGATGCAAGCTTTCTGACTTCGGGGCGTTGTTTTCTCAATTCTTCCACCGAACCAAATTTCGCTCGAAATAGATTGGCAATCTCTCTGGACATTTTCAGATCGTGCGCTACACAATGTGCCAGTGCATATTTTGCCGGTACGTGGAATAGGTCTTGTTGTAGTTCTCTTATAACATCACTCACTGAACTCATGAAGTCTTCGAACCCCGCTTTATACTTCAAGGACATCAGATGCCCTGACCGCGGCATTCTATCTCCGACAAGACACAGTCGATTGAAAGGGACGATCCTAGGCTTATGTACCGAATCCGAAAGCTACCCAATGCTTTCGGATTCGGTACACGACATAGTGTATGTTCTTCAGCACTTCGTATGGACCTTCATAGGTACATTGAAGTTTTGGAGACAACTCGCGTCGCCGCTTTGGGTTATATAACCATACTCGGTCGCCTTCTTTATAGCCCGCTCTCGATGCGTCGACATTATAGCGGTCCTTCATCCGGTCATTCGCGATGTTGATTTATCGCACGTTGTCGTGGATTTCTATTATTTTTTTTTCTTAGGTCACTGACGTAGTCTTCCCCGACTATGTTTACTTCTAAATAGTAAGTCACAGTATAGCTTCAGTTTTTGACCAAAGAGAACGTTGGATGGTGTTTGACCAATTGACTCATGGACAGACGAACGGTATGCCAATAGAAACAGATGGAGATATTGGTCCTCGTCTCGTTGATGGTCAGAGACGACTTTTGAAAGGTACTTTCCCATTGTCCTGTTCATATGCTCGACCATTTCATCTGATTGGGGCTGTAACGGAGTTGTCCTGGTTTTCCTGATGCTCCATTGATTCGAAATTTCGACATTGGCTGTGTAGTTCTAGTAGCACTCCACATCATCAGTTCTTTCACCAACACCTCCGCGATGGTTGTTCCACCCATTTGCTGAAATAGTCCATCGCCACTAGAATAAATTTATTTCCACTGTCACTTGTAGGGAACGGACCAGCTATGTCAATGGTAATTCTCTCGAAGGGACTCTTCGCGTTATATTGTCTCATTAGTGCCTTCGGTTTCTTCTGCGAGTCGTTGCACATACCATACATTTTCGGCACCAATCTTTAACACCTTTACAATCTTACAAATCCTAGTGTGCCCATTACGATTTTACTACTGACGAACACGGAGTCACTTTTGTCCAGTTAGGTTTTCTTCCAACTTGCTTCTATTCCCACATATACTTCAAGTCGTTTTTTCTTTTTGGTCACGTTTTAACTCGCTGGGGATCGCCATAATTCGTTAGTCACAGTCGTTCGCAGCAAAGGGGCCATTTTCTCGTTTGCACGTCTACAGTGGTTGCATTCTTCTGGACACGGTTTCCTCAACAAGGCTTTGGCATTACGATGACTATTCTCAGTTCTATGCTCCCTTTTACAGTGGAAGTCGTTCGATCCATCTTGCTATTTGGGCTTTCCGATTTTTGAAGTTCAAGAGCCACTTCAGCGCAGCATGATCAGTCCTCAAAAGGAACCTTCTGGCATACAAATATTTATGAAAGTGCTTCTCAGGTTTGACAACAGCAAGACGCTTTCTCCTAGTTACCCAATAGTTGCGTTCAGGATTTGATAAAGATTTACTGAAATAACTGATGACTGTTTACTTATGATGCCTACGTTTCTGAGAAAGTGAAGAACATTAGACATACCACGCAATATTTTAGAGTGGAAGCGTTCAATAATTTGAATATTAATGTTGGCGATTCTACCCCACAGTTGTATGCCATAGGTTCATATAGGTTTGAAGGCTACATTGTAGATGAGCAGTTTATTGTGAAGAGAAATTATGCATTTTCTTCCTAAGAGCCATTAATGTTTATTGCATTTTAAGCTGAGTTGTTTCCGTTTTTACCATATGTAGTTTCCATATGAGACGCTTGTCCAGGTGCATATTCAAGTATTTCACTTTTGTTACTCGAGGTAAAGGCACATTATCCATAAAAACTTGCAGTGTGTTTCCTTTACATTTTGTAAAGGTAATATGTTACAACATGGTTTCATTAATTTTTATCCTTCACTTTTTAGTGCACAGTTCTATATCATGTAGGGTAGTTTGCAGAATCTCAGCAGCTGCAACAGCTTTAACTAAAATAGTTTTGTCGTCGGCAAAGGTTAATGTTTGATCACTGGTGGGTAGTTCAATACTAAAGAGAAGATATAGAAGAGCCCCTAATAAGCTGCTCTGAGGCATATCAGAGCCGAATGGGTGAAGGTCATATTTAACTTGGAAAAGTATATTTTCCAAATAGAATTTGAGTGTGATATAGTATGAGTGAGGTAACACATTTTTTAATTTAAAGAGATCATCGTGCCAGACTTTGTGAAAAGTCTGGCTATCGCCAAGGAAAGCTGCAGTGCAATACATCTTTTCTTCAAAGGATTAATTTACAGTCTACCACTCGATAAATCTGGTGTGTAGTAGAATGCTGCTCTTGAAAACCAAAATGGTGTCCAGGAATAAGATTAAGGCTTCTACGATAAACAGTTTTTTGATAAATAGTTTCTTAAATAATTTACCAAGGATGGACAAGAGACTGATAGGTTTGTAGGAAGTGACTTCACAGCGTGGTTTACCAGGTTTGGAAATTCGGATTACTTGGACAACCTTTCATTTTGCTGGGAAGTAACCTAGTCTCAAAACAGTATTATAGATTAAGAAAACAAGGCCCCTGCGTGGGAGTTTCTTGATGAGTTGTTCTGTAATTAAGTCAAAGCTATGAGCCTTTTTTGGATTGTTTTAATCATGGGTCTAATTTCCCTGACTGTGAACAAATCTGCTAAGGAGCTTCTAGTACATTCTTAATTTCCAGTTCTAGATGTTGCGCGTAGGTATCAACCTTATCCGAGTCTGTGGGCGCCCAAATGCCATTTATTTTATGCAAGGGAGAAACCAGCTGTCTCTTATGCTCGATTCTTTTGGTTGTTTTTTTAAATTTCCGATTAGAGTTTGTAATGCATTTAGTTTGCCAAAGCCGTCTCTTTTCAGATAATTTTTGACCAATTTTGGAAAAAATTCTTGTGCGCTTTTTGTAGGAATTTTACATGTAACCGCTCAGGTTAATTCTTGAATTCTTGTGGTGAGATGTAGAAAAGCTGTTTTTAGAGAAAGTTTCAGGTTAAGTTGGGAATTGACTAGATATCTGAAGTAATACCAATCTGTTCTATTATTGAATAATTTAACTGACTGCTCTTTAATAAGAATAGAAGTACTTACAGTGGATATAACGGGCATGATCAGAGCATAAATCTAGAAATGACCATATAGGGATAGTAAGCTACAGACAGTGTAAGGTATAATTTAGTATTTAACCAGTTGTACGAATCACTATTAGTTTGTAATTTAATTTGATCGAAGTTTCTTTCGAGTCACTTGGCGAGAAAAAGAGCAATTTTGAAAGTGATAACGATAGTAAAAATTAGCAAAAATATCATCATACTACATCATTTGTCACATATCAATTTTTTAATCAATGGACGAAAGCAAACAAAGGAAGTGGTATAAATTAACCTGTATAAGTTAACATTCGATCAGAAATTAATAGAAAACAAGCGGGTATTATGTACTATTTATTACCAAAAAAGAACATACACTAAGTAATACAAGACAAAGTTTCTAATATGTAGTTTTAGGTAAAGAATAATGAACATACCGAGAGTTAATTTATCGAGCAAAATAGAATATGTATCTATTATTTTTATGCTTTCGTTAGCTGGTAGCGAAAGCAAAGACGTCACTTCTTTAATAACAACCATTGCAATATTGAACATGAGTCATTAAAATGCGATCGAGATTTGTCTAATCTTTCGCGCAGCATATGAAAGCAGTTTTACTTTCCATGTTCGACACCTTCGATTGATGCATGATTTAGTTGGACACCACTTACGAAATATTTCTGGGTCATTTTTGGGCTTCCTGAATTTTATTATTTAAAAACATAAGGTGAAAATGAATCTTCAAAAGTAGGATTCAAGCTGAATTTGATTTTTATTGCATTTTTAAAGTGAGGGAACGTACTCATTGTTTTGATTTTAAGCGTAACTTCTTTTGATTTGATTACAATAAAATTTTAGTTTTCATTGAATGTCTAACATTACATATATTATTAAGGTCGCGACAGACTCGTAACAAAACCTTGTAATATAATGTAACATGAGTATTCGATGGTTAGTGCGTGAAACTAAGTAGCGAACAAAGCGGCCCAAGTCGAACAATCATGCTGGATAGTTGTTTTTTTTTGAGAACCACAAGTAAATGAAAGGTGACGATATTTTGTTCTGAGCTTTCCTATCTTATTCATTCACAAAAAGCCTTCATAGTTTTTTTATGTGAGCATACATTTTGTTTGTTACAAATCAGTCACCGCCTTTATGTGACGTCAGATTATCACAACTCTTATGGTTTGTGTTTATACTATGTATTTTGCTCAAGCGAATAGGTATCTTTTCAGTATGACATTAACCATAAAATCACATTGACACAAATAATACAAAAGAAACAAGCCACGGGAAGAAAATTGCACCTATTAATAACTGATCTGGTAAAAGCGTATGATAGCATACCAATACAAAACAAGTACGGACGTGGAACTCCGGTTCCACAGATGTCCGGGGCTTCTATATATAAATAAAAATTTGCGGCCACTTCCGGTCAGACCGGTCGGTCTCGAGATTTTCCGATCGGGCTGATTTTTGGCATATGACTTATGGCCCTTAGTTGAATACTAAAAACGTTATGTCTCTATCTGTCACAGATCAAAAATTATAAGGCGTGACAGATGTCAGAAATGACAGAAATAGAAACTTGTGTCCAGCTTGGAAGCTGCCTTGATCAAAAAGTGAAAAATAAAAGGACGGACAGACAGACAACATTACTCTCAACATAAGGCTTCTCATTTTAATGAATAGAAGCCTAAAAAGAATTCTTTGTTAGTAACAGTTTTTTTGTTTATTATTAAAAATTAAACAGCTAATCGTATGCGATAAATAAGATATTTACTTACATCAAAATAGTTGATGAAAGATAAAAAATGAATTATTATTATTATTATTATTACTATTAGCTAATTAAATTGCGCTGCATTTTATATTGATGAACAAAGGGAAATCTAACAATAAGAACTTTGCGTTCCATAGCAATATAGAGGAATATATTGGAAAAACTAAAAAGTAAACATTTTATTATGGCCTATGATTTCTTTTTAACGTAGTAATGTAGCCGTTTTTACTATATTAAAAATAATCTATACATGTGTAGCTATTTGAAAATAATAATATATTACCACCAATAGTTGCGATGCATTTGTTGGAAGTGGCTGTGCTACTTTATATTTGGATATATGTCAGACAGCGGTTATTGCAAAATAATGGTTGTTATTTTATATATAGTAGACAGAATGTCCACTTTCACTACTGTAAACTTGTTTATAGCCTTCAGACCTTGAATTAATGCAACTTGCGAATGTATACCTTCCGCTAACATTAATGACATTAAAAAGGAGCTACTTTTCATAATTATAATTAATATGATTTCCTAGTTGTGTTGCTTTACGATAATTTTGGCGTTGTTTTATGTGACATGAGTTCATTGTTTACTTAGTTTTATGAATCGAAATATAAAACGTCTTCTTTAATAGTGCCTCTTTTGTGATGAATGGGTATATCATTCTTAATAAATCCATGAAATTTATTATATTAATTTATTGTTTAATTCTTAGAAAATAAATTACAGTTTTTTTTTTATAAAGCAACTGGAACTATTTCTTTTCCTACTATTATTACTATTATGATAACTTACTAATTAAGTATCTAATTTTAACTACAACTTAAGATATTGCGTTATTTGGTGCTAAAAGCAACAATAATAGGTGTAATTGTTATAATACTGTAATGTGCACGATGCAAGATCTAATGATGATTACGGACATTTAAACGTTCTTCATCGGCCTTCTTTGCTACAGCTAAGTACTGTTCGCTTAGTGGTTTTGTGGCAGAAGCAAGGAAGCTCGGGTTCATTAAATCAAATTCCGAACCTTAAAAACGTGTTTTAATATTAAAACAGTAAGAGCTGATGTGTTTTACCTGTTGAGTCGCAAACGTATCCACCTGCCTCGCGAACGATAAGCACTCCCGCTGCTGCATCCCAGGGATATAATCCGTCACATTGATAAGCGTCGGTTTTGCCGCTTGCAACATAACATAAGCCCAATGCTGCACATCCCAGAGAACGAATTCTACAATTTTAAATGTGATTATTTCTACTCACTTTTTTACAGTTTCATTACCCTTGGATGATACCGATGTAGTGTTTGAATCTATAAACGTACATATCACGGTATTCTTCGTTTCTGGCCAAAGATAATTCATAGTTGAAAATCGAATTTTCTATGTCTGAAATCGGTGGTTAAAGCGGATATATTAGACAATTTTTTGTTTTTCATTACCATTCTGCTTGCTGGTATACAATCTCTTGCCGTTGAGGAAAGCACCCCTGCCTTTAATTGCAGTATACAATTCCTCTGCAAATGGGTTATAAATAATTCCAATCGTTTGTTCTTTGTTCACCACGAAACCAACTGAAATGCATGTTATCGGCAAACTGCGAATAAAATTCACTGTCCCATCAACTGGATCAATAATCCATGTAGGGCTGTCAGTTAGAGGTGGAATACGATCCTCGTCCGAACAATCTTCTTCGCTAATAAATCTATTGAAAATTGTGTATTGAACCTAATGCTAAAATGAATTATGACTCTCTTACTTATGGGTTGGAAATTTTTCTTTCAGATTGCTTATTAAATCTTTTTCGATTTTACGATCGTACTGCGTAACTACATCCCAAACTTCCTTTTTGATCTCTACTGTTATGTTTTTGGCTTCTCGAATAAGCTGTGGATTAAAAATACGGTCAGTTAATTATAATTGTGCTCGCGCTTCACTTTTAATTTTTTTAATTTTTATTTTAATTTTTAGTATGTAACACGCTTCTTAATTCAGCTAACACAATTCGGATAACCCTCACCTTGCCGCATTCTTTCACTAAACGTAGCGCCACTTCAAAATACAAATCCACTTCCTTGGCACTGCACATCTCGTTTTTCTGCCGTGTGTTTCTTACAAAGGTATCGAGAACACTAATAGTAACAGGGATTTGAATATCTCATTATATAGTTGAAGGTTACCGCTTTCTACATTATACATAAAAAGCAATTATAGAAATGCTCGCTCATTCATGTTATTAAACAATTATTACCTAATCGATTTAGTACGAAATTCTGTATTCACTGGTTTTTAACAGTTTCTAATTGGACACCACTGATTTTTTTTTATGCTGAAGCAACTGTGTGATTAAATCTACACGGACGTTTTAATTTTACTGTAATTTACTGTACAACTCGTGCTAACGAAATGCAAATATTGAAATTACTCTAATTCATGTAATTCTCAGACAAGACAGTTTGATAATGTCACAAACGACGTTGTTCAAGATTAGGATTGAAAATCCTAAGCCATTGTTTCGATTCTATTGTTTTTGGCTTCCAGATTTCCAACTAGCTGTGATGCAATAAATGGGACACTTGCCCCACGTACAACGTACTTGAGCAGATCCTTCAAGCTTTTTCACGCACGACAACCGGCAACCTTCGTTTTAAGCCTCAAGTTAAATTAGTCAGTGCACTTTTAATTGTTTGTATTTTACACATTGCAGTTTTGAAATGTTTATCCTAATTACACGATTTGAAATCGAGTCTGGGACTATGCATCAATGCAGATGATGAAATGCGAAGTGAACACAGAAACATTTATAAAACAACAATTTTTGTTAGAAATTTTTACCAGCGTATACTAAGGTTTTATAATCCATTTAGCTGCATCGATTTTGGATATTCCATCCATGATATGCTGCTGTTGTTAATTGGTGATTCGTGAATTATCTAGTAATGTTTGATAATTTTGTCTATTATTTTTAATAACTTCTGTTTTCAACTAGTTACTAAACAAAGTATTGTAGTTTTGTAAAATTACAGGACTCCAAATACTTTAACAGCTGTTATTCTTAATTGACATTTAGAATCACCAAAAGTGCCACAAAAGAAATTCACAATTTTTAACTTTTATATTTTTAGTTGAAGGTAGCTAAGTACTTTGTTGGGTATTAACCCTCCAGACGCAAAAGATTTTTTTTTTGTATAAAATCGCGAACTATAAAGCCTTACATAGAGAGTAATGTCGTCTGTCTGTCCGTCCTTTTATCTTTCAACTTTTGATCAAGGCAGCTTCCAAGCTGGACACAAGTTTCTGTCATCTCTGACATCTGTCAATCCTTATGATTTTTGATCTGTCTTAGATAGAGACATAACTAAGAACCATAAGTCAAGTCCAGACGCCAAAAATCAGCCTAATCGGAAAATCTCGAGACAGGTCTGACCGGAAGTGGCCGCAAATTTTTGTTTATGTATAGAAACCACGGACATCTTTGGAACCGGAGTTCCACGTCCGTACTTTTTTGTATTGGTATGCTATCATACGCTTTTACCAGATCAATTATTAATAGGTGCAATTTTCTTCCCGTGGCTTGTTTCTTTTGTATTATTTGTGTCAATGTGAATAGACTGTCTGAACAGGATCTGCTTGCTCTGAACCCACTCTGTTCTTCTGATTCCCTATCTTTATATTGTTCTTCGACTAGGTTCCTTATTATTCTGCTGTACAATTTACTAAAACTGTGTAGGACCGCAATTCCTCTATAGTTGTTACATGTGTCTCTTCTTCCTTTCTTGTGTACGTAGGATATTCATGCTATTCCTGGAATATCGTCTCTATTTATGGATTGATTTATTAATCTCGTCAGTAGTTTAAACCTCTTTTCTGTTCCACATTTTATCAGTTCATTTGGGATTTTCTCTGGCCTTGGTGCCTTATTGCTTTTTCATGTCTTTACTGTTTTTTCTATTGTGCTTTGAGTTATTTTTATCTTTGCATCGTTTTTGCTTTATGGAATTTTTTTAGTTTGAAACTGTGGACGATTTTCCGTTAATAATTCTCTGTAGTGTTGGCGCCACTGTTTTTTCCGCGACTGGTTGGATCTTTTATCTTTTCTTTGCAAGGGTATTTTATTATCTTTATGAATCTCCAGACTTCACTTGTCCTTTTTATTTCCGCATATGTCTCTAACTTCTTACATTTCATACTCATTTATATACTCTGTTTTGCCTATTTAATCTTACTTTTAACCAGTCTTTGTTCTCTGTATGTTTTCCTGTCTCATTCGTTCTATGTATTTAATCGTCTCTTATATAGTTCTTATTTGTATTTTATATCCTGCTCTATCTCCTCGTTTTCCTAATATGTTACCTTCGTTTTCTTTCTAGGTTTATACCCTATTGCCTCAAGTGCCGCTTTCCTTGATGTGTTCATATATTTCTATACTTGACATTTCTAATTTTTCTTCTAGCTTCAGGTTTAATCTGTTTAGGTATAGGTAATATGTGCTTTAGATTATATTTCTTTTCTTGTTTTTCATTTTCTTCCTTGTTAGTGTACTATTTATATGTACTTGTGGAAATACTATCTTGGCTTTTATCAAGTAGTGATCCGTTCCACATGTTGGTCCTCTGTACGCTCTTACATTTTCAATTCTCAATCTTGATTTTTGTCGAGCGATGATGTAATCGATTATTAATTGTCTTTTTCTTATTTCTTCCCGCAATGTGTATTTGTGTATGTTTTTGTGTTTATAGTATCCATTTGATATCTTTAGTTGGTGCACTTTGCACATGCTTATGATTCTGTTTCCTTTATTCTTTCTTTCCTCTTCTCCATGTGGTCCTATCACTTTATCGTTGTTTTTCCTCACTACTTTTTCTTCGAGATCTATCACTAGTAGTAATTCTCTTTTCTTTCCATGTTCGCTTATTAGATCATTCATTTTATCATAAAGAGGCGTATTTTCGTCAATTGGTTCTCAGCTTTTTATTTGTTTTAGATATTTTGTTTTAATCATCATGGACATTCCTCACTTTGCTCGTTTCTCTTTTTCCACTCCACTGCATATGTGTACATATGATCCCATATCTTCAATGCATCTTCCTTTTTGTTTTGGTATCCATAAGCACTATAATACCTATATTCATTGTCTTGATTTCACTTATGACTTTCTGCATCTTCCCACTAATTCCTTTAACATTCCAACTACCAATGGTTATTGTTTGTCTCTTTTGGTGTACTTCGTTTCGCTTTTTTCTCTTTTTGTCTTCTGGGGTTTTATAAATTGGGTTCTTAGATTTTCACGCAGAACTTCCTCCTCTCCTCACCATGGGATTCTTTCTTTGCGATGTGTGGATTACCATCCAGGGCTTTAATTCATATTTCTTGTTTTTTATTCTGCTAGTTTCTCTTTTTCCCTTCCTTTTTTTACATGTGTTAGGGCTCTAAATGCTAACGCCACAACCCCTACTTGGAGGACCTTTTTCTCCAGCCTCCCCTTATGGGACCAACGCTGTTCGTAGTCGCTCAGCCTGGAACAGAAATATTTTTAGGAATATAAAAAAGAAAAATTACTATTTTGATTGGCAAAATATTTGTTATTTAAACTACACCTAGTCATTTTTAGCAGGCATTCTCATAGTGGTTAATATATTTGAACAGCGTTAAATAACTTTGTTATTAAAATTATAATACATAATTTCAGTTGTCGCTTAAAGTTGGCGAAAAGATTTTAAAAGTTCTGATCTAAATTAAAATTTTGTAAATTTATCCTAGCACTACAATGATTTTTATACAATTAATATTAGTTGCAGACAAATATTTGATATTTCTTATAAATGTGGTTGTTTTAAAATAACAGATGTATTAGGTTTATTTCTTTGGTGCTATTCTTTTGCTTAATATATGTTTTTCTACGTTAGTCGGCAACCAAGATATATGCCAAGGTATTTGACGTCCTCGGTTTGCGGAAGTTGTATATTATTAAGATATACCTGCCCTTTCTCAGTGTGAAAGTGATCTATGTAGAGATTTGGATTCATTTGCTCTTATGCGCCGGATTTATAACTAGTCTTGCACTTTGTTGAACGAAGTCTGTAGGTTTTGTAATGTAGTAGCAAGACTTTCATGGGTCACAAGAATAGTATCGTCTGCATATGTGGCTATAATCGTGTGTTCGTCGGTAAGTATATCGGTGTATATAGTAAGTAGAGAATGGGTCCAAGTGCGCTTCCTTGTGGCACACCTGAATTTATAGGATGATGCAATGGTATTGTCCAGAAAAGGTTGTGTTGTCTAGATATGAATTTTTTTTTCAAACAACTGATACAAGTGCTGATATTCTAGAGATTTTTAAAATAAAAATATTCTTTATTAAAAAAAATTGCAAAGAGCCGAATAAATATCAATTGGAGGGATCAAGGAAGACAAATATATGCAGTTTAATTTAATTTCCGTATTTCTACAAAATGCAGCCTAGTTTTTCACGTTGCATTTTAATTTTTGGTGAATTTTGCAACTTTTTAAAATGCATAATGAAAAGAGGAATCCTAAATTTAAATTTTACATCCTGTTTTTGATATATTCGTTCTCTGGCATGCGAAAATTGTAAGTATTTCTTTTGGTGGTATATATGCCTCTGCAATTACAATACCCCATCTTCACAAACATAGACCAAAAATAGGGTTTTTCTTTTCACAAATATTTATATTAAAATTTAAGATACTTGTCGATCAGTTTTTTCTGAAGTAACCAACTTGAGATTCTGACTAAAATATAAATATTCTCATAAATTGCTAGGGACTATGACTTTATCCGTTTTTACATAATATAATTTTAAGTGTGAAATAAAAATATGATAATAGCATATACCTCAAGATATAGCACAAAATATAGTAATGTGTGATTTTACAGAAACTTACTGATTGCTGAATTCAAAAATGTTCTTGAAACACGAAGTTATTATAAATAAATAATTGTAAAGGTTGCCTTGAAAGATAAAACACGAGCACTGTTTTATGCCATAGCAAATTATGGTAGTGGAAAAAGTGGGAAGTATTTTTCTTGGAAAAGCCAGATTAGACATAAAAAATTAGAGAGGTGGTAAATATAGTTCCGTTTTGTAAGGATTCAAAAATTTACATGTTTGTAAATTGTAAACTGTAGTACTTTACAAATCTAAAACACCAGTTCGTAATCGAGCGGTTGAGACGTTTTTTTTTTAAGAATACAAGGTTTAAATAACAATTTTTTTAATACAAATTTTGGCTGTTGAGTATTTGTAAATATTTTAATTGGAAAATTCAAAAAGTCCTATGCCTAGTCGTCGCATTGCCACCTTGGAGGTATTGCTCGACAACTGAGCAGTGTAGGTGAACCTCTGTTTAAATTTACATTTTATTAAGTTATTTCTTTAAAAAATTAATTAAAACATTTTCTTTTTTTATTAAAGGTGATGTCGCGAAATTTCGTTTCTATCGGGCGTGGTGATATCCTCGTCATCTGATATAAACGATTCTTTTTCTATTTTATTCTTTAGACATGTGATTATCGTATAGAACTCTATTAAATAATTTGAAAAAAAACTGACAAGATAGCGGCGTTTGAAAGAAAATATTCCGATTTTTACTAAAAAATTTCACTTATCACGGTCCGAAAAAAGTACTAATTGTAAACAGATATTAAAGTTAGAGGTTCGAACGATAGCCGAATATGTACACTATATGTGTAAAAAATTAGAAGTCGATCGGCCCAGCAGTTTGTGAGAAAAATACATGCCCGACTTGAAAAATGTCGTTTCGAGAAAAACGCATTTACAGTTTTCTTCTGACTGTGGATTTCTTCGTATTGCCAAGCCGTAGTACGTACTTAATTCATTTATAATAGTTTCTGTCAATTTTTCTGTTCCTTTTGCATCGATGCCTTTGTTGTTGTTGTTGTTTTTTAGCATTGCGTAGTCTCGTACCCATACGCTTATGTACGTGGCTAATGCATTCTTTTTTTTCAACGACATAATTTTCACTATATACCATAGCCTCCGAAACAGATTTAAATGTCTTAATGTCTTCATCTCCTACACATCTCTTATATTGTACTTGATATTTATCCATAGATCGTACGGACATTTCTTTTACCGCATCCATTTTGCCAGCCGAACCTTCATGATACTCCGCAGTGCTGGACTTATTTCGCCATAAACATCCTTGACAAAAATTCGATTTTACAATTGCATCTATTACCTTGTTGCTATATATACCAATGATTGTAGTGATGCCCAATAGAGAGCTGAACCTCTTTATTTCCACGTGCCGTCTCCAGACACAGTCAATTGCTATAGTGGATTATCATGTTCAGCGTTATTTTCCTTCTCTTCCTCCACAGCTTTCTAAACCTTTATATCTCGGTCAATTTGACGAATTTCGTTTTAATATTTTACGGGCACATTCTCAAGACCCCAAACTCTAAGAAAATTCCAAATAAGAATTTTTTGGATCGGCTGCACTATAATACCCCTTTAACCGAAAATAAAAATAGGAGAAAGCGGTATAGAAATTACTATTTTAATATTAATGAGCTAGGAGAAACAAAAAAGTTAAAAGAGAAACTGAAAAAAAGAATGAGAATTAGAAGAAAATTATGAAATTTTAAAAATAGTAATTATGTAAACATTAGAAAAATGTATACGAATATACAGAATATAAAAAGAAAATATTGTATAAAGAATTTAAACAGTTAATATGGAAGCTATGTAAAACTATAAATGTCAAAAAATACGGACAGTGTGTAAACTTCCATTTTAAATTCGTTTTGTAGGTACAAAATTTTAAAACGATTGTAGTTTACTGTCAAATTTGGTGTGTGCACTTAAAGAAAAGATTAGAGGGAATAAGTGATCACCTACTATGGCGTTACTTTCTTCGTAATAATTTAAATTTCACGTTTACTTCAAAAATGTATTTAATATGTTTCAACAAGAACAAAAATTACAGAAAAGTAATATACGATATGTATTCATATGTACATATGATCCTGTTTTATTAAAAAAAATATTCCTATAAACAACAAGTACTGGAAGAAATAGAAAACATGAATACCAAAAAAATGCTACAGTATTTCATAATGAAAACATGGGGCCGGCGAAGAGATTGCTCTGTAAGCAATCCCAGAACGAACTTAAAAAAACCTTTCGATTTCAATTCGATCGAATATATTTTCGACATAAATTTTTCGACTTCATTTTCGAAATTCAGCGTAAAATTTCCTATAAGAATCACATTTAAAATAGTGATGTCGAAAATTGTCCCGAAATTCGAAGTCGAATATCTAAAAAACTATTCGACATAGAATTTTTTCGATTTCATTATTGAAATCAGCGTAAAATTTTCTTAAAAGAATTACTCATAAAATCGCAATGTCGAAATTTTCCCGAAATTCGAAGTCGAATATCTCTAAAAATTATTCGAGATAGAAACTTTTTGATTTCGATTTTGAAATCAGCGTGAAATTTCCTATAAGAATCCATTTTAAAATTTTAAAAAATCCATAATTTTGTGACAGCGACAGACCGAGAGACATATAGAATTCAGTAACGAACTTTTTAAGTTCGTTGAAAAGTGAAAGGTCCCATTTTCATCAGAGTTTGAAAATATGCAAGGATGGAGGAAGAAATGTGTTAGAGAAAGATTATAAATAATCAAGGTTTTCGAAGAACCCCAATTAAGACTATGTTATGACCGATAAGTTAGTATGGAGTACATAGTCAATAAGGAATATTTAGACTTCACACCAGAGTTGTTTGATTAAGGAATGAAGAAGCTCATCCTTTATGTGATTCAAAGATTTTCGACCAGGGTAATAAAAGGCTAAGTAAATTATTATTGCTTATGACATTCGAGTAATTATCACATCAGCTAGAGTTTCTTTCGAGGCAAATGTGATTGAAGATTATTACTGTTATTTCCTGTTACAATTGCACAGAAAATGCACAAATCTGAGTTGCTTGGAAATGGCTCGTGTATTTTGCAAATTAATATATGTTGTATATCAATTGCTAATTGTTAAATGTTAGCTTACGTGCCACATAGTTGAGATATGAGTTCACCAGACTGACTTGTTCCTAAAGCTGAGACCCCTGCTCTTGGAAGAGCTTTCTGTTATGGTTACCCGAATTTTCCAACAACTGAGTAAAAGCAATTATTTTCAGTGGAATAGCAGAACTTCTGATGCGTTGGGATAAGATTATTTAGAAACAGGAGGGCCCCATATAAGAATTATATCTATAATAGTTGGGCTGAAAAGTTCGTAGACTAACATAGTAAAACACATTTTTTTGGTAAAATTCGATTTTATTATTCAATATAGTCGCCTTCGAGGGCGATGCAACGATTATAGCGGTCATGCAATTTTTCGATAACATTTTTATAGTACGATTTCTCTTTAGCCTCAAAATAGGCCTCACTCTCAGCGATTACTTCTTCATTAGTGCTGAATTTCTTTCCAGCGAGCATTCTTTTGAGGTCTGCAAACAGGAAAAAGTCACTGGGGGCCATATATGGAGAATACGGTGGATGGGGAAGCAATTCGTAGCCTAATTCATGCAATTTTGCTATTGTTTTCATTGACTTGTGACACGGTGCATTGTCTTGATGAAACAGCACTTTTTTCTTCTTCAAATGGGGCCGTTTTTTCGTGATTTCATCCTTCAAACGCTCCAACAACGCTGTTGTAGTTCTGGCCCATTTTAAGGTAATTAATGAATATTATACCTTGCGCATCCCAGAATACTGATGCCATAACCTTGCCAGCCGACTATTACGTCTTTCCATGCTTCGGATTCGGTTCATCGCGTGCAGTCTACTCAGTTGACTGTTGATTGGACTCTAGAATGTTGTGATGAAGCCATGTTTCATCCATTATTATTACGGTTGAATATCGCTAACCATTGCTCCGAGTCAACGACACGTTGAAACTTTTGCTCGATTGTGAGCTCGCGCGGCACCCACTTTGAACACAGCTTTCGCATGTCCAAATATTCATGTACGATATGTCCAACAGGCTCTTTTGTTGTCTTCAGAGTCTCAGCTATCTCGATTAACTTCAATTTACGGTCAATCATAATTATTTTGTGAACTTTTTTTATGTTTTCGTCCGTTACAGCCTCTTTCGGGCGTCCACTGCGTGTATGGCCTTCGGTGCTCATTTCGCCCTGTTTAAAATTAGCAAACCACTTCTCAACGCTTGATTTTCCTGGTGCAGAATCCGAATAATGTTTATCAAGCCAAGCTTTGGCTTCAACAGTATTTGTTTTCATGATAAAGCGATGCTTCATTAACACACAAAATTCTTTTTATCCATTTTTCTTACAATAACAAAAATTGTTTCACTCACAATGCTATATCTTACGAACGAATTGTCCGACAGCTGTCAAATTTATATACGTATTGTTTGAAAGTTAGTACTAATTAAAAATCATATGGATTTAATTCTAGTAACACCATCTATGTGTCAGCTTATGAACTTTTCAGCCGACCTGTTAGACGATTATCAAGTGGGCATAGTGATAAGTGAATGATTAGATATGTTTTATCAGGCGAATTATAGAAATTAGCATTAATTTGTATCACTTATACGAAGATTAACGTAAAATAATCAAGCAATGTGTGTAGAATCCTAGTTCCCAGGAAATTTGCGAGGTTAGTAACTATGAATAGTTGGATAAAAGTATCTTCGACAATAGCTACCAGTAGTGTATAGTCTAACTGAAATAATGAAATCTCTTACAAGTTTGATTATAGAATTATAGCAAAAATGTGCATATAATGTATAAAAGAAACAAATTCAAAATTTTAGATTTAGTTTTCTTCCACTTGTCTTTATTTAACTGAAATTCAATAACTGCAATACCATTTTCAGTGCTGTATATTTACCATAACGAACGTTTTCCTTCTCTAATTTAGATTATTTTTAGTTTTGGAAAATTAAATTAATGTTTTTCTTTTGTTAAATACATTTTAAGAAAAATAAAATAAACTAAAAATTGAAAG
The DNA here is from genome assembly GCA_036346155.1 of Sinelater perroti. Classification (NCBI taxonomy): domain Eukaryota; kingdom Metazoa; phylum Arthropoda; class Insecta; order Coleoptera; family Elateridae; genus Sinelater; species Sinelater perroti. Next base: position 56,780,515 of record JARFIY010000001.1, on the reverse strand, counting down.
AATGATTTTAGAGCTTTCAATTAGTAGACAAAGCACTGTATTTTTATCGTTATTAACCGGTTTTTTGTTTTAGTCATTCCTGCTCTTAAATCCTCATTAGTATTATGTTCTGATTATTTTAATGTTAAGTTTCCAATTACGTAAATCACTTAGGAAACTTCAAAGTGTTATATTTAAAAGGAAAATAATTGGAAGTGCAGTAGTTGTCACTTACGTAAAAACTATGTGAATAACAAGAAATACCAATTTTCCATACTTGTAATATCTATTGTCATAATACTCTTATTTTTTATTAAGAAAATTGTATATGTTTTGTTTCGGTAGTTTTTTGTATTTTGTTATAAAATTTAAATATTTTTTAAAACAAATAAGTAAATGTTGAATTGAGTTATAAAGTGAGAAATACCAAAGATTAAAATGGATGTCCATTTAACGGCTCAATCGGGGTACTAAAATGAAACAATAAAAAAAATGTTTATATTTTTGAAACAGCAAGAGGCAGGAAAACGGCTCCTTTACCAAGTTATAGGGCTTAAAAAGGAGCACTTTTCCAAATAAATTTTATTTGCATCTTATACAGGGTGTCCGACAAAAGTATATTTCCGAATCCGGAAGCGATAAATAAATTTCGTTTGATCCATAATGGCAAGGGGATTCGAAAGCACTCGTACGCAAAAATCACATTTCTACGATTATTTATTCATTTAGTTTTCGTGAGTTAAAAGTTAAAAATTTGGTCCCTGGCGGGAATCAGCTCGGGGGGGCGGCTATTCGCCGACGTATTTTGATCATGTTCGTGATAATGTTGTTTATCCGTCACGAATTTCGTCTCACTCTGGTGCATTGCTGTAATGGGCGTTGCCATTATTTCGACATCACGAAATACAGGGTGTCCCAAAAATCAACGTCAAGCCGGAAACAGATGATGGACCAGGTAGTGGCGGTTATCAGAAAAGTAATAAAAATAATCTTAGTGGTGTACTTTTAAAATTATAGGCATTCAAAAAAAAATCGAGAATATTGACACCTTATGATGATCTTTCAATTACTGTGATTACAAATCTTTATTATTCTTCATTTTTGTGTGTGTGATGTAACCCTGAATAACCCTTCTGTAATTGCAGTCTAAAATTAAAACATAACTGCCTCAGGTTTAAAGAAAATATCACTTTGTTGCCCAACCATGCACTCATAATTATTACATCGCCCAACTTTAACTGACTGTACTGAGAGAAAATGTACAACGCTATTTTGGCAAGTGACTTTAAAAGATGGCGTATTTAGTCTAGATTCCAAAATGGTATGACACTTGCTAGATTAATTCTTAAATAAGGAAAAAATATTATTTTTTTCTAAAGGAACCCGATTTCAAGCTAATTCTTTTTACTTAGTTAACATGCTTCTAATGCATCCTAGGCTTTCTCTAAGTCCCTAGTTTTAAGGTACAAGTTTGAGTGAGACGGATAGTGACGCTATTTTGCCAAGTGTGAGCAAGACAGATAGTGACGCCACTTTCACCAAGATGTGTGAGACGGATAGACACGCCATTTTGACGGCGACGCCATCCTAGCCAAATAGTGACGCATAGGCACAATGTGCAATACTGCAGTACGTTACGCTCTTTCGTTTACAGCGCATCTTTCTGTATTCGTGTTGAATTCGTGCTTACAATGTTGGCTTTGTTTATTGAACTTGATTGCGGTGTGATTTGGATTTGTTATCTGACTATTTTTGACGAATCTGGTTTTATTCTAAACTAAAGTGTCAATCGTTGATCGCGTGATTGTGTACTGTAAATACCACAATGCCATCTCGGTACACTGCACAGGAATTTGCTAAGATGCACCTCATTTATGGCGAAAGCAGATGCAATGGTAGTGCTGCAGCAAGACTTTATCGTGAGAGATATCCAAATGCTGGGCGTTATCCAGATCATCGAGTGTTTACAAATGACTCTCGGGGGTCAATTTCCAAATCAAATAACTATTGAGGGCAGATCCCTCATGCCCTACGAGAACGAAATTTTATAAGAAGTTGCACATGACCAGAGCACCTCAGTACTTGGAATTGAAGCAAGGACAGGAGTCTCCAAAAGTACAGCACACCAAATTTTACAGAAGATGTAGGACTTGCATTGTGGCTGAAGGCAAACAACGTGAACACTTGTTATGAATTAAATAAACGTTTGGTTCTAATAACTAAATTTTATTTAAAACTTGAGTCACTACTTTATGACCCATGGTACTCTTAGTCTGGTATCTTTTATTAATTAGAGTCTATCTCACTCAAACTTGTACCTTGAAACTAGGGGCTTAGAGAAAGCATAGCGTGCATTAGAAGCATGTTAACTAACTCTAAGTAAAAAGAATTAGCTTGAGATCGGGTTTCTTTAGAAAAAAATATTTTTTTTATTTAAGAATTAATTTAGCAAGTGTCATATCATTTTGGAATCTAGACTAAATACGCCATCTTTTAAAGTTACTTGCCAAAATAGCGTTGTACTTTTTTTTCAGTACAGTCAGTTAAAGTTGGGCGATGTAATAATTTTGAGTGCACGGTTAGGCAACAAATAGATATTTTTGTAAACCTGAGGCAGTTGTGTTTTAATTTTAGGTTACATCATACACAAAAAAAAATAAAGAACAATAAAGATTTGTAGTCACAGTATTTGAAAGATCATTCACAGGGTGTCAATATTCTCGATTTTTTTTGAATGCCTATAATTTTAAAAGTACACGACTAAGATTTGTTTTTATTATTTTTCTGATAACTGTCAGTACCTGGTCTATCATCCGTTTCCGGCTCGACGTTGATTTTTGGGACACCCTGTATATAGGAATCGTTCGTCTATTTCTGAATGCGTGTTACACCATAACTGCCTCTTCTCCAATTGTGTTACCTCTAACAACGTATACATGTATTTTGGAAATTCCTTCTAGGCCGTTTGCCATAAAAATATGGATTAGGGTCTATTGGGTAAATAAGACTGAATTCTTTGATTTTCCGTCCCAACCCCGAGATACAAGGGACAATAATGTTTTGTTTTTGCTTGTAATGTTTTTTAACATGTTGCATGTCTAGTTGATTTTGAGGTATTGTCGCTACCAGATTACGTGCACGTTGGTTGCACAATATCTATTGGGAAAAACTAACAAAAACAAATGTTTATTTTCCCTGGTGTTGAATATATTGTTGCATACGCCGGAACCAATTTTCATAACATTTTTCCATGGCGAATCAGGTATCTCCGAAACATGGGTTTTAAACGCGTCAACCGCCTCTTCCGGCCTCCCTTCACGTGTGGGAACAAAATATCGTTAAGACCCAAATCAGGACTTTGTAATGACCTTTGACCTTTGTAATGCTCAAAAAGTCAGTTGTTTGTGTCGATGTGTGTGAGCTCGCATTTTGAACGGTCTTCTTAAATGCATACGCCAGTGAACTACGACATGATTAAATTCATTGAACCAACGATATACAGTGGCTCTGTGGGGAGCTTCATTACCAAAAGTCAAAGTGAGTTAATCGACTAATTGTCGTTCAACTAATCCACGTCGAAAGTCGTAAAAAATCATCGTGCGAAAATGTGCACGAATTAATTTCGTTTTTTTGATCGAAAGAAAATCTTCACCTTAACGGAAACAAAACAAATAAGTTCGTATGTCGTCAAAAATGTTAAACTGTATGATGCAAACGTCAGATCGCACCTAGCATACGCAGGGCTGCTAATTTGCAATAGATATCGTGCAGTCCGCGTACCAGTAACATGGTATATAGTTTGTAAAAATGATATTACTTTCTTTATCCTATAATAAGGAAAGTAATGTAATCGGCGGAAATTTGACCTACCCAGTTTTTCACATTTCTGGACGAAATATAGCCTCAGGACACCAAAAAAGTTGTTTTTAGCCATTGGTTCGTGTGTGTGTGTGTGGGTGTGTGTGTGTGTGTGTGTGTGTGTGTGTCTGTCAGTCAGTAAACAAGATATCTCGAGAACCGTAAGAGCTAGAGACTTGAAATTTGGTATGCAACTTGTAGGTAGGGGACGCAGTGCGAAGCTTTTGGTAAAAATTGGCCGAGCCGTTTGGTCGCAAGGTCGCAAAATCAGTCGCAAAGCGGTCGCGAATCTAAAAGGTTGAAGATACAAAAAATTTATGAGAATAAAAATTATTTGCTATCATGAGATAAACATAAATTTAAAATAAAAGTTGGTAAAATAGGAACTCGAAAAAAAATTGAAGCCTAGGATTTTTAATATACCTTCTTCTTAAAGTTCCGATCCGTTTCGGATGTTGGAAACCATGATGGCATATAATAAAAATTATTTGCTATCATGAGATAAACATGAATTTAAAATAAAAGTTGGTAAAATGGGAACTCGAAAAAAAATTGAAACTCAGGATTTTTAACATACCGGGTGTTCATAAAATATTTCGGGAAATTTATATTACCGGATAGATCAAACCGAGACGAACAAAAAATTAAAATGAAATTTTTTGATCCGAGGTCAAATAAATAAGTTGTAGCCGATTAAAAATTAATTAAGCGGACCAACCACAGCGCGCTTGGAGAGCTACCGGGCCAACTGCGTGAGAACCGGGGGTAGCGCTTGGCCTAGGAGGAGCACGCAGGCTGTGCGACCGAGCTCGCACGGTTACCTTCAGTGACGTAGCAAAATTTTAAGTACGAGTCAATTATTGTCTTGTACTGTTTATTTTAATCAGCTTTCGAGTGTTGGACTCGTCCTTTTTTAAAATAACAAGTTCTGGGACGAGAGCAGCGCAGGGCCGATATATATATATATATATAATAGGATAAGGAAAGTCGTGTGATGTTCACACCAGATTTTTTTTAGTTTACTTTCAGACTGCGATTTATTTTTAGCTGAGTAAATATTAATACATACATGCGGACATATATGTACACATAATTGTATTAAATGAAAAGTAATGGGATTATTATGAAATTATTAAACCAACATACAAATGTCACCTTGGTGTAAATATTTAATGGGGCTTAGAGATCATGTCAAAACGCGAGCAACAAATAATTACGTTGTTATATAACATTAATACGGCCCGGGAGTTCGCATAGGATTCGTCTTAGTCGGTCTGACGCTGTTCGAAAAAGCGCGCCGTTAGATTTTTTGTGCTGCCGACACGAAATATTTTAGTCCAGCAAATGCGAAACATTTCAGAGTCCTAGGAAAAAATTGAACGGCGCGCGCTTTTTCGAATAGCGGCAGACCGACCATGACGAATCCTACGCGAACTCCCGGGACCCTAGTAATATTAATCATAATCATACGAAAGTTTATGCGTATTAAATTTATGGTGTTATTCTTTAGATCTTGGTTTAAAATCCTTGAATTGTTAATGATTAAATTATTTTGTTCATGAAATCTGGATTTATCATTTGCGTATGTAATAGGTGTACAACTTTGCTTCCGCCGTTTTCCAATAGATGGCTTTAGGCGGCAAGTGGTGATGGAAATAAACAGATGTTTTGATTGGGCATTTGTCAACATAACCACTTCGAAACATTAGCCGATTTGTATCCGTATCGTAAAGTTATTCAAAGATTGAAAATGTCAGTTTACCAGGCAAATTCTCGTCATTCTGCTTCAATATGAAGAAATCTACGGCTAAGGCTCATCAAATGCTCTCAAATACTTATGGTTAGATCGTTATTAGTGAGTGGTTTAAACGCTTCAAGAACGGCGATTTTGACATCGAAAAAACCGGCATGGCGGTAGGAGAGAAGGTTTTCAAAGATGCAGAATTGGAGGCATTACATCGTGAAGACTCATGTCAAACACAAGAACAATTGGCAGGATCATTAGGAGTGACTCAACAAGACATTTCAAAACGCCTAAAAGCTATGGGAATGATTCAGAAACAAGGAAATTGAAGCCGAGAGATGTTGAACAGCGTTTGTTTGCTTGTGAACAGTTGCTTGAAAGGCAAAGACGGAAGGGATTTCTGCATCGCATTGTAACTGGGGATGAAAAATTGGTTCATTAGAAAATGATAGGGACTTCCCGGTCAAGCTTTCACGTCGATGGCCAAACCGAATATTCACAGCTCCAAGGTCAGGCGATCTGTATCGAAGCAATTAATGCGTTTAAGCTGAGCATTGAAAGACAAACGGTCGTGATTTTGTAGCATGACAATGTTCGACCCTATATCGCAAAGTCGGTCAAAACATACTTGGAAACGTTGAAATGGGAAGTCCTACCCCACCCGCCGTATTCTCCAGACATTGCTCTCTCAATCACTTGTTTCGATCAATGGCACACGGCCTGGCTGACCAACACTTAACGTTCTCATGAAGAACTAAAAAATTGAATCGCCTCAAAAGATGAGCAGTTTTTTCGACGCGGGATTCGTACGTTACCTGAAAAATGGGAGAAAGTAGTGGCCAGAGATAGATAATATTTTTTATCGTAAATGTATAACTAGTTTTTTACAACAAAGCCTTGAATGTCGGGGGGAAACGGCAGAAGCAAAATTGTACTGTTATTTTTGTCTGAGAAGATAAACGAATAAGGAAAAATTTGAATGCTGGTATTAGTAATAAGCTTCGGTGATGTTTAGGTAAGATAACCTGCATTCTAGTAATATTCTTATCACCATTCATAATATAATAGGAAGAGTTTGTATTTTCGCAAGTAAATGCAAAGCAGAGCACACCATCTATTGTGGCCTACACACACACATATGCTGGTAAGCAGATTCCTTTATATTTCAACCAGCGGTTTGTATTTTTGTAACTACCAACGAAGAGAATCTAATCTTCTATAAAGTTCTTTTATCATATTTCTGCTTGATATTTAAGAATACTTATATCTCGATGTTTTTATATTTTTTGACCTATTTTGGGAAGACCAATTATATTATGCAGTTTATTATGAAATATATAAAATATCTTTATCTAGAGAAATTAGTTTTTCAGAATCGTTTAAACAAATTTCAAAATTAGTTCAAAAGGCCAAAGTAATACCGACCTATGATATTTTACGTTTCTCAAAATGTCTTTGTTTAATAGTTATAAAAGGTCGTTAATTGTCACGCGATCTCTTTACTACTAATCTATCAACACTTTCCAGAAAACGCTTTATAACATTTGTGGTCTAACATAAGCTGTTCAATGAGATAGCAATAGTGGTTTGTCTATAATATGTAACACAGAACAGTATTCTCAAAAAAACTTGTAACATCTTATTGCTTTACAATACTGACAGAAAATCAAATATAAATCTTTATGGCTCATTGGAATTGTTACATGTTTTAAAATTATTAATTTTATCTTATTGACGAAATTGGTCAATATTTATTTATTTATTTATTTTTTGATAATCCATTTTAATAATTAGCAAAGGATGTCTTCTACACTATTACATAATTGAGCTGCATATTTATCCATTCTTTTTATTTAAAGTTTATCTTGAATCAATTATAAGGAAATTTTGTTAATGTGAAAAACTGTACTGTTATAAACGGAGTGTCAAAAGAAACGCAGGATTGAAATTGTACGCCATTTTTTCTGCAAGGTTTGGCAGCGTTCTGCTTGGTGACATTTTGTCGTAAACACATTGTGGCTAATCGATATGGAGCGCTAAGAGAAGAAAGAGCTAGTGACGATTGTTAAAATTTATTACATGTACAGTAAATGTTTCTCCGAGACCATGCGCACATTACGTGGATATGATATTAAACAAATTTGGTGAATTTGGGGGATAGAAAATCCTCAGGTCATTCAAGAACGGCCGATGCATACCCAAAAAGTAAGTTATAGATTTTATACTAGTGAAGTGATTGGGCCGTTCTTTTTTGAAAATGAAGCTGGAAATGCAATGACTATCAATAGTGAACGTTATCATGATTAGAAGAATTCTAGTGTTAAATGGGCTGCAGAGGATATCAAATATATTAATCCACATTTAACAGCAATATGTACCCTTTAAAATAATGTTATAACTGTGCCAACTAATAAATAAATAAAATGTTTTTTCTAAAATTAAATCATGTTTTTTGTGAGGGGGGGGGGCAGCTTCTATAACAGTACCCCACATACTACATGTGCACATCACATACACTACAAACTCACACTTTCTCTCTCTCTCCCTCCCTCCCCTCCTCTCTCTCTCCCCCTCCCTCCCTCCCCTCCTCTCTCTCTCACACCCACTTACACATAATTAATTATAGTCGTTAAATTTAATACATTCCACATTTTGTTCACCAACAATGGTAATTGGTTGTGCTTGTGGGCTAATATTTTGGATTGATTATATTTGTTTTAATAATAAAGATAAAATCAAAACAAAATGTACTAATACCAAACAAAAAATTGATATAAATAAAAAGTTCTTATAATTGAATAAAAATGCCAATAAAGTAGAATAATTATTTAAATATATCGTATTGTGAAAATTATAGAATCCATCTTCATCTCCTGGGCCACAAGGACCTCCGCCTACAGGGCCTCCACCAACTGGGCCATCTCCTACAGGCTCTCCTATGGGTGGAGCAGCTGGCCAACCTGGTCCCCAAGGTCAAGAAAACTTGAATGCTTTGCAAAGAGCAATCGACTCAATGGAAGAACGAGGAATGCAAGAAGATCCTAGATATTCCCAACTTGTATCCCTTCGAGCACGCACTAATGGAGCGAGTGCGTTTAGTCAGATGCAGATGCAGCAACTGCGGTGAGTATATTTTACTTCCATTTACTTTGCTTACTTGCGTTTACAGAGCTATACCATGTAGAAAGCATGTTGATGTTGACCACTTTAATAAAAATGAAAAAGAGATTAATAAATAATATGTATTAATTGCATTGTCTGACCAAATAGTTTGTCACTTTCTTTTTATTTTTTTGGTGATAGCTTTTAGTAATTTGTGTTTAGTTAATTTGTTTATAATTTTACTGCTGTATGATGTGATCAGCTGTCATATTAATAAGTTTAAAAGTTTGCAAGGAAAAAATTATCGAGGTTTTAGTCATTTTCTTATTGAAAATATAAGAGACCAAGTAAGTAGTAACATTCTTTTATATTATACTTTAGTAGCTAATTTGTGCATAGTATAAAGAGAATCCTGGGTATTTCTCCCTAAATGGTACTTGATAGAGATACAGCAATTGAAATTGATGGCAATTTAATTAAAAAATTTAATTAAGAATTACTGATCCTTGCTATATCACTTGGGAAGTAGCTAATATAATTAAATTGCCAAATGAATGGTTGAAAATAATTTTCACTAGCTGGATTACATTAATTACTTTGGTGTTTTGGATTCTACATGATGCAAAAAATATATTTACATGCATTTTTAAAAAAATATAAAATGAAAATCCAAACATATTGTGGCAGGTGTTAAAAATATATATTTTATATTAATATGTTAAGGAAGATAGTGTAAATCAAATGAACAATCACCAACTCAGGCTTTACTCAAAAAAAGATATTTTGTGTATATGGTAAGATTGGTAGGGAATAAATTAATTTTGAAAAGTTAAATCAAGCAGAATTAGATCAACTGAAAGTAGTTCTCGACAAAAAGTGTATAAAAATGCCCAATTTTATACCAGGATAAAGCAAGATTACATGTTTCATTAACAGTAAAGGTAAAAACTGTTAAGTTTGTATAATTTATTGATAATATGCCTTTTGATAGTTATTTATTTGTTTTTACAAAATAACATTTATTGCCTCAAATAGTTATCGCTGTGCAGTTTTCATACATCTACGGGGTTTGTTCGGAAAGTAATGCAATTAAGTTCCTAAAAAAATTATTCAAGATATCGTTATAAACGTTTAAAATTCTTCAAAGTACTTCTCTTGGGCTTCCACACACTTTTGCCAACGATTTTTCCATGCATGGTAGGCATTCTGGAAGGCGCTGACGGGGACCTCGTTTAGAGCCTTTGTCTCGGCGATTCGGATCGTTTCAATAGTTCCAAAACGGGTTCCTCCGCATGTGCAAATTGTCGGTAAAAATTTCGTGCACACTGGTTTTCGGAATAGTGAGAGCTTCTGCTATCATTCAAACACTCATTCGACGATCGGTATTAAAGATCACAAACTTGATCGCGTAACGTTGTTCGATAGTTTTCACAATTGCGCGTCGTGACATAGGTTCTAACACAGGTTCACTGTAACAGCGATCCTTGGAAGCGTTGTGAAGCTAAGAGTACGAAAATGAATCAAATAAAAACCGGAATTGGGTAGGGATGGCTGAAGAGGATTTCCCCCTAGGGTACTTTGCACTATCGGTTCTTTAGTCCAACAAGTACTCTCGCCCATTGCACATTGGATTATTATTAAATTTCTCACGACAAGGGCGTATAACCAGCCAAAATTTTGAAAAGTCTTAAGGTACATTCCCGGGACAACGCCTTTAAAAAGACTTAGATGTAGCGTGGCATAAACACTTTTAAGGTAAATGAAAAGCAGTTGAAAATATAGGCCGTTGATGTCGCTCAACAACCAGTATGATTAATGGGAACATTGATATTGTTTGCTGTTTTTTGACGTTACGACAATTTTGGGCCCTACACAACTGTCCCATTTTGACAAAAAAATAAAAAATAAATAAAAAAATACGGAAAAATAATTTCTAGGCTACACTGAGATACATTTCCTATAATACGAACTTACCGCCCTGCAATTATTATTTGTTTTAACGACTAAAGAAACCTTTGTAAAACAGATTTAGTGATGATGTGGCTATTGAAGCATTTATACATGATTGGGTTATATCAAAATCATCTTCATTTTATTATAGCGGGATCAAAGAAGTACCTATTTGTTGGGAAAACTATGTTTCTATTTAGTAGAACGTGGATTTAGTGCAGTTATGAGCCTCATCATGAGAAAAGAAAACTAGTGCTTACGAATGGAGATTTTTTTGTATTTTAAAGCGAAAGTTATAATTTCCATAAATACTACTTTCAATATAAAAATGTTTGATATATATTTTATTTTTACGCCACCATTTACCATATAAGACATCGAAGTTAAATTTGTAATTTTTCGATTATGCAGTTACGTAGACTGATATCACTTGGGGGTTCATGGTCAGGTTTTTGTTATAAGAAGAGGTCCATAGGCATAGTAAGTTTGAGAACCACTGTTTTAATTAATACTAATACACCACTAATCAAACTACTTTTCAGAATTGTTAAATCCAGTTTGTAGATATTTGTAATCTGACAGTGTTGTGGAGAGTGCAGGATGTCTTTGACAAAAATATTGAAATCATAGGAAATAGCATGGATTTTTGAAGGGGTTTTATTAATTGCATTTCTGAATTTACTAATCACTAAAATGAAATATGCTGGTGTATTGGTAGGTAGATGGATGTTGAGTCTATTACGCCATTAAAGACTTTTGGCTCTTCATTGATTTCTGTTTTTGGTAAAGTTCTTATTGATGTAATCAACCATTCTAATACTATTTCTAATATTTTTTAATTAATAAATAAAATAGTTAAGCCGTCTAGTCGATAGGTTGTTAGACTATAAAACCTAGATATGCGGGTTGCCAATTTAATGACTAGCATTTTTACGGCCCAGCTCGACTACGACTACAATAAATGAGTGCCTGGAAGTAAAACTCTGGGGGTAATAATAGGCGGTCGGTACGTAGCGCTAGCTACATTACTACCCTTGTGTACCGTAGGCTCTAGATGGTGGCAAACCCGTTACGACCCCAAACAGCCTTCTTCGTGTCCTATTACGGGGAACTATTATTATATAAATAAAATAGTATAGTGATTTCTATTTTTAATACTATTTTATGCACATTAACCTATAAAATCACACCTAGATGGTAGAAATAGTGTTGGAGATGATTGCTGATATTTGGCATTGAGTCTTGTAATATAAATTTATCTTGTCTGGCTAATTGGTGGTTGTTCAAAAATTATAGCGACTTTTCTTAAGAAAGTGACGCTATTTGAAATTTACATATGGAAATGGTTTCTGTTTGAATCAAATGTAGAACGATTCTGACTTAGGTCAATTAATTAGTCAAAATTTAATTAATTTGAAATGCACAGTAGTCTGGCAAGATTTTATTGAACTCCAATTGCCAAACGCTGTACGTCGTTTTAGAATCTGAAAAGGTTTGGTTTATATGGAAAATAAGTAGTATTTACTTACATGCTATAAATGAGATAATATTGTAGTAAGAAATTATAAGCGAAAAAGAATGTGCCATATTTTTATAAAAGCTAGCTGCAGTAAGTTCTGGTTATTGTTTTTTGATATATTAGCGATTTTTTTATAGTTTAACTTTCTGATATTGTTTGTGAACAAGTAAATAGTTACTTTGTGTGCTAACAAACATTAGCTTTTGATAACTCCCTGATATATGCATGTGTGTAGCCATGTGTGAATTTCAATTTAGGTTTTATGATAGCAACATAGATAGAGGAATGTTATTGTAATATAAAATAGTTCTAGCACTGAAGAACTGTTTTTTTATAGAGCACAAATAATGGCATATCGACTGCTCGCCCGAAACCAGCCATTAAATCAGCAAATGAATTTAGCTGCTCAAGGAAAACGCCCCGATGGATCTCCACTTTGTTCAACTCCACCACCTGCAACAGCATATCAGTCACAAGGAGGACTCCCACCTTCTAATCAGCAGGTTAGTTTGAAAAGCATATAAAAATACATGCTTAGACTTTGAGTGGCTAATTAGCAATTTTGGTATTGGCATTTATTCACTTTTATCTACATTAGAATTTTCTTTAGTAACGAAGCTTGCAACATAAGTAAATTTAAGTTATGATTTTTAGGGCATGTAAAAGCAGAGATGTATGTATTATTCTTTGCATAAATTTATTATGATTTTTTTTAAAATACGAAATTATGAACTGAGTGATGAAGAGTCTGGAATAGCTTCATGAATTCTTATTTTCTGCAAACAATGGTACATTTTTTCTTTCAAACTTCTCGTAGTTTTAGATTAGCTGTTAGTTTTGTTAGAGTGAGTCACTAATTAGTTAGTATTCTCTTGTGCATATTTTTAATGAGTTTTTTCAATGCTATGCTTTGTTTCTAATTTCTGTTATTTTTTATTAGAACTAAGCTTTAATCAGAATTGCATATAGATTATCATATACACACGAAAATTTGTATATGCAGTAATAATATGTATAAATTAATAACTATAAAAACAGTCATAAGGTGGAGGTTTTTTATCATTTCTGTTTTTATTTTCAAATGACCTTAATTATTGAAGCACTTTAAATTGCATGTAACATCAAGTATTGTTTAAATATGCCCTTGGATTTTATCAACATATTATATTTTCACTAATAGTAAAATAATTACACATGCCTCTTTTATAGCTTCATGTTTGTGTAGCTGTTTAACTAGTTTGCTATTTTAGCAGCAGTACAATGCATGATCATATAGCAATGTAGCTTTGCTGTAATGTTTTGAATCTAGTTTTGATTTGGATTAAATAAGTAGTCGATAGCAGTAAGATCAGTGCGAGTAATTATTATAGGGCGCTATACCAACAAGTGAAGGTACAGAGCCTCCTCCGGCTGAAGGAGCACCCCCGCCGACTCAGGCGATGCGACCTCTGGGTACGCAGAACCCACCAGGCTCTCAGGGACATCCACCTGCAGGTGGTGCCTTGCCAGCCCAGTCACAGGTTAGTGGAAGTGTGTAAGCACTGTGATAGTAGTGCAAAGGCATGTAGATATTTTACCCATGCTACTGTTTTTATAAGCTTAGGTTTTTTTTCATAAACAAATGTTTTATAGATTCAATTGAACATGTTTCATTTACTTTCTAAGTTTTAGTTGATTCAATTGATTAAAAATTAAAGTAGCATAATAGGGACATAACAAAGCATAGCATAAGGAGATTTCCCAAGACTTCAAAAACATTCCTAATCAAAATTTATATATGAGAAATAACAGGACCTTATAGAGAAGGTAATGTAATTCTTATTGGATTTGAATAGAACTTTGTATACATTTATTGAGTTAATATCTTTACTAAGTTCATAATGAGTAAGATCACTTAAAACAGCGATTTTTATAGAACTTCCATGGTTCTTGTCAAGTTTAACTCAAATTTTGCATGCATTTTTAAAGTGTGTATGTGCATGACCAAACATACAACACCAAAAGATCATGACATGCTAGAAGGATTATAGGTGAGTGTTATAAACACATTAGGGCGTATTACAGAAATTTACACCAAAATCATTATAAAATATATTCGTGAACATACAAAAACATCTAACGAAATTATATTTCAAGGGATGTAAGATTTGCAGCAAAGTTATAGGAGATGGAATGAATTTTTTAAGTGATAAATAACGAAATTTTTGAACTATAACGATTTCTATAAAATAACTGCTTTAAGTGCATTAGAGAACTAAACAATTATTGAATATCTGTATACACATAATTGGTTGATGGCATATGGCATACTAAATAAATAACTCGTCTTCTCATTTTTTTAAAGTGTGGAGTTTTAATCTTAATTATTTCTTTAAAAAATTGTTTTGATAAATTCATTTGTAGAACTGTAAACTTTTGTTTCCTATATTTTACAACTTTGATAATTGGTGTTCAAATAAAGCAAGATCTCTGAGATCGCAGCCTTTATATACACAAATAAATAAATTTCTGATCAATTTTAGAGTTTTGCAAATATTTAACTCTGTAATACTCGCACAGAAGATACAGTCTTTTAAATGCAGCCTAATATGCTCTAGGCTATATATAAACTTAGTTAATAGTCTACTTACTGGATGTAGAATGTTGATCAGCGGTAAAAAAATCATAGCTCAGGGGTTATAGAATAAACTGACAAACAATATTAAGGTATCTGTAATTATTAAAAAAAAAATTAATTTTAAGAAAAATACGATCTGCTACTATATTGAATATGTATGATATGTGTGAGCACATTGTTCTAAAAATATTAACCAATAAATAGCAGAAAAACAAATTCTTTCAATTATGCTTCAGGTGCTTTTTTTAAAAAGTTGTTTGAAAATTTGAGATAATATTTTATGATTATTTTGAAGGACTGCTTGATAAATGCAGTGTTTCAAAATTGTTTAATAGGTTTAAATTATTCTTATAGTTCAATGTGCAGTGGTGTCCTTGGTTTTTTCACTTCATCTTCTTCCAGGCTTGCTTATTCTCTTATAATTTTTAAGTCCTATTATTGTGCTTTTGGATGAAAATCAGCGCTTTTCTTCTTTTTAGCTTTATCACTTGTTAAAGTATTTTTATACCATTTTCTTTGAGCAACAAATGACTTGAATAAAAGAACAATTCTTTGGGTTTTGTTTTGTATGTAAAACCTGCTTCCCGTTATCGATATAATTGCGCTTTTTGTTATTTCAACAATTAACGTTTAAAAATTTTTTATCTGAAATGTCGCACAATAATAGTTCTTGGACAAAAATTGGTTTGTGTGAAGATTAAAAATACTTTTGTAAAAGAACCCTTCTATATTATTTCTAAATTTGCAATATAAATTTGAATTTAAATACTATATACTTAATAAATCAAAACCCTACTTTTGTACTTATGTTGTTGTTTTTTTTAAGTTGAATTTATTTTATTTATGCAAAACATATTTTAGCCATTACGAAAAGGGAATTTTATGCGTTTGTTATTATTGTAATGTAATAGTAGGGCCCAACTGTACACATTTATTTTAGAATCAACCAATGGGAATTAAGCCAGGTCAGCCGATCAACTCGCAACAAATGCCACAAGGTGTCCGCCCAGGTGGCCCAACACCAGTGCAGCAAGGTCAGCAACAGCAACAACATCCTCCACCTAAACAAAATCGAGTAACTTCCCTTCCAAAACCAGTTGGCATTGATCCACTCATCATCCTGCAAGAAAGGGAAAACCGGTAGACATAAATTTTATAAATATTAGTTTTTTGCAATTTAGAATATTATTTTGCAGAGTTGCTGCGCGAATTGCTGCGAGAATGGAACAGCTTGCTAATTTACCCACCAACATGCCCGAAGATTTGCGCATAAAGGCTCAGATTGAATTGCGCGCTCTGCGATGTTTAAATTTCCAACGACAGCTTCGTACTGAGATAATTGCTTGTACTCGACGCGATACTACACTGGAAACAGCAGTGAATGTTAAGGCTTATAAGAGAACAAAGCGACAGGGATTGCGTGAGGCAAGAGCTACTGAGAAATTGGAGAAGCAACAGAAATTAGATGCAGAACGCAAGCGTCGCCAGAAGCATCAAGAATTCTTGACTTGTGTACTTCAGCATGGCAAGGATTTTAAGGAATTCCATCGAAATAATCAAGCCAAATTAGCTAGAATTAACAAGGCTGTTATGAATTATCATGCCAATGCAGAAAGAGAACAGAAGAAGGAACAAGAACGGATTGAAAAAGAGCGTATGCGCAGGTAAGACGGAACTTTTTGCTTAAATTATGTTATAAATTGAAGAAACATTTTTAAAATACATTAAAGGTTAATGGCTGAAGATGAGGAAGGTTATCGTAAGCTAATTGATCAAAAGAAAGATAAACGACTTGCATTCCTATTATCTCAAACTGATGAGTATATCAGTAACCTTACAGAAATGGTGAAACAACACAAGATAGAACAGAGGCGAAAGCAACAAGAGGAGGAAAAGCGTAAACGAGTTAGTATTTTTTTTTTCATTCATTATGTGATTGACGTACATTATATTTCTTCACAGAGAAGAAAGAAAAAACGAAGTGCTGAGGGTAACATGGAAGTTGATGATGATGGTTCTCAAGGCTCTGATAAACCTGTAAGCGTGATTGAGACTAGCACAGGCAAGGTATTAAGTGGTGAAGAGGCTCCAATGCTCAGCCAACTTTATCAATGGCTGGAAACTCATCCCGGATGGGAAGTTGCTGAAACAGATGATGAAGATTCTGATGATGATCAGGATGGCAAGTTTAAACATTACATTTAAATGAAAATAATAAAATAATTTTATATAAAAAATTAGGTGTTGATTCCCATGAAAGAAGGAGTGATATAAAATCAGAAGAAGAGAAAGCCAAGGATGTTATTACAAAGGCTAAGTGTGAAGATGATGAATACAAAAATGGAAAAGAAGAACAAACATATTATAGGTAAATTATTATCATCTATTGATTTTAATTTTTATGATGTATTATTGTCTTAATATTACAGCATTGCTCATACTGTTCATGAAATAGTAACGGAGCAAGCTTCCATCATGGTTAATGGTCAACTAAAAGAATATCAAACAAAAGGTTTGGAATGGCTAGTTTCATTATTTAATAACAATCTTAACGGAATTTTGGCTGATGAGATGGGCCTGGGAAAAACTATACAAACAATTGCTTTAATTACATACTTAATGGAAAAGAAGAAAGTTAACGGCCCATATTTAATCATTGTACCATTATCGTATGTAAGAAACTTTAATGTTCAATTTATCAATCTAATCTGAATTTTTTTTATAGGACATTGTCTAACTGGGTTTTGGAATTTGAAAAGTGGGCGCCATCTGTGGTTGTTGTTTCTTATAAAGGATCCCCTGCAGGTCGAAGGGCAATTCAGAGCCAAATGCGGTCTACCAAATTCAACGTATTGCTAACTACATATGAATATATAATTAAAGATAAAGGTGTTTTAGCTAAAGTAAGACATATTTAGAATTTCTTTTTCTTCTTTCTTTGGTATCCTATATACCCTTACGGTTATTGGATGTTTGTGGGTTCCGTGCCCTTTACCCATTTCTTTCATCCTTTATGGTTCTTGGTCATTTTATTAATTTCTTCTATTGTTTTTGCTCCTGCCTTTTTTATTTCTTTTATGTATTTCATCCATGTCTCAATCTTCCTCTTTTCTGTTTCTTTGTTCCTTTAGCTTCCACTACTTTTTTCGTTAATCTGTTCCTGTCTAGTCTCTATATCGGTCCATATCATTCTAGTTTCTTATTATTTCCTCATTTTTAATGTGTTCCAATTTAGTTTTCCCTCCTATCTTTCTGAAGTATTTCATTTCTGCTGCAATCAGTTTGGCTTGTTTCTGTTGTAATGTCTAGGTTTCATTTCCATATAGGGTTATTGGGTTCACTATTATTGTATTGTATATATTCAGCTTGACTGTTTATTTTTTCCCGAAAATTGTTTTATCTAGTTTGTAGTAAAGTTGTTTGTTTTTTTATTGTTAATTATTTTGAAGTCTATTTTCTCATCATTTTCTACATTTCTCAGATATTCCATTTTGGTCACTTCTTCCATAGGTTAATTTTTATACATTAGTTTGTTTTATTCTTGTTCTTTTTTCTTATTAATATACATTATTTTATGTTGGTCTTACTTTAGTCCATATATTAATCAGATTTTGTATTTTATTACTATTGTCTGATATAAGCACTCAATTATCTGCATATAACAAGCTATCCATTCTAATTGGTATTATATTCCTGTGACCCACTGTAGTCTGCAATTTCTCCGTTCTTTGGCTTGTGTTTTTCAGTAGTCTGTCCATTACTATTATAAACAAGCATGGGCTTAGACTATTTCCTTGCTTTATGTCCTTTTTAATATTAAATGGTTCTGATCTATTGGCATTTATTTGTACTTTTGCTCTTGTATCCTTTTGTATGGAGTTTATGACTTGTATTAATTTCTTTGGTGTGCCTATCAGTTCCAAATAATTTTCTATTACTTGTTTTTGTATTGAGTCGAAAGCTTCCTTTAGGTCAATTAATGCCAGTATGAGATCTTCTCCTTTTTCAATTCTTCCTTCTATCAATTGTTTTATTATGTATATGTTATCTGTTGTCTTGTCTTTTTCTCTGAATGCTGCTTGTTCCTCTTCTAGTTTATTTTCTATGTGTATCTTTAGTTTACTTTGCATTATTTTTGTATATATCTTGTATGCTATGGATGATAGGGATATTGGTCTATAATTGTCGCATTGGGTCTTATCGCCTTTTTTGTGTATTGACATCAGGTAGTTTTTTCATTCCCCAGCTATCATATTTCTTTCCCACACTTCAGCTAATATTTTGTGTAGGGCTTATTCCTTTCTCTTCCATGTACTTAATTATTTCTGGATCCACCTCATCTTCTTCACTTGCTTTATCTATTTTGATGTTTGCTGTTGCTTCTTTTATTTCCTTTCTGTATTTCATTTTCTCGTTGTATGGGTATATTTAGTTGGACTGGCTGTATTTTATCATGTTCGTCTAGGTCGATTTTTTGGCTGTAGTGACTTCTCCATGCTTCAATTTTTTCAGGTATACTTATTTTAATTATCTTGTTTTTATCTCTTATGTCTGATTCTGTCTTTTCCTTTCTCCTAAATCTTTTAATTGTATTCCAAAATTTTTGATTGTTATTTCTGCATCCTTCATTTAGTTCGATGTTTTTGCTTAGTTTTTTTCACTATTTATTTTGCTTCCCTTTTCTTATTATCATAGGTTTCTTTGTCTTTTAGGTCCGTCATGTCTTAAGTATTTTTTCACGCTTGTTTTTTGTTCTGTACTGCATCTTTGACTTTTAGTTCGCCATTTTTTCCTTCTAGTATTTATCTTCTTGTATACACATACTTCTTTTACTGAACTGATTAATATTTCTTTTAGCGCTTGCCATCTATCTTCCCATGTCCAGTTTGCATTTCTAGCTTGTTTATTTTTATCTCTATTATCTTTCTATATTTGTTGTTTCCGTCTTTTTTTAGCTTATTTATGTTTATTCGAGTAAATTGTTTTATCTTCTCTGTGGTTGGTTTGGTGCTTCTTAGTTTTCCTATTATCAATCTGTGCTGTGGGTCCATTTCTGCTTCTGATTCCACTTTTATTTCTTTTGTCTTCCTCTATTTCCGTTGTGTATACTATGTAGTCTATGATGTTACTTGCTTGCCTCTCTTGTGCGACAAAAGTAAATTTGTCTTTTTGTTTTTGCTCCCAGAAAGATTTTTAAGTCGTTTGCTATACAGAATTGTATAATTTTCTTTCCATTCTTATTTATTTTACTTTCTCTATATGGTCCTCTGTAGCCTAGTCTTTTATGTAAGTCTGTACCTGTTCTAGCATTTCAATCTTTCATTATAATAATTTTGTTGTGTTCTTCCTTCATTTTGTCTAATATGTTCTGTAGTATTGTATAGAATTCTGTCATTATGTTTTCATCAGTTCCTTCTACTGGGCTGTATATTTGGACTATGCTTATTTCTTCGCCCAGATTCACTGTTATGTTTATGATCCTCGATGATATTAAGTCGTATTTTGTTAAACTTTTGTTATAGACCAGGGAAATTATCAAAAATACATCGTTTTTTGCCAAACTCCCCATCTAAAAGGTAAAATATGGAAAAAATAGGAAAAATTCCGTAGAATTCGATGAAATAAAATTAAACAACTGGATCGTTGCAGAAGTTATTCAAAATGGCGCCCAACGTTGGTAAAAACCGGTTTTTCGCGTTTAAAAAAAATCTAAATTTTGTATAAAAAAAGTTTCAAATAAAAGTTATAGATTTCATAAAAACCTATAAAACAAGCTTTTTTGATTAAAACCAATGCAAAAATGACGTAGTTATTGCAAAAAACCGTTTGATATGTTTTTCTTTTAATGCTTTTATCTTTTCGAAAACAAAAGATTTCGGATTGAAATTTTGAAAAAGTATACTCCTTAACAAGTAGAAAAAGGAAATTTTTTGTGTTGTGCAAAAATATTGCACATATTTTGCGCAAATCGATTTTTTCGTAAAAAAGGTGCTTTCGTAGAATTCGATTTGAACAGGTTCTGGAGCACTTAGAGCATCGAACTATCGTCGGCGCTCCTCCCACTCTACTATCCGACTCCGGCTGGCGCAGCGCATGCTTGCCTTCTTCTCTTTGAGATGTGATTTAAAGCATTTAATGTCAATGAAATGAGCCGAAATATTTTTTTATTGAAAACATACGTATTCAAAATCTATCTCCCGGAGGGTGTGCACTGTACTATGTACTACGGAATTTTTCCTATTTTTTCCATATTTTACCTTTTAGATGGGAAGTTTGGCACGTAAAAATACAATTTCCCTGGTCTATTAATCTCTTCTGATGCTATTATGCCCACTTCTTCCTTTGGTCTCTCTTCTGGATCTACTCCTGAGTAATATAAACTGTATTCATTGTTTATTATTTTTTGCCCTTTTCCTGTTTTCTTTATTTTGCCTACTCCTAGTATTTGTGTCGTATGATCTCATTTCTTCTATGATTTCTTGTTCTTTGTTAGTTATTGATGTTCCATGTTGCTATCTGTATGTTTTTTTTCTTTGTATTTATATTCTCTTTCTCTTGGCTCCCATGTTGTTTTATTTTTATCTATTTCTGCTTCTGTCTCTCCTCTTGTTTTTTCTTGTTTGTGTAATTTGTTTCGAGGTGTCTAGTCCTTCTTTATTGTCATTCTTACTTTCTTTAAATTTTTTGTTTTTGCTTTCCTTTTTGTTTGTCCTATATTATTGCTTTTCATCATCTTTGTTTCAGTCCGGTTTTCATTTCCTGTTTTTGAGTTTGTTGGTATTGGTTTGTCTTTGTGATGTTCCTAAGTGTATTATTCAAATCCTCTTTCAATCCTGGTTTCTCTGTGTGTAAGAGCACTAATATTGTTTGTCCCTAAGTTTTCTTTTTTGGCACTGCCCCTGGGGGGGGGGGCTTCTTTTATCTTAATCTGTGGATCTGCCTCTTTTCATTTGTTCCTCTGCTTCTTTGTTTGTTGTTTCTTCCTTTGTTACTTTAACATTTCCTGTTATGTCTTTAACTTCCCTCTTCTCCATTTATTATTAGTTTATCCTTCCTGATTACTGTTCTTAGTCCCTTTCTTCTGACATCCATCATGTGCGGGAATAATTGCTTTTTGTTTCACGTGTTTTCTTATCGAAATCTTCATTTATTCCTATTTTTGGTCCTACTAATTTTTTTGTGTTTTGCATAATCTCCCATTTTTTTAAGATTGTTGTAATTCTTACCTTTGCTGATCTGCTTTCATTTCCCTTACGTTCTCCCTGTCTCTTAATGAAATTATCTCGTTTTCTCCTATTTGTGTCTCCATTTTCCTTCGTAATAATTCCATAACTTTCTCTTCAGGGTTGTTACATCTTTCTCTATGTCTTCTGGGATTCCAAAAATGATCAGGTTTTTTTTTAGTTCATTTTCGAGGTTTTTGATTCTTGTTGCTTGGTAATTTATGGTCTCCTCCAATTTCTTTATTGTTTCTGTTTGCTTGTTTTTGTTTGTCTCATCGATTTTTCCTTCCATCTGTATTAATTTATTCATAATATTGTTTAACGTTATCTCTTTGTTTTCTGTCATGACGTTTTTTCTCTTTGCATATCTCTAGTTTTAAATAATATCGTAGCTTGAAATTAGTATTATTAACGGGGTATTTTATGCGAGATAAATTTATTTATTACAGATCTGTCTTGTTAAATGCGATCGGGTTTATTGGTGTCAGCTGTTCTATTTATAGCCGTGCAAAGAGGTCAATTCAGGTCGTAAATTGTTCACTCTTATCAGCTTTGAGTTGTGTTAGGTTTCTATTTATGGTTATTATTTACTAAATTAACTTGTTTTAATTTTTTTTTGCTTTCCTGCTCCCTTCCTTACTGTCGCTTCCTTTTATTTATCCCCGCACTTTATTTTAATAAATTTACAGATTATTTATCACACACTTCTGCTATTAATGCTATTAATTTCCAGGACCGGACCCAGAATTTCTTGGAAACTAAATTAATAAATTTTGCAGGTACAATGGAAATATATGATAATTGATGAGGGTCACCGCATGAAGAATCATCATTGTAAACTCACTCAAGTTTTGAATACTCACTATATAGCTCCACATCGATTGCTTCTTACAGGAACACCTTTGCAGAATAAACTTCCAGAATTGTGGGCTTTACTGAATTTCCTGTTGCCATCTATTTTTAAAAGTTGTTCCACTTTTGAGCAGTGGTTTAATGCACCATTTGCTACTACTGGAGAAAAGGTAGGAATGACACTTGCTTTAATTGTTACCTGGAATTTCATTTTTATTGTAGGTAGAGTTAAATGAAGAAGAAACGATTTTGATCATTCGACGTCTTCATAAAGTATTACGACCATTCTTACTTAGACGTTTGAAGAAGGAAGTTGAGTCTCAACTGCCAGACAAAGTTGAATATATTATTAAATGTGATATGTCTGGACTACAGAGAGTTCTTTATAAGTATGAAACCATTTTAAAGTTTGGTTATGATAATACAACTTCTTCATTGTAGACATATGCAAAGTAAAGGTGTTTTGCTCACAGATGGTTCAGAAAAGGGAAATAAAGGCAAAGGTGGAGCTAAAGCACTCATGAACACTATTGTGCAGCTGAGAAAGCTTTGCAACCATCCATTTATGTTTCAGAACATAGAAGAGAAGTATTGTGATCACGTTGGTATGGCTGGTGGTGTTATATCTGGGTAAAAAAATTATTTCAGTTTTGCAGAATTGAATCTATATTTATCATACTTTCAGCCCTGATATTTATCGAGCTTCAGGAAAATTTGAATTGCTAGATCGCATCTTGCCAAAATTGAAATCAACAAACCACAGAGTTTTACTTTTCTGTCAAATGACGCAACTTATGACAATTATGGAAGATTATTTGGGGTGGCGTGGATTTGGCTACTTGCGTTTGGATGGTACAACAAAATCTGAAGATCGTGGCGAATTATTAAGGAAGTTCAATTGTAAAAATAGTGAATACTTTATTTTTCTATTATCAACAAGGGCCGGTGGCTTGGGTTTGAATCTACAAAGTGCTGATACAGTTATCATTTTTGATTCTGACTGGAACCCTCATCAGGTAAATTAACCAATGTATTAAAATAGATAATTATTATACATTGAGGTTTTCAGGATTTACAAGCTCAAGATCGAGCTCATCGCATTGGGCAGTTGAATGAAGTGCGTGTTCTGCGGTTAATGACCGTTAATTCTGTAGAAGAGCGCATTTTGGCTGCTGCTCGTTACAAGTTGAACATGGATGAAAAAGTCATTCAAGCTGGTATGTTTGATCAAAAATCAACAGGGACAGAAAGACAACAGTTCCTTCAGAGCATTCTGCATCAAGATGGCGATGATGAAGAGGAAGAAAACGAAGTACCGGATGATGAAACTATTAATCAAATGATTGCTCGCAGTGAGGATGAATTTGAACTTTTCCAAAAGATGGATCTGGAGAGGCGACGTGAGGAAGCCAAATTAGGTCCAGCTCGGAAATCAAGGTTGCTAGAGGAGAGTGAACTGCCTGATTGGCTTGTCAAAGAGGATGATGAAGTTGAACGGTGGAATTACGATGAACCTGAGGAGAGTTTGCTTGGGAGAGGTACCCGTCAGAGGAAAGAGGTTGATTACACTGACAGCTTAACAGAAAAAGAATGGCTGAAGGTATTTTATTTGTGTGTACAAATAGTGCATTTATTATATTATATGGCTTATAGGCAATAGATGAGGGTGGTGACTATGATGATGAAGAGGAAGAAGAAGAAAAATCTAAGAAGAGAAAAGGACGTAAACGTAGGAGAAGAGGTGATGACTCAGATAATGAGTGTACTTCAAGCAGCAAACGAAGAAGAGGTCAGTCAGGAATGGATCCAAAAATTAGACGGCAGATGCATAAACTGATGAATATTGTTATAAAATACACTGACAGGTAAATAGTTCCATATTTAATGTCTCTGTTGAAACCATTTTGATTTTTTTTTTTTTTTGAGGTAAAAAAGTTAGGGGTGTAGTATAGATGTGTGCTGCGTGCATGCATATGCATCACACTGTTTCGTTCAGTTTGTTCAACTACACTACATTTTTCTCTCCCTGATTACAATCTTCACATTTTCTTATTATAACATGTTTTATCTGTTTGTAAAGATCTTGAGAACCACTGAACAGATTTTGATGACATTTTTACTGTTCTATAAAAAAAGTTTCAAAACTAGGCATACAAAGTAATCTGTAGCAAAAAGACACTAATGAAGA
The DNA here is from genome assembly GCA_036346155.1 of Sinelater perroti. Classification (NCBI taxonomy): domain Eukaryota; kingdom Metazoa; phylum Arthropoda; class Insecta; order Coleoptera; family Elateridae; genus Sinelater; species Sinelater perroti. Next base: position 56,755,483 of record JARFIY010000001.1, on the reverse strand, counting down.
TTTTACTAGTTACTAGAAGGAAAACCATCTATACAGTTTTTCCTTGGTTTATACTGTTTGTTTATTAATTATTAATATATGAAAATATAAAACATCAAAATTATGTTAGGGAGAATTATTAAGCATAGGAAGTTTAACAAAAAAATTATGATACCTATCTGCAATAAAAAGCTTACAATAAACGTTTTTGTATTACGGTTTGCAGTAAATTTAAAATTACTTTTGTACAGAATAGTGCAGCTTTGATAGTTAATATGTAAAATTATAACCTCTTTATGTTAACTTTTGGAAATTCATTATATTACTTTCCAACAGTGGTATTTTAATAGCACATATGTTTATAAACATTTTTATATATACAATGTATATATGTATATAAGCTTTCCAACAGGCTTTTAGGTTCATAGTTTGGATATTCTTCTCCAGGTTACTCGGTCTGACACTTGTCTCCTCCACTCTTTAACCCCTTTTAGTTGTCGGTCTTTCTCAAGCCTCTTGATCCATCTCTTCCTAGGTTTACCTCTTCTTCTCCCATGCACTCATGCATCATATATATTTTTGTCTAGACTTTCGTGTTTCGCGAAAATTTCCTTAGAACTTAGCACTGCTCTTAACATTACCCTCATTTCTATCACCTTCTGTGAGTCTTGCCTTTATCTCACCCTTGTTCTTTCCATGTTCTGTTATAACTACCCTTAGATACTCGTGCTGTTCTACTCTTTCCAGTTCTATTGTTTCTTGATTACTTATCCATATCTCTAGGTTTTTTCTTCCCATTTTTATGTATTTTGATTTTTCTACGTTTATTTCTAGTCCTATTTTTCTTGCTTCTTTTACTAAAGCTCTACGCTAAATTTTTGTGATAATTTATTATTAACCCTTACCATACTAGTCGAGTGCTCTAAGGTCATTTTTGTTAGCTTTATTGGTTTACTTGAGACTTTAATTCCTTCCAATCCCTTGTATAGTTCATTCCTCAACAGTGCGTTAGAGACCCTTTTAAAATCAATAAAAACTGCATGTACCTCTACATTTTTCTCATAACATTCTGTTTGAAGTTCGTTAAGCATAAAGATTTGGTCTATAGTTGATCTGTTCTTTTGGAATCCAGTTTGGTATTCCTATTTGACTTTCAGTATATGCTTGCAAATTATCTCTAACCAATGTAGCTAGAATCTTATAAGCCACATCGACTAGGGCTATTCCTATGATTTTTACATTACATTTTGTTCCATTTTTTTAAATAACTGTATTAATATTGCCTGGTACCATTCTTCTATCATGGTTTCAGCTTTCCGCACCTCTATTATTATTTCATGTAGTTGAATTATCACTCTCTCCTCCATACTTTATAAGTTCCACATTGATGTTGTTTTTGCCTGGACTTTTTCTATTTTTCAAGTTTTGAATTAACTTGCTTATTTCTTCTTTCGTTAGTTTTGTTATTTCTACTTTGTTATCTTCAACTACTTCTCTCTACATCTAGTCAAAATATTCATTCCATCTAACTATTACCTTTTCCTCATCTCCTATTATTCTTCCTTCTTTGTTTTTGCATATCATAATCCTTTGTGACTTTTCCTTCCTTGTTTTCTTCAACTCTTGGTAGAAATTCCTGATTTCCTTCTTTTAGTAATTTTCTTCTATCTTCGTAGTTCTAGGTCTCAAAATGCTCTCTTGGCTGATCTACATATCCTCTTGGCTTCTCTTTTTTCTTGATATTCAACAGGCTTTAACTCACTATTGTCCTGTGTCCAGGGTAACTTTGCTTCTCTTATTTCTTCAATTGCTTCTTTACGTTCCTCATTGAACCACGCCTTCTTTCCCTGACTTGCTCTTTTGCCTATTACTTCCATTGCTGTTTTTTTTTTATTGCTCATTCTAATTTTGGCCACTTTTTTTGGATTGTTATATCATTTATTTGCATGTATATTACCAAATACTGAAGACCGAATTCAGAAACAACACTCAAGCTATTCTCATTCTTACTTCAAATTTGACTCATCATTCACTCAAGTTAGTAGTAGTACGACTCTCACTCACTTTTCAAATTCAAGGACGCAAGGTAATGAGCCACTAACTTAAGATGCCTTTATGAAATATTGTAGGCTGTAAAGAGATGTTGCGTGACATTTTAAGTGACGTATGGATTAGACCAATCACGATTGCCATTTGGACACAGGAACATGTCTACTTGCGCCGAGAAGAGTAAATATTAAAAACATGGGGCCTGCGAAGAGATTGCTCTGTAAGCAATCCCAGAACGAACTTAAAAATACCTTTCGATTTCGAATTTCGGGAAAATTCGAAATCGAATATCTCGAAAATTATTCGACATAGAATTTTTTCGACTTCATTTTCGAATTCAGCGTAAAATTTCCTATAAGAATCACATTTAAAATCGTAATGTTGAAAATTTTCCCGAAATTCGAAGTCGAATATCTCGAAAATTATTCGAAATAGATATTTTTTAATTTCGAATTCGAAATCAGCGTAAAATTTCCTGTAATAATCCATTTTCAAATTTTAAAAAATCTCAAATTTTGTGACGGACCGACAGACCGACTGATAGACAGACATATATAATTCAGTAACGAACTTTTTAAGTTCGTTGAATATATTACTATATAATAGACAAAATATTTTCCTTATATTTTTAAAAATAAATCTTTAGTCCAAAGAATAAAAAAAACAAACTATCGTGAATATACAGTAAATAATTATAATGACAAATATTAATACCTATAAATTTAAAATACATAATGTAGCTACAAATAAGGGTCCTCAGAGGGTCCTTTAAATGTTTGTCAAATGTATCTCAAATTTTACTCAATTTCGAACTAAAGATGAGTCACTCTTCTTTCTGAATGCCAATTTGAACAAAAGCAGGTAAATGAATGTGAGTTGAGATGAGTGTACTTACAATCAGTTTTCTGAATTCGGTCCTAAATACACTAAAAATGCTAACTGCTATATATAATAAATTAAACATCAGATGAATCATATATGGAATGGTGAAAAATATTTTTTGTGCAGGGTTACCAGATATGTCTGGCACATTGTGTAGGTTCTGGTATCTTTCTTTTTACAATTTCATTTTTTTTTCTGAAGTTGAACTGGTTACAGTACTAACTTTTTTGAAGGATCAACCATACAACAATCTGGCTTTCTTTACTATTATTACTGGCCTCAAGGCATGGTACTTGCAACTTTATTTTGATTTCTTAAAACAGTCTAGAGCATCCTTGGTATGACAGTTAGACAAAGTCATTATTGTCTTTTGTGTCTTTCCCTTACACTTATCATGCCAAAAGGCTGATTCTGTTTTTCAAGTTTTTGTCTGTTGTAAATAAAACATTTAAAGAAACGTGCTACATTAGAATTTCCAATAGTTTTGGTTAGTTTAGAAACGACTTTTCTTGAGTGTGCACTCAGGTTTTTTTACTCTTTTTGAAAGCAATCATTTGTATTGCAAATATAATCCATGAGAGAATTACATCTTTGTACATTTTGATTACCCTTTTTATAGGTTTTAGTACCATGAATTGTTTTAGAGATAACTCTCCATAGGAACTCTTGTTTATATAGCAGATCATGAATGCAATTTCTGTTTTATTATTTACTATCATGTACCTTATTTATGATGGCATTTTTTGGGTTTCCTCCATTCTGTTTAATGTTGTTTTTTTTTATATTTTTCTTTATTATATCAGTGCAAGGATGCACAAGGATGCAAAAATCTGAACCGCATACCACCAGCTATCGTTAGCGATTCTCGTAATTTCCTCTGGTATCTGTGGCCATCAAAGTCCTTTAATTGGTGCGATTTTTGCTTGGTTTTGGGCTTTCTGTTCAAGTGGGCAATTTAGCATTACATGTATTACGTTATCTTTTTCGCCACATTCACTGATATCCTCCCCTTGCTGCAGTTTTTCGAATTAGCGCAGATATGCTCGAAAGTTGCTATGTCCTGAGATGATTTGTGTAGTGTATGTGTTCAAATATATTTCTGCCTTTTGGGCTGTCTCCAATGTTAGTAGGAATTCCCCATCTTTCTTCCCATTTGGCCTCAATTCTATTCAGTATCATTAAGGGGGGAGCCACCTGTAAAAAATTTTTTTAAATTTTTCTTTATTGCTTTAAAAATTCATTTTCTACTTGAAGAATATATTTACAAAGTTTTAAGTCTAGGAAGTCACCGAAGTGATGAGCTCCAAAAGTACCAAAAGCGGGTAAACGCGCGCGCCCTTTACAATCTCTACCTTTTAATTTCTTAGCCTAATAAGTTTGCTAGTTTACTTTGTGAATAGTAGAGGGCACTTCCGTCGATTGTAAAAAAAAAATAGTTGAGAGACGACGCACTCCTAGTAAACAGTTCTACTTACAAGAATGAAAGCTTCAATTGCGTTTTTCTCAGAACGTGTTTTTTCAAAGTAATGAACCAATCAATTTGAAATTTTGTACAGATATTCCTTAACATATTGGCCTTTGCACAAACCTAAAATTTCGTATAAATTGTTATAATAAATGTTGTTTTTAACAATTTGTTTATAAAAACAATAATTTTTTTCAAAATATCCTCAAATTTTCAATTTTTTTTGTTTTTCTTAAATTTAGGTTAGTGCAAAGCGGAATAACTTATTTTATTAAAGAAAAATTATTTCGTCGAGTTCAGTTAATTACAAGAACCTGGACAAACTACGATGCAAACTCAAGGAGCCAAGTTCGAGCATATTTAGCGTCACCATTTTGTTTTTTTTAACTCATAAAAATTATTTTTGTATTTATTTGAACAACGTCTATTTTATTATGTAATTCGATTTATTGCAATAAATGTTCTGAGTTTTTTGTAAAAAATTATTGAAAAACCTGTTGTCTGGAGGAGAGGCTCCTCCCTTAAGCAAGCTTCTGGGTATTTGCTCGAACTGTATCTGTGCATCTTCTTCAGCTGCCACCTCTTTCGCTAGTTAACTCCTCCGTGTGTTCATTGCCCATTGTTTCTGTATGGGCCTTGGTCCAATAAAACTTTGTCTACAACTACCGTAGTCCTCTTCGTCAGTTGCCAGACCTCGATCTGTAGTTCTGCAGGTGCTTTCACTGACTAGCACTTCCCATTGTTCCAGTCGCTTCAGATCCGCAATCACTTGCAAAACAAAATCTATGGGCGGTAATAAGCTCATAAGAGACACTGTTTCTGTGGTCATCATGTTCTTTCATGTCCATTCTTACAAGAATTCACTGAGCCTTTCAGTTGTTTGGCCTACTTAAACCTGTTTCCTTTTGGCTTTTCTTGTTTTAAATTGCGTGGCGTATATTATGAGAACTATATTGTCCGCAAGCTTGACTGCTTCTCCAGCAACCTTACTCTAAATATGCTCTCAAATAGAACTTTCCAGAAAGTAGGACCTGTGTACCATCCCTAGGGGCATCTACTGTTAGAATTTGATTATGGATAAGCATACTGAAGAAACTTGAGTTTTATGCCCTCCTCTTGACTTACGATTTTGTTAGGGATCATTATATAGCAGACTAAATAAATATAAAGTAAACTCTTGTATGTTTTGAATTTATGAATATTAAATAGTGTTAATTAAAATTTAAGAACTTTTCTTGAAAATTATACCAAATCAGTTAAAGCTTTTCTGTTAGGGTGTAAGATGATTGCCATTTTCTTTGTAGATGGTTACACTTTTTCATGTATGCTTTACATATAATTCAATGTTTTATTGTTTAGTCATTAATCAAGTTCAGTTAAATTGTACGAAGATGGGAAAAACAGCTGAGTTCGACAATTATATGTGGACTCTAAGTTCGTCTTGCTGAAACCTCGGTTGTTAGTATGTCTCTATAACATTAGTACCACTGTTTATGCTCAACAATAAGAGAATGCACGCCATAGTTGAGCATTGTGCAAAGACTACTGAGGGTTATTTATCTATTTCTTAGATCTTGTATTATTTGGATTTTGGCTGTATGGAATTTCAAATCCATTGACACTCTCAAAACACTATTGACAAAGTTTAGTGTATTTTCAATGAATCTTGAATTTGTGCACAAGTTTTTTTCTGTGAACAAACCTCAAACCTATAATAACCTGGTCGTTAGAAAAATTTTAAAATATATGGTGCATTAGGTCAGTTAATCTTTCTGTAATTACTACATTACCTATTTAAACACAAAGCTGTACAGCATGAATGCAATTATGTACAGGCTAATGCTTCATGACATTAAATTTATGTATGTTAGTATTACTTCTCTCTAGGAGTTAAAGTGAGCTTTAAATGTTTTTGCTCATGTTCGTATAATTAAAAACGTTTATATTCTTCACTTTTTTAATTAAGCTAAAACGAGTATATATGCTTTCTTATTCTCTTCTAGCGATGGTCGTCTGCTAAGTGAACCATTTATGAAACTTCCCCCAAGAAAAGATTACCCAGATTATTATGAAATCATTAAACGTCCAATGGATATCAATAAAATTGTAAATAGAATTGATGAGGGCAAGGTAACAAGTTTCCTTTTTTATGTTTGCGTATAATAAACTTTTCCTAACTTTTTGGCAGTACTCTGATTTACAAGATCTGGAAAGAGATTTCATGCTTTTATGTCAGAATGCTCAAACTTACAATGAAGAGGCTTCTGTAATTCATGAAGACAGTATAGTACTACAATCGGTGTTTACCAATGCAAGGCAGCGCATTGAGCTGGATGGAGAGTCAGATGATGATGATGGGAAGTCCGACACAGACTCAACAGTTAAAATGAAAATTAAGATAAAGAGTAGAAAGAGTGGTTCAGGTAGGCGAAAGAGGTCTGCCAAGAGGTATGTTTCTGATGACGATGATGACGATGATGATTAATTAAAGGGATTATTTTTGAATGCTTGAAGGTTATTTTAATTTAGTAGAAAATAGTAGGAATTCAGTTATTTATGAAAATTTCTTCCGCTTTAAAGGTTTTGCTTCAGTTTATTATTTAATTAGCAAATGTTTATGTGCATGCATCATCGCTGGAAATGTTGTAAAAGATGTTAAAAGAGTGACACTGAATTTCTTTTGTAAGTAATAATAATCTATTGTGGTGTTTAATATGACTGTATTTGTGAAGTAGGTAGCCTTTTTTCATAGAATGCAAATTAGAAATATATATGTTTTAGTCTTTTAAATGTACACTTTACTAGTAGCATTTTAAATATTCGGTAATAAAATGTTTTTTAGATTTCATTTTCTTTAGAAAATGTAGGTCATATTGTTAATTTAGAGGCAAGAATAGTTTTCTGTATGACTTCTGTATTTAAATTTCATATAATAAATGTTTTGAAAACTTTGTCATTTGTTTTTTGTTTGAATAGTAAAATATTAAAAGTTACATCTAACTTCAACAATTTAACTGAGACTACTTCATATGCCTCATTTTCATTTTAATCTGACATTTATATACAATAAATATTTTTTGTTTAACTCAGAAATAGTGATTTTTTTAATGAAATGTTTATAGTGGATACTAATCTAATACACAATTTTGCGAAGCAACTGATAAGTATATTTTCACTGCAGAAGTCTTCTAATGTGGCGTTTTTATTATAGCCTTTTTAATTATGTAATATGGTTACTAATCTTTATAAAATAGTTGTTGTGGTCCTATTTGAGTTATGAAAGGGGTCAATGATGTCTCTAATTTGAATGTTGTAAAAAAATGAATGAGCCATTCACATAGTTGAAATTTCTAGAGTACTGGATCTCTTAATTATCAGTTGCATAATTAACTGGTTTAAGAAAGTTTGTGGGTATTTTCTATTTGGATGATGGCATGTATGTAATCGGTTTATGTTTGGATTCTTCTATCATCTACTGTACATTCATGTCCAATGAATGAATACTGCAACATAACCCAAAACATACGTCTGGGATTGAGAAGAGTATTTAAGTGTTGCTTTCCAGTGAAATATATTAATAGTATTTTTACTATTTTATATTATTGTTGATATATTTATTGTTAATTGCCTAGAGCTTAGGCAATGAGGCGTTCACTTTAAGACACACGGCTTTGAGGCCATGTGTTTTCTTTGTTTAAACTGATATACAAAATTTGCTGGCATACTATGCGATAATCCTAAGATATTTTACTTTCACCATCTACCTTATCAATTAGTCGATGACTCTTTCTTAGTATGAAATATTTAGATTCATCTCAAATTTTTAAGTATAAAACGAATCCTCAAGTTATCAAGCACTAACTGCTACAAGCTTCTGATAACCAAGGTTATTGGCATGTTTCTGAAAATCATTTTGGGCAAGATACTTATGAAAAGGGTTAGAGGACTTCTGTTTAATGTATACATTTTTTTCTTTGCAAAAGGGATACAACTTGCCAAAACATTTTAAGCTACCCATATTAATGTCCAAGAAATTTTAAAAATTTTTTTTACTATGTACTATTGAATGATTCCTGCCAGAGTGGTCCAAGTGGTTGAGGCGCGGGCTGCTATGCAGACGGATCTGGGTTTCATTCCCGGAGCTCTTTGATACCTGGGGGTGGCCTACTCAGTCACTATAAATAATTGAGTACTTGCGTTCATTCAAACAAGAGGTAATAATAGTGATCGTCTAAGGCGCGATGCTTGCCATATCACCCCGTATCAGAGATGGTACGCGACTACCAGGCAAAGAAAGCGAACATATGAGAGCCTTAACCTCTCAATTTTCTGGCTATGAGCCGATGAGCCTAAAGCTTACCATTATTATATTATTATTGTTGAATGATTAGAGAGACCAATAATTTTTTTAGAAGTATTATTTTATTATAATATTTCACATGTAATTGCAAGAACAATCCTAAAATTAATTTAAGTTGCTACAAAGTGTTGAAAGTTATGCTATTTACATTACGTATGTACATCTTTAAATAAAAAAGAATAATGAATATCTTCTCAAATAGTTGACTGAATAATAACACTCAGAAGAAATCTAACCTCCCTTAGTATTTAAGAAGCGTTTTTGCTATAAGTAAAAATTTTCAAAGGAATGGCAACATTGAGGTGAATTGTTAGGTAGGTATACTCCACAATTAAGAAAATTCCAACATTCTCTACTTTGGAGAATTTTAATGTACTTGAAGGGCAACATTAAGGGAACCACCTGCCCCCAAAGATATTCTGAACTTCCACTCGTGGTATTGATCAAAATTTCTAGCAAAGTTTAGGGCAAGATGTCTAAATCTTATAAAAATAAATATTTTATGAACTTTTTTGCATGGTTCCGGTTTACAGGAGAAATTATTTGGTAGATGAAAACGGGTAATATTTCCTATCATATGTATCTAATATTTTTGGAAAAATTCCATATGATATGAAGAATATTGTTTACTCAGTAATGACTTGATTAATGAAAAACATTTAAAGTCCAGAAATGGTAATTTTCATTTGCAAATTGCGCCAAGCAATCGTTTCTGGGGATGAATTGCGTAAAAAGTTTTTTATTTGCTACATGTGATACAAATTTGTATCATTTGCAATTATGCATTAATCCCACAAGTGAAACGTCACGCAGTCACAATTCTATGTCATATATTGTAGTTTACTGTCTCACAAGAGGTCAAGTCTGGGAATCATCATCACTCGAGAGGCTTTACTAAAATCAACCTTTCTCTTATACTTGAAGAAATATGTATGAACCTTTATCATCCATTATGGCAAAGGTCCAGGTTGGGAAAGTAAGACGCATTTTACCTTTACAGTGAAAAACATTCTTAACGGTCTTCTATTCTAATGATCAGTAAAATTGCAAAAGATTGGATGATGTAGTTATGATCACTCTTGATAATTCTTGATCTATTTTCAAAATACTGGATAAGTTTAATGATTCTGTTTGTGGACAAAAGTTGAGCAACTTTTTAGTAAATTCGTGCATTCTATACCTTCATATTTTTTTATTGTTTGGTAACTAGTCTATTTTTCTTTTAGTTATCAATCGATTGATTGGTTTCTTGCAGATTTCTACTGTTGATAGTTCTCAGATAAACGCTTTAATTCTGTAAAACTCTTGCATCTGGCATCCTTTATGATTTGTTATATGTACTCCATTCTTCGTCTTCCTCTTTTGTTTTTCCCTGTTATTCTTCCTTGTAATACAATTTCTAACGTAATGTTTGTCCTTATTAGTCACATATTTTTACTATTTGTTTTTGTAGGTTGTTTTCTTATTGTATTTTTCTCAAGACTTCTTTATACTTGTTTTATACAAAGTGTTTTTATCATATAGATACTTGTTACCAGTTCAGTTCTATTACTTATTTTTCTCTTGCATTTTTGTTTCCCCTTATAATGCTGCCTAAATAACAACATTTCTTTATTTCCTTTATTCTTTTATTTTTATTTTTGTTTGTCCACGTTTGCTTCTACAAACCATTTTTTTTGCTTTATTTATCTTTATATCATATCTTTGTTTTAGTGTACGTTGCGCATCGTTTAATGCTTCATCTAGTTCTTTTTCACTTTCTGCCAGAAGTACTGTATCAACAGCATAGCACATCTTGACTTTTTCGTCTTGTAATATCATTTGTGGTATTATTTCTCACTCTGTTAAGGGCGTTTTCTGTATATATTAAATAAGGGTGGTGATAGAGCACATCACTTCTCTTCTGATATTAGCTTTTGACTGGCTTTCTCAGCATCTATTTGTTGCTGTTTGTTTTTTGTGCAGATGGCAAATTATTCTTCTATAGTTGTACTTTAAACACCGTATACCAGTTCACATATTGGTCATTTTCAGGATCCTTCTTTATTTTTATTTTCTATTTAACTGTATATTATACTTATGAGTAGTTTTGATGCATATGATGTTAGGCTGACAGTTAAATGATTTGCATATCCATTATGGTTATCATCTTTTGATAGTGCTTTTTTTATAGCAAAATCTTGCTTATTTCTTTATACAGATTAGATATATTTTTCATCTCACACTGATATTTTTCTGCTCCATACATATGTTTTCTTGTTCGTCCTTTATCGTGAGGTTCTTTGTCTTACGTTTGTTGAGGTAGCCTTTATAGGCTTTCTTTACGTTACCTTCCATGTTTCTATAGATTTCTTTGCACTTATTTTACTGTATTTGCAGCTTGTCTTGTGGTTTCTTTTAGGTTATCTTTCTTTTGGCTAGTTTGTATCTACCTATTATTTTGTCTTTGGCGATATTCCAATTTTCTAACAGAATCACATTCTCATCTCCTTTTGTGTTTTAACATCTTATTTATGCTTGTGTATATTCTTTCAAGAACCTGTTATATATATTACACAACTCTTTTTTTAAATTTTTTTACTTTTAGGTGAAACATTTGGTTGATTTTTTGGTTCTGAAGTACAAGTTGCTTATGAATAATTTCTTAAGAATAATAAAAAAAAAACATTGATCATTTATTTCTTTCTTGATCTATTTATGTAAACTTTCTTAAAGTAAAAGAAAACAAGTGTAATTCAGCATTGTCTCTTTTTGTCTTAGGATATTTATACTCATGCCAAGCATTCATCAAGAAATTTAACACACATGACCCAACATCTACCTAATGAGGTGGTGGTATTTTATTTGATATTCTGGCATGTTTTTGGAATTAGTTTTGCACAGACTTCTTTAACCTCTAGTTGTTTCATCATGATTTTATGAATAATAATTATGGTAAATCTCAACTTGTAATTTTTTAAACAGTGATAATTTAGCACAGTCACATGTGTTTTTGATGTAGAGCTTCCAGCGTATTGGTCATTTCCTCCATCTTTGAAGACTTTGTACTACTAACAGACTTTCATTGATGATAGAGCATTTGCTCATAGGCTTTTTCCAACATTTTAAGAGTTTCTTGTACCTATTTTCATACAAAATTTTATCCTGTATTTTTGCATCAATTTGTCTTGCTACCAAGAGAAAAAATGTTTTGTACATCTAAAGAGCCATACGTTATGGCCTATCTCCATGATTTTTAACCTGAGGACAAAAAAATAAAATACTCATCATTACGACGTCTTATAACATTAAGTAGTTTTCTAACAAATGGTCACTAGTATGCTTTAAATAATATTATGTCATCTATATCAATCTATACATTTGAAAGAAAGTAGTTTTTATTTACACGAGGAGGTCCGTGCATTTATGCACGCACGTCAGCGCTGCTCTCGCTCTTTGCCGAATAGCTGGGTGATCGCAGCTATTTTCTTTATGGCCATCGTTTTATTTCAAGAAATATAATTGCCATATAAAGCGTTAGCTGTTTTGGTATCGTGCTAGATGCGTAGTAGAGTACTTAGTGGCACTGTTTTATTGTCATAGAGGTATGTATGCCGTTACAAGATATTTAATTTAGAGGTTTATATATTTTTCAAGCATATTAAAATGCAGAATTATGTTAATCAAAACATAACTTAATTTTGAGGTGGTAGATGTGGTTATCCCAAATTTTCGTAGCGAAGAGGCAACTGCACCCAACTGTGCTTGGGCAAGTGCACCTACTAGATGCACTTTCCCCTTAGCTAATTTTATTCTATATAGAGCATAACACCCAGTCCTAATACATGCAGAGATATTTTGGTTTTAGAAAAAATGGTTTGAAACTATCAACGCAAAACCCAAAAAGCCGCTTCTACAACTGAGGACTTACAAAGGGCCATAGAACATGTAAAGCCTGGACAATGTGACACATTTCGTGCTAGCAAACTATTCAATATCCGTAGAAGTATATTAAAGGTAGTAGAGGTGTCAAGAGTGATACAGTGGGAAGACCTGCAGCGTTACCAGCCAAAGATGAAGAGCACATAGCAGTTATATTTTACATCCACTTGACTTGACTGTTTTTAAATCTATTAAGATGGCTTGGGATTCACCACTCGTGAAATGGCAACGAAATCATTTGGGATAGAAATTACCCAAAACTAAGTTTGCTGAAAAGATGGGAACTGTTTGGAAAGACGCAGATCCAAAAATTATTTGTGAAGTGTTTAAGAAAGGTAGTATCTATCTTTACAACTGTGCGGTTATACCAAAAGAGAAGTTTGATCCGCTTCAACTGAAATGATGAGAACAACGAACACCGAATACAGGGGACGAACTCATACAATCGCCAAGAGAAATTGACGTTGATTTGTTGGAACAGATAGGACAGGAAGAACATACACCAGTGGAAGACTTTGAATTGTTGGATTTAGAAGATGGTCGGCAACAAAGTACACAATTAGCTGAAGACGTTAGTTGTTAGAAAGGGAAGGTCAGCAAGAACATACACTATCAGCTGAAGATGTTGGATTTTTGGAAAGGGATGAATGTGAGGGAAAACATAAAGAGACACCAGCTGAAATGACAGACACGTTAGAATCACTTTTACTGAAAAAATTTACGAAAAAATCCAGGAAGAAAATATGTTCAGGCATAAATTGGGATTTTTTCAGTAAAATTCATAGCTTGAATGTCGTAAGAAAATATGACCAATATCTTAACAGAACAGAAAAAGTTGCCAGTTTTCTTAAAAAGCCAGAACTTTATCAGTGTGAGAGTTGAAGTTGGTGACATATCAATGCTCGCACAGTTGTCCCAATTTCATCATATATATATATATATATATATATATATATATATATATATAAATAAATAATTCTAGAATAGCAAAACCATTTTTTACAGATGACAGATTTTTAAAAGATAGCATTTTAAAAGTGCAATTTCTAAATTATGAATTTACCACGTTTTGGAGAAAAATAGACCAGAAACCGGCTCAATGATTTATAATGCTACAGACTAATACTTCTCTTTTCCATCACCATAACCATTTCAGGACCGCTTTTGTATTACTTTAGGACAGTGTGGGTTTCTACTATTTTTTCTTTTATTTCTTTTATACACTTGATTTTTCTATCTTCCATTCACTGTTTATTCTATTGTATATTAGTAGTTATCGTTACTTCTACTACTTCATTTTCCAGTAGCTCTATCTTTTACATTTTCATATTCTGTTCAAGTATGTCTATTATTTACATGTATTAATTTCCGTTTTGTTTCAGATTCTTGAGTCCCATCTTAAATTATTTTGAGTGACAGTCTTTTTTTCAATCCACATTCTATTATTAGAGATCAGTATTTTTGTACAAACTGCCTTTCCTGTTTTATTCCACTTTTTTGCCACTTCTCTATTCTTTATTCTGTACTCTGTTGCTTCATTTTGCTTTTTTTATATCCCCCTTTTGTCTCTTATCTGTAAGCCTATTGGCAGAATACTAAGTAGTGTTGCTAATTTTTGAGATTTATTCATATGACTATTTTTTGTATCTATTTTTTAGTTTTATGTCGTGCTTTTCATACCTCATTGTGTTATACCTTATCAAGTCTACGTATTAAGGTCCTTTTTTTGTTTTCCTTAGTCATTAATATGCTATTGCACTTTTGTCTACTTTAATATCCATTCCATTTACGTGTATGGCCATGCTCATGTTTCTCTTAAAATTTACCCCCAGATATGTTATAACTTGTTTTGTTTTTATTTTAGTTTTTCCTACTTATATTTCCGATTCTTTTTATTGTTTTCTTCCTACTAGGATTATTGCTTCTATTTTGTTCATGACTAGTTGTCCCATTTCATCTATCCAAAATCTTACTTATTTTATAGTCTTTTTTTGTTCTTTTGAGTTCTGTTTCTGTTTTCTAACTATCACTAATGTCCAGTTATCCATATACGCCACAAATGTGGCTTAATTTGACATTTTTATCTTCAAGATTACATTATGCTACATGTTCCATAGTATCGACTCTCTGATGTTTGTAATATGCCACTACTTAATTTAATTGCCTTTGCTTCCATCTGCAGCTTTCTGTCTTGTAGGTAACTCCTTATTATTTGCTGTAGATATTTAATTACGTTTTCTCTTGTAACTTGTTCATGGCTCTCTGTCATCTTACTGCCTTGAATTCAAGTGAGTAATATTTTGCTGCGTGTCTGCATCACATTTTAATATTTTGTACTTCGCACTTGCTGTCTAAACTACCACATGTGAATTTATTCAATTGGTACCTATCAGAGAACCCAGCCAACCTGGATTCAAGATCGGGTCCAGACTCTGCCTGTCACAAGCCAGGATAAATTGAGGGGTGAAGGAGGAGTAACACCCCCTAAAAATAACCGGGGTTCAGCTGGCCTGCCTGATAGCACCCTGAAAGGGCTCAGTTGTCCCGAGGTAAAGGGGCCTCTGTGGTTGGGCTAATCACCCACATGAAGTACATAGATTCAGAGTAATCAAACGAGCCTCGGAACAGCACGGATTAATAGGAAACGACTAGCGAGAAATATGATAAGATTCGGAACATGGAATATCACATCTCTAACAGGTAAAGAAGTTGAAATTGTGGAAGAAATGGAGAAATACAAAGTACATTTAATGGGTATATCAGATCAATAAAAAGGGAAACGAAACACACATTTAGGCAAAGGACACACGCTAAGATACTCAGGAATACCGACGGGCACCAGAGCAACAATCCTAAATGAAACCTTAGAAACAAGGGTGATTGGATGGGAGCACATAAATTCCAGAATTATGACACAAGAACTACAGTTGGAAGAGAAAGTAGGGCTGATACAAATATACGCACCCACAGAGCATACAAACAAGCAAGATAAAGGTATGTTCTACGAAGAAGTACAGCGTGCAATGGAGAAATTAGAAATTAAGAACAGACATATAATAATACTGGGAGACCGGAATGCTCATATAGGACAGACAAAGAACAAAGACACAGAATACAGAGAGAGATAAATGATAATGGAGAAAGGGTGCTAGATATTTGTATAGTAAATCAGATGCTCATAGGAAACACCTGATTTCCATTCTAGAACATCTACAAAATAACGTTTGAAGCGGAGGAACTAGGGCACAAAAGCATGATAGATTACATCAACATCAACATATTTCAAAAGTCTAAGCTATGCAATACAAGACGTGAAAGTAATTAGAGGAGCGGAACTCAGCACCAAACATAAACTGCTAATAGCCGACACGAATATTCAAAAGCTAAAGAAAGAAATAGTAAAAATTACACCAGAATAAAATTAGAAACACTAAATAACCCAGAAGTAAGAAAAACACGAAGATATACTCACAAGAAAATTAGAAAGATTAGAAGAAGAAGAAATACCAGAACAAAATCTATGGACACTAGAACAGGCATGGAAACGATTCAAGGAAACGTGCGCTATAAAAATAGCGAGGCAAAATCCAAATATGAAAAGAACTAAGTGGTGGATCAAACAGTAAGAAGAAAAGTCAAAGAAAAGAAGGAAGCCTGGAAAAACTACATACAAAATAGAACATTAGAAAACAGAACAAACTATGTCAGAAAACGCAACGAAACAAAAGAGATAATAAAGGAAGCGAAGAAGAACACTTGTGAATAATTCGGTAGAAAGGTACAAGAAAATTATAGACAACCAAAAAAGGATTCTGGAACACAATAAAAAGACTCAAAAACATTCCATCTCAGAAACTCAGAAATATCAAAAGTAAAAGAAAACGAATAGAAACAACAATACAAGGAATACTAGAAGCCTGGAGGGAATACTAAGCAAACATATTTGGAAAAACATAAGAGGAGAACAGAAAAACATACAGGAAGAAGAAAGACAAGAACCAATAACAGAAGAGGAAGTAAAAAACGCACTAAAAAAAGCAAAAAAAAAACGGTAAGTCACCGGAAGCGGACAACATAATACACGAAATCTTAAGAAAGAAGGGCCAACCATTTTGGCTAACAAAAATTTTCAACCAAGCATGGAATACACAAAAAATACCAGAAGATTGGAAAAATAACATTATAGTACCTATATACAAAAAAGGAGATTTCATTGAATGCAACAATTATAGAATGATATGCCTTTCCTCAAGAATACTAAAAATTTACACTAAAATAATAGAAGAACGGCTAAGCAGTGGAGGAGAAATTATAAGAGTAACAAAGCCAGGCAAACAAATACAAGACCACATATACAATCCGAACTATAATTGAGAAGACTCTGAATATGGATAAAGAACTCTACCTAGCTTTTTTAGATCTGAAGGTAGCTTTTGACCAAGTACCCAGAGAATATATCTGGGAAGCGCTCCAAGAACTGCAAATAACAAATAAACCAATAAAAGTAATAAAAAGCCTGTACAATAAAGTGAAAGGAAAGGTAAGATTTAATAGACAACTATCAAAATAATTTCATATGGACAAGGAAGTAAAACAAGGCAATAGCCTAAACCCACTACTATTTATAATCTACATGAACCAGGTGAACATCAAATTGCAAAACGAAACATGAAAGGGAAATATAGGATACTTAAATCTAAACCCAATTACAAGAGATTTATTATATGTAGATGATATTATTCTAATAGCCAGAAGTCAAAGACAACTATAAGGGAATATAGAAATATGGAAGAACAACCTCCAACAGAAAGGAATGACCCTGAACACGGATAAAAGCAAAATCATGCACATAACAAAGAAGCAAAACTAAGCAACACAAGAGATAATAATCGATGGAAAAATAATAGAAAAGGTAGATACTTACGAATAACTAGGCACACAAATTAACAAAGATGGACGCATCAATGAAGAAATAAGGAATATAATCAGCAAAGCCAACAGAATATACTACCAAATCAACAATACACTAGTAGGGATACTATATATAATATATATATATATATATATATATATATATATATATATATATATATATATATATATATATGTATATATATATATATATATAACAATACTTGAAACAAAGCGATAAGGAAATTATGTTATTGCAAAACAACTAAACAATTTGAATAATTAATAATAGTGAGGAGAAAATGCAAGTAGGAGTTAGCAGCAGAAAAAGTGCAGCCATTAAATTTTTCTCTGCTCTATATAAAAAAAGAAGTATCCAAGGAAAGCAAAATAAAATTATTTAAAAACGTATTTTATTGAATCCTGTATGCTAACATGTAGAAAGAAAACATTCAAATATGTGAAATTAGGTTTCCTAACAGAGCGGAAGTACTATCAAAAAATCTGGTGTGAACATCACACGACTTTCCTTATCCCATTATTATATATTATACCGGGTCCATCGTCTCGACCCTGCGCTGCACTCGTCCCGGAACTTGTTATTTTAAAAAAGGACGAGGCGCGAGTCCAACACTCGAAAGCTGATTAAAATAAACAGTACAAGACAATACTTACTTAAATTTTGCTACGTCTCTGAAGGTAACCGTGCGAGCTCGGCCACACGGCCTTCGCCATTATCGCCTGCGTGCTCCCTCCTAGCGGCCAAGCGCTCCCCCCCTCCTGTCCTCCCGCAGTCGGCCCGGTAGCTCACCGAGCGCGCTGTGATTGGTCCGTTTAATTAATTTTTAATCGGCTATAACTTATTTATTTGATCTCGGATCAAAAAATTTCATTGTAATTTTTTCTTAGTCTCGGTTTGATCTATCCGGTAATATAAATTTCTCGAAACATTTTATGAACACCCGGTGTATTAAAAATCCTGAGCTTCAATTTTTTTTCGAGTTCCTATTTTACCAACTTTTATTTTTAATTCATGTTTATCTCATGATAAATCATTTTTATTCTCATAAATTTTTTGTATCTTCAACCGTTTAGATTTGCGACCGATTTTGCGACCTTGCGACCAAACGGCTCGGACGATTTTTACCCCTACCTACAAGTAACTTGCATACCAAATTTCAAGTCTCTAGCTCTTACGGTTCTCGAGATATCCTGTTTACTGACAGACCGACAGACACATACACACACGAACCAATGGCTCAAACCAATTTTTTTGGTGTCCTGAGGCTATATTTCGTCCAGAAATGTGAAAAACTGGGTAGGTAAAATTTTCGCCGATTACATTACTTTCCTTATTATAGGATAAGGAAAGTAAAAAGGATAAGCTCAGAAATGAAGAAGTTTCATATAAAACCAATGCCGCGGAGTGTGGAGAAGGTGACAGAGTAGTTAAGAGATTTTAGAACTGGACACAGCTTGAAAGAGATAAAGAGGGTGTCCAAAAAATAATTAAAATGATGAATTCTGTGAGAAAATCACTTGAGCTCAAACAAAAACGATGGTTAGGAGCAGAGGTGGGTGAAACAATTCTACACAGTAAAAAGTATAAAAGTGCGTACTTATGATATACGTATAAAAACTGTCAACCTATAAATAGAACCAAGTACCCGAACATAAAAAAATATTCAATTATGATTTGTATGTCTTCCTTTTCGGCGAATATAACACTAAACAAATTACTACAAAAAGAGAATTTAAAGTTTTTATTTTATCTGTACATATTAATAAATCTACTCCCGGTTCTGGGTACCTGGTTCTAACAGCCAAATTTCCCACTTCCGAAGTACCTGGATGGCAGTTTGGATCACAGGTACTCCAGAACCAGTTGACAGCATTTATTGTAAAACGGCATTGTGTATAAAATGGTAATAATAAGTAAGATACGATGTGATCCGACGACTAAAGCAGCAGCTATTTTACGGTAAATTTCGAAAATTCCTCCGCGAACTCTTCCCTAGAGCACGTGCGGAACGGTTTCTCCTGATAGTAATCGAAGTTGCTGGTGTCTTCTTCGCATTTAACTTTCGGCTTGTATCCGGGCTTTATCTTCTTGTGCAGCACGGCGTCCCAATTTAACGCTTTAAACCACTCGTGGCCTTTGATGTCTCTCGCGCCATTTCTCAAAAGCCCTAGCCTACTGAAACGTAAAAAACAGCACTTATGAAATCAAGTTGTTCGTAACATAAAATTGGAACCGCTGTTACATGATTTCCGAGTAGCTTTACGTTTATTTATTGCTTAATACACTTTTTTAAAAACATTTATTAATAAAAGTATTAAAATATATTTACAAGTAATTAAATTTTTGGCTTAAAGCGACAGTTATCTTTCTCTTTCTAAATACATTTCAGAAAATTCGAATTCTTATAACAATACGATGTACCGTCTGTTTTAATAATATTTACGTTTTTTGTGCTTCCTTATAAAAGGCGAATGAAAACCTATTTTCATTTTTCGTTTCACCACATTATTGCAGCGACTGTGGAGGCGTAAAGATAATTGGGATGTAATCGCTCGTTAGCGCATCTTGTATTTTTTTAATAATTAACATGCTTTGGTGCATTCATTGTTTAAACATTTATCAAACGTGATTTTCGATCGCAAGAAAAACAGTTATCCGAAATCATCTCGCTATTGGTCATAGTGAAAACATTCCAAACTAACAAACCATTCTGCTACGGTTACTAACATTAAGAGAACGCAGTGCTGACAGCATTATAATAAATGTTGAAAGTCTTCATATGAAAGTTCAGCGTCCTTGTCACGACTGACTGAAAGTTTTCAACAATAACAATGTATTTTTCATAGGTTTTGATTTTGAAAAACACATAAGTTACACGGTGCCAAGTCAGGGCTGTAGGGTGTATCGGGAAAGGTAGGAATGTATATCTATGCCAAAAACTCTCTTACAGTTGATGTGTGACTCGGTACATTGTCATTAACGAGTAGCTATAGTCTCCTAATGCTGTAAATTCTTTTTGATAGTAAAAGTAGATGGAACATTTATTTTATTTTTAATTTGGTTATGCCGGTATTCTTGGTAGAGTTGAATTAGGGGTGTACCATTTTGAACTCAACATTTCATGTCAGGATTACAGTTCACCATTTTAGGACAAATTTTGCATTAATTTCCCTCATGTTGATAGTCTTGGTAAAACTTTCAAGAACCACCAATTTAGGTATTTCTATATCATCTGCGGTGAAGTTGTACTGGGCTGTTCAAAATTCGCATATTGTAAAACACCATTTGAACTTGCCAAGGGTTACAATGTAGTATCAGATATCGGCATTAAATATTCTAGGCCTATTCTTTTTTAACCAAAGTGTCACTGGTGATATTTAGCTAAACATGTTGCAGGTAAGAGTTATTTGGTGACGAACAGATGTAAGGGGCCATCTTAATAGACAGCAGCGTCGAGAGCCAACCCCTGATTCAGGGAAAAATTTTTTACCGGACCCTTAAATATTATTTTTTACATACTTAATAATAATAATGGTAAGGATCTACGCCCCGCGTGGGAGCACGGCCTGCGAACTGAGAGGTTAAGGCCCTCATACGTTCGCTCTCTCTGCCCGTCGCGCACCATCTCTGATGCGGGGCGATGTGGCAAGCACCGCGCCTAATACGACCGCCATTATTACCCCTTGTTCGAATGAACGCAGGTACTCAATTATTTTTAGTGACTGAGTAGGCCACTCGCCAGGCATCAGAGAGCACCGAGAATTGAACCCGGGTCCGTCAGCATCGCAGCCTGTCCCTTAACCACGGGACCACGCTGGCTCTTTTTACATACGTACCAGTTATTAATACCAAACGAATTCTTACGTAATACTATACTAGAAATCAAAGTCACTTTTATAAGTTTTGCAATTCATATGATAAATATGCTTTGCTGCATACAAATGCACGGTTGGTAAACTTACGCGATTTGTTTCGAAAATATCCAACAAATCTTAACCTAATGAAAACAGGTTAAACGGCTGCCGATGAGAGTGGACTGTAAAGCGCACGCGTTAATAAGGGCGACTTTACTGGTCGGGTCAATTGGAAGTTAAACTGAGCAAATAGAGTAGAAAATTTGCATCAAATTTTATATGTAGTAGAAACATTGGAGCGCAGAAACTATTCGGATAACGCAGAAGGTTTCGGGAACGACATACGAGTGCAGTACAAATAAAGGCTTAGTACAAACGATTGAGAGATAGTCGGGAATTTATTAAACATAATCTATGTACTAGAAAACCAGCAACTAACAGAAAATCAGAATATATTGGACATGTGTGGGTTACAAGCACTACTACGGTTTAGATTTGGCTGTTCTCAAAACTTAAATGATATTTCTTCTTCTACTCTTATACAGGCTATTAGCCTGTTTCTAACTACACATTTCGTGTAGTACTATGAGCCATGTTGGGCGTACCCCGGGCAGGTGGCTAGTCTGACCCGTTAGAAGAAGGAGAATGTACTTTACGACCGCCAAAGGTGTTTGTATGGTGGCCGGAGAGCACTCGATGTTTGCCGTTATTTTTGACCTGGGAGTCGAACCCAGGGCTCGCCGCGCGTTAGTCTGGCAGGCCGAAGCCTTTACCTCGCGGCTGTCGTGCTCTCAATGATATTTGAAAGGGAAAATATTCCAGATCGTTCAAAAGATTCAGGTCAATATGACGAGACACAGGATTTTTCAGAATGTTGTGAATAGTAACAACGTCTCTTTCGAAAATAGCCAACCAAATACGATGAAAACATGGCAGCAGATGAGAGTGGACTGTAATGCGTATTTGCGAACGAGGATGAGTTTATTATCCGGGTCAGTTGAGAATTAGACGTCGGTGAGTGAACACATGTAGTGTGTGATAATCACATTTGCAATGACTGAGCGAGCAGAGCAACAAATTTCCATCAAGATTTTTTGGTAAAGTTGGGATATTCATCCAGAGAATCTATTCGGGTGATTCAAGGCGCTTTAGAAATGGATGCAGCATAAATAAAGGCATCGTATACACGATTGAGAGATGATCAGGAAACCGTTAAAAGCGTTGCACGTTGTGCTGGACCAGCAATAACCAAAACATCGGAAAATGTTAAACATGTATGGGTTATAATCAATAAAGGTCGATGATTGACAGCCCGAAAACTAAAGATGGGCTGAGAATTCCTAAATCTAAAGTGTGTGAAATTTTGACGTATTATGGCAAAATTTATTTCGTATGTACCATTACCAAAGTAATTACTAACAATAAGTATTTGCTTCAGATTGCTACTATTGAACTAGATTTCTCAAAAATTCATAAGCGGACATGGGTCTACGGCTATGATCGGGAAACAAACGCTCGATTGCCCCAATAGTAGTCTCATTATTTACTACATCTTAGAACTACGTGCGATCCCAAGGTGTCTACCTACTTTAAAAAGGTCTGATTAACTAGTACTAGTACAATTTTTATTACTTATATATAAATTATATATATATATATATATATATATATATATATACATACATACATACATATAATCTTAACCCATTTACCTTACGGTGTAAGGTGTTTGTAAGCTTACATACATTTAAATTTCCGTGAAAACAATTTACATTCTACTAATTATTGTCAATACCGTTTTTTAAATTAATTTCAAATAAACCAAATTAAATTAAATTAAATTAAATTTACAATACATTTTATCTTACAGTTCCTATGCAAGTTGTTCTTGTCTATCTGGTATTATATTTACTTCACTTGCATTATACTACACTATGTTTCGTATGACGATCTTCGGTCATTCTTGACCGCACCAATCTATAGTTCACTCACACGCTTCACTACATTGATTACTCTCTCTTTTTATTGTGTATTTGTAATGTACGTACGAACCTTGCCCATTCCTTTTTGTTCTGTGCCAATGTTTTGGCCTCTTGCCAGTTTCGATTCTTCCTCATTAGGACTCCCGCTATTGTCTCATCCCATCTCCTTCTTGGCCTTCCTCTTGTTTTTTTTTCTTATTGTTTTGGTTTGCCAAATTATTTTTGTTTGTTTGTTATTCCCCATTCTGATCAAGTGTCCAAACCATCTCATCTGTTGTCTTTCTATGTCCTTCTTTATTGGTTCAACTTTTAGCGCCGTTCGTATTTCTTCATTTCTTAGTCTATCTCTTTTAGTTACACCCATGATTCCTCTCAGGAATTTCATCTCACATGCTTGTATCTTATTTTCTTGTCTTTTCGTGAGCGTCCAGCTTTCGCAACCAAACATCAATATCGGCTTGAATATCGTGTTGTATACTGTTAGCTTTGTTTTATTGCTTATCTCTTTTTTCCTAATTAAAGCATTGTTTAGGGCGTAATACACTTTATTAGCACTTTCAATTCTGCTATTTATTTCCGTTTCGTTTTTCCCACCTTTCTGTACTGGTATTCCCAGATACTTAAAACTGTCTACTTGTTCGATCTCTTTATTATTAAGTTGTATTCTTATTTGTCTATTGTTTCTTCCTAGTATCATCACTTTGGTCTTATTAGCATTCGTTTTTGTAGTGCTGTGTTCCACAGTTCTAAGTTTCTTTGCAATTCTTGCTGGTTTTTGCACAGATCATCAGATCATCTGCGAATGCATATTCTGTTATATATACCGCTTCCAAATTTCTATAGCCCACTAACAGTTTCTTAACTTTACGTTTAACTTCTTTTATTACTTCATCTAATACAATATTAAAGAGTGTTGGGCTTAATACTCCCCCTTGTCTCACGCCTTCTTTTGTTACAAATTTGTCTGACTCCATGTTATTTGTTCTGACCTGATTTCGAGTTTTATTGTATAAACTAGCTATATTGCTTCTCAGTCTGTTTCCAATTCCTCTTTTCTTAAGGCTATTCCATATAACTCTTCTTGGTATGCTGTCTAAGGCTTTTTTAATATCGATAAACGCCACATATATGTCATTGCTGTGGAACTTCTCTATCAGCTGTTTTATTGTGAATATGTGGTCCTGTATTCCTCTCCCTCTTCTAAAATCACTTTGCGATTCTTCCATTTGGTCTTCTGTTTTGGCTTTCAATTTGTCGTCTAGTAGTCTCTTGTACACCTTATATGCATTGCTGAGTAGTGTTATCCCTCTATAGTTGTTGCAGTCTTTCTTATTTCCGGACTTGTATAATGGTAATATTATACCAATTTCCCATTCCATCGGTATTTTGTTTTCTTCTGCAATTTTGTTAAACAGTGTTGTCAATACCTCTAGACCGTTGGGCCCTAGTAGCTTTAACATTTCTGTTTCTGTCTTAAGCTTCTTTATAGCTTCTCCTACTTCTTTCAGACTAAATGTTCTCCCTTGTTCCACGTATTCTTCTTCTTCCCTATTTTCTTCTTCGATATCCCATGTACTTGATGTGTTTGCGTTTAGCAACTCTTCGAAGTATTCTTTCCATCGTAGCATTATGTCGTTGTTTTCCGTTAATATTTCCCCTTTCTTTGAGTTAATATATTGACATTTTGTTTCTTTTCCTTTCCTTAATGTTTTGAGTACTTTATAAAACAGTTTCTGGTTACCTATTCTGTCCTTCTCCATCTTTTCGCCGAATGCTTCCCATGTGTGTATTTTTGTTCTTTTCACCATATCTTTGACCTTTAGTCTCTGTTCTTTATATTTTGTATAGTTTTCGTTATTTTTGTTTCTTAGATATGTTTTCCATGTCATTTCCTTTAGCTTTGTTTCTTCCTTTATCTCTTCGTTCTACCAACTCGATGTCTTTCTATATTTATTATCACTCGTCTGGCCACATATTGCTTTGGCTGTGTTTATTACAGTTTTTTTGAATTTTATCCAAAGCTCTTCTATGTTATAATTCATAATACTTCTTTTAGAGTTCCCATTTCTTTTCTGTTCCTTCAGTATATTTATTTGCTATTTCTTCTTCCCTTAATTTGTGTGATCTTATTTTTATCTTCTCTTGTGTGTTAATCATTTTATCCTTTTTGTTTCCTTAGTTTCCTTACTAACTCCATTTTCATTTCCGATACTACCAGGTAGTGATCCGTATATAATTCGGCTCCTCTTTTACTCTTGTATCTTGTATGTCTCTTCTATATTGCTTATTTATTATTACGTAGTCAATGATTGACTTCTCATTTCTACTTACTATTTCTCTCGTATAC
This sequence comes from Sinelater perroti, assembly GCA_036346155.1. Lineage (NCBI taxonomy): Eukaryota > Metazoa > Arthropoda > Insecta > Coleoptera > Elateridae > Sinelater > Sinelater perroti. Next base: position 56,729,711 of record JARFIY010000001.1, on the reverse strand, counting down.
TTATGTATATCTTTATGTTCGAAGAAGGAGTTTGTTAGAACTAGGTTATTCAATATACAGAAATCTATTAATCTTTTCCCATTTGTATTTCTTGTTTCTTCTCCATGTGCCCCTATTGTCTCCCCTGATTCCGCATCTTTTTTCCCTACTCTTCCATTTAGATCTCCAATTATAATTATTCTTCCATTTAGGCTTTCTATTGTTTCTGCTAGTTGCTCCCAAAACTGTTCTTTTATTTGTGCCTTGTCATTTTCCCCTGGTCCGTATGCAATTATCATCGTGCTTTTAACTGTGTTACCTGCTTGTATCTCTATCATAAGTAATCGTTCTGTAATTGCTACCGATTTCGTAATATATTTAGTTATTTCCTTTTAACTATACAGCCTACTCCCTCTTGCTCTCTGATTTCGTTCGACTCCTGTTATATTAGTAGGTTTCCACTTGGCAGAATTATCTCTCCACTCCTTTCTTTTTAGTTTCAGTTATTCCTAAAATGTGTAGTCTTGCTTTGTTAAATTCTTCATCTAATTCATGTTCCTTTCCTGCTATACTTCTTATGTTCCATGTTCCTATTTTCCATCTCTCAGTCCTTTTCATTGCCTTGTTCGTTTTCCCATAGATTGGTCCCACGTTCTTATCTTCCGCTTTTAGTTTTTTCTCCAGGTTGTGCGTGTTATTTTTCTCATTTGTTCCGTAAAATTTTGCCCATCAGGGGATCTCTCAGCTACTGTTCTCTTGTAGTTAGTATTTTGTTTCCCTGCGGATTCTACTAGACTTTCTTGTTGTATTTCTTTATGTGTAACCATTTTGTTGTATATCTTTAATTTACCATAACTTAAATATGCCGTTTGTCCTTTTCCTCTGGCTTCTTTTAGCAAATGTATTAGTCTTCTTCTTTCTTCTTGGACCTTTTTCGTATAATCTTCATCTATCCAGATGTCTGATCCTTTTAGGTTTTGCGTTTCGTATTATCTCTTGCTTAGTACTCATCTTTGTTAGTTTTACTAATATTGGTCTTGTTTTTCCGTCCATGGGTTTTCCTAATCTTTTATCTCATCTATATCGACTTTTCCATCTAGGGTTACTCCTATTTTATCTATTACTGCACATGCTTTTCTTCTAGTTATTTCTTCGTCCTCGTTTGTTTCTTCTTTAATACCCTTCATTACCAGATTTTTCCTCTTACTTCTCTTTCTAGCATTTCTATTCTGGTGTTTTGTTCTGTCACTTGATTCATTAGTTTCGTGTTTTCCTCTTTAACTTGATTTAATTCTTGAATTATCTTATCTAATTTATTATTCGTTTGGCTCGTGTTTTAATTTATAGTGGCAAACATTGCTTCAATTCTTTCCATATCCATTTTTATTTTTACTGTTTTTAACTATTTTTATTCCGTTCGTAAGTTTTGTATCACTGTAATTATTCGTATTTAATAGTTATGCCCGTGTATAATTTTAAGTTTAATTGTGCCCAATAGTTATTTATGATACTATTTTCGCCGCACCAATTTTTATTGTTGGCTTAACAGTCCGGCTCGACTTCGCATCAGCCGATGTGGGGTACACGTGCGAGTTTTATACAAACGCCTCTTTCTGCGTTGTTGAGGTTATGACATTCGTAACAATAAAAATAATCAGTTTCTTACCAGTGTCTGCTGTACTTTGTTCACTGGTATTTACTCTACTCACATGCAATTTTTTATAAATTTTTATCCACTTTCGCCGTGTTAACAGTAAGAAATTTATATAGCGTGACGGAGCCGATGTGTTCGGTTACCCGTCGCCGCCGCGAATCATATATAAATTATTTGTTATTGTAATTATAATTTTTTGTATTGTGGCTGATATTTTCTGAATACAAAGTGTTCGGGATAAATTTAACAGTTTATAATTTTATTTTTTACAGATTCCCAAGTTTGTGCAAATGAATGCCATTGTGAAACCTGATCACTACGGTTTAGAGATATCAAAATTAACTTCAATAATAAGTGAAAGCCTCTTGAATATTGGAAATTCGCACACCAGAATGCATCCAACAATTTTAGAAGTGATGGGAAGACCCAGGCAAGGAAATGCAAGCTTTAGAGTGGGAAATGGGTTCTGCAGTTTGCACCATGGTTTGAAACGGAAACCTCCGCTACCACTCATACAAGAGGCGTAAAGGCTAACTTCTTACAGAAAAGGCTCGAGAAAACCACCCGACAAAGTATAACATCCTGTTGAACCAGGGAAAATTCAGTTTTCTTCTTATGAAAAGAATGTTTGTAAGGACCAGCTGCACAACACTCAGAACAACGGATGGCTTGCCTACAATCCAAATGACGTCCTTTGTGTAATGAAGACCAAGTTTATAAATGTGTCTTCAGTGAGGGTGATGTCATTCCACCTTACACCTTCGAACAAGGGCTTAATTTGCCTAGCTATATGAAGTTGCTGAACTCGTGGTCAAGTCTTTGTTGGCGAGGGTGGCTTTAGAAAAACTATATGTCTGGCATTAGGATTCAGCATCTTCTCGCGCCGCGGTGAAGCCTCAGAAGTGGTTGTATGAGAATTTTTACGACTTTACCAGCTCCAAAATTTGGCCTGCTAACTCCCCTGATTTCCATCTGATGGATTATTATCTATGAGACGAGGTTGAAAAAGACACCAACGGCACTGCTTGTAACACAAAGACCCAGCTGATAGGCAAAATAAAGGAGGCATTTAAGCTTTACCTAGAGACAGCATAGAATCTGGTAAAGCCTCAAATGTCTCGCTTATTGTGGTGGATGCTCAGGATGGCTTCTTTGAATTATTCAGTATCAGTTTTTCCATTTTTTCAAAACATTTATTTTTGGTTGAGATATTCACTTTTTCGCCCTCTGTAATAAACTGTCAAATTTATCCCGAACACCCTGTGTTTTACTTAGAGTGTCATTTCAGACTGTTATGTTTGCAAAAATGTCAAAAAAGGATGTATCATCACCAACCAGCTCTTTGAAAATGCATAAAACGAAGTATGAACTCTTGAAGCATTATTTTATAGAACAATATGTTGAATCATGCCTAGGCTCCTGAGAACCACCGGCATAGAAAATTCTACCCTCTTTCCCCCTCCCACAGACTTGGGCGAATAGATGGTGCTGAATTTCTTGCGTGTTTCCTAAATTTCATTCGAATGGATTTATTTTTATGGGAATACCTCAAAAACGCGTTTCATTGTACAAAATCAGCAGCATTTATTTTTATTTAAAGAGTATATTTGCTTAGGAAACTGTATTTTGTGGCAACTATACTGCTTTTCTTTTATATATTGGAACAAATTCTTTGCTAAACTTTTACAATTAAGTTGTTAGAATGTATGTCATATAAATCCTAACTAAAAATTGCACTGACAATGAGAGGAGGACAAAAATCCCGTAATAAACCTTAGCTAGCTTTATATGCAGCAACATATTTGTTTTTTGCGGCAGCCATAGTTTTTAATAAAAACCTTTTGCCACAAAAAAATAATAGGAAGTGTTAAAGAGAAGACCAATTTTTGATTACAAACCATAAATGTAATAGAAAGGAAAAAAATTAACAGGCAAGGATTAGAGAATAATTTACTGCTGAAATAAAAACAGGAAAATCAAATGGGTATAAGCTGAAGAGGGAGCTTTTGTGTTATTTTAAGCTGTTCTCAAAACTGCAAAGAGTTTCTGTTTTGATAAGGTTCAGAAAGTTATGAGCAAAAGATAAACAAATTTTTTCTCTTGTCGTCAAGTAGAATATCAGTTGCTGGTTTAAGTAATTCCTTATTTTGAGCTATCTGTTTACACATTTGATTGATCTCAAAAAGAGAACAAGCGTTTAGTGGAAGATAAACGAAAAGTGTTTGAATATGCTCAATTAAAAACAACTAAACGGAGATTAGAGTCGTTACTTAAGAATGTCTTGAATCGAAAGCATATACCACGTTTAAGAATGGAAAGAGCAATTCAAATGTGGTGGGGATTGCGTATTTCTATAAAAAACGTTTAAAAACTTTTTTAAAGCTACTGCTCTGGGAATTGACATTTATGCTTAAGGCATTCAAGTTTTGAGTTCCTGAAAACGCTGCAAAATTAAATTTGTAAGCTTCGGATTCATTAGTTCAAAGGTTTAAGAAGTAGCATAGATTTATGGCAAGGGATAATTGCTAAAAGATAAATTTTGAAAGTGAAGCAGTAGTGTGGGCAGAAAAAGTTTGCAGCATTAACTGTCTGAAAAATTTCATTGACTTCATCATTGAACAATCCGCCTTTAAGTATAATTTTATTGCTGAATTTAACATTAAAAAAGGGAAATGGTCCAAAGGTGTGTCAACTTACTATTTTACGATTTCTGGTAAATGGATTTTTTATCGCAAACATGCGAAATAAATTGATAAACTTGTGAATATTGAATACTGGAAAGATGACCAAATTTTTTTAAATAAATTACTTATAACCAATGCCGTGGATGAAACTAACACGATTTTGTCAAACGTGAGATGCTTACGGATTCGTCACATAAAAAATCTTGAGAAAAAGTTGTAGACATTCTGAACCTACACCTTAAAGACTATCGTGTACCGCAACGAGTTCATCACATTGTTGTTAATTTTGTATAATTAAAAGCGTTTATCAAGATATCTTGTTACGAACCGAGAATTAGATTTTTCTTTCAGGTTCGGTGTTAAACCTTGCTACTGCTGCAGCGAGTTTGCCAGAATTCGGCGTTTATGGTTTAAAATTCTTATTGCATGAATCACTTTGTGAAAGAAAGCCAAACCAATGATGACCGCTATTATGTTGAAATATACGCTATTAGGCACAAATTATTTTGTGACATTTCTATTCTTTTAGAACGAATCACGATGATTAACTATTCTTTAATTAGACTAGATTAGAATACGTTACTTGCAGATCTCGGGCATCGTGAATAATATAATAAACTGTGGACAACGAAATAAATTTAGTTAAGTTATTCCAAAAACCTATTCAAATATCATCTTTTATTAGTTTCCTATTATACGTTCAGCGAATACATATAGTAATAAATTATCATGATACACCCCTGAACCGCCATTGAAACGCAGAAAGATATGTGCTGAAGTCAGGTTTACAATGTAGCATTTGTAACAATATTTTATATTTACCTCTTTGCGTTAAGCAGATAAGTCAAAATTTAACAAATCACTTTTACAATACACACTATCATTAATAGTGAGATACACATGAAATCGCCACTTCTAACCACAACAAGTTAGCCTCAGCGCTAACACTCAAGTGCCCGAAAATGGGTCAGTGTACCTGACTACTGAAATACCCGCACTTTTTTAAACTGGCCAATAACAGACTAATATTTAAAATGAGAGGGAATTTTTGATGATTTTATTACTATATGTATCCGCTGAACGCATTATGGTAAGTTTCATTCTAATAGTAATTTTGAGCTGATATTGAATTAATGCAAAATATATGATACGGTTTGCATTTTACAAGAGTTTATTCTTTTATTGTTGCTGAGATTTCTTATCTGGATCTTTTAGCTACAGAACCGATTTTGAAGGTGTAATACTCTCTTAAAAAATAAATTTTACTAGCGGTATGTTCTGACACTGACTTAAAAAATCTACAAAAATATTTTTGGGTTATTCGCACGGCGTTATTAAAAATATGTTATTGTAAAGCCTTAAAATTAGCGGAAAAATAACAACGGAACTTTTTAAATCAAAACTGCTACTTTATTTTTATTTTAACGTAAACTGCAATAGCATAAAAATCTAAAAATGGTTCTAAATTTTAGCCTGACCACAATGTTACAGATTACTATACCTTATATGTTACAAAAACATAGCACATTTCATTTATTTAGTTCACCAAAGTGATGAAGACATTCATCGAGAGTTATGACTGTTTTATAATATATTATATTAGAAGATTAACTTTAATAGGCCGTTTTCATCTAGGATGATCCTTTTAGCCGAATTGAATATCCAAAAAGTACTGTTAGCATTTACAGACACTAAACACTATTAGGAATAAATACAGTTATTTATCCAAATCTTTGTAAAGAATTTTGAATTACCAAACATTATAATTATTATTATTTATTTAAGAAGAGAATTTCTTCGTTAATTAAGCCCCAAATTAAACAGTTTAGAAAAAAATATTATAACTGACAAGGTAAATGCACATTTGAACAGTAATTTAAATATACCGGTGTTCGAGTAAAAAGTAAAAAAAACTTTCGTCCTAGTTAAACCACAGGTGAAATTATCGACGGATCTGGATAAACTAAAGCTGTTTCAATTATATTGAAACGTAGCATCGGTAGAATAATTTTAGAGTTAAATGGATCGTGTATATAATGTTGGTGAGGTTCTAAGTTCCGCGTTTGAGCATAGTCTGTGAACTAAGCATCTTTGTCAAAGAGTAGGCTTTTAATCCCAAGAGAAAGGAACCACCACACAAACAAGAGATGTTGATTTTTCTTAGGTCACTCAAACATAACAGCAAGGTATTTTCAGCACTAAAAGATATCTAAAGATTGACGATGGAAGAATCTAATGGTCAACGGCGGCGATCATATTGATGAATACAAATACAACTACTCACCATTCCGTTTAGAAAACTTAACTAAAATCAATCTAACGTACAATGACGAATAAAATTAAAGGAAAACGGTCCTCAGTATCCACCAGCATCGAAATGGCTGGTTAATCGAACAATTAGTGTAGCCAAGTAAGGCCAGACTACTAACGGATAATAAAAGTTACTGTACTTTTTGACACATACAACTTAAAATTTGCGAGTAATGATGACAAAACACTAGTCCAAGAGAAAGACACAAAGAAAACAAAATGAGACATTAAAAAATTGCCCGGAGTTGAAAGAAAAGTCGAAACATACCTGCAATTAAATTATGAAAACGTACTATACCGAAAAGAAAATAATATCCGTAATCATTTTACTGTAAACTTGAAAATGTCCCTGTGATCAAATCTATAATAAAATTTCCAGTTGAAATGCATATTTAATTATATCTATCTTAGGTAATTATACAATTAAAATAATGCAAATCTGTATTCCTATTATAACTTACAAAGAAAAAGAAATAGAGAATGTCTACTAAAAAGCACTCGAGTCCTAAAAATTTTAACGCTATAAATTAGGAACAAAAAGAAATAATAAAAGAATGTAACATCGGAGCTCCGAATATGAAGCAAAAAAATTAACAGAGAAAATTACATTAATAAGCTCTAATACGAAGACAAAAAATAGAATGATTAAGTACTCTCATCGAAGAAATACTGAAGATGCAACAGTTATAAATGAATTTACAAGAGGAGTGATCGATTAACCCAATTAAAATAAAACGAGCAGGCCATAACAAGAGAGTGATAGATGGAATAGTAAAATTAATTAATAAAAGCTAGGGAATGGAAGGAAAAAGAGAAAAAGATTACAGACGCACTGGATTTATGATATGAAGAGTATCGGTAAATTTATCACAGATAAATGCTGACGGCAAAAGATTTAACTAGAAATTTGCCAAGAGATCTGATAAGTTTTCAAAATTATGTATTTGGTTAGGTAGTGTTAAATATAATTGTGCGAGTCCAACTTTGATTGAGAAAAATTCGTTACGTACACTGTGGCTTTGTATGGATTGAAATTAATTTTATGGGTCAAAATATTGGATTGTAGGAAAGATGTTCCATGTGGTGCAGAATAAATCTTTTGCTACTATTTCTGATCTTCGTCAAGAACATAATGATTCATTGTGTAGGCAGTAACGATTGTTCAGTGCAGCAGAATGAGAATATTTTCTTTAAATCACAATGGTCTTCGGAAACGTCGGTAACCTTTATTTTCAATTGCTTATCGTCTTCCCAAAAATTGTTCTGCTACGCGTACTGAAAGATATATATTGGTACTATTAATGCACAATGGCCGAAGATATCTTCTGATCTGAGATTGTGATACTGACTAAACAAGAGGTAGTGCGAGGTACCCTACGTGGCGAATTCGCTTTAGGCATGCCTGTCTCCAACGCTCAGAAGCCGTGTCATTGCCCGTTTACCTCGCGACTCGTAAATGTAATCTGTTTACTCGTCAAACAATTGTAGGTAGAATGTTTGAATGTAATCCAAAACTGGCTGTCGCTTTGGCTCTGTGGATACGAACACTGCTCTCCCATGTTAGTAGGCATAATAAGTCCTTGAGGCTGCGGTGTCGGTAAGCGAGCACTAACAAAAAAAGGTCCAAAATATCCTCGTTTTTTTTTAGTTTAGCCAGCTGCATAGAACCGCTTGTTGTAATGAAATGAAATTGCATTTTTTCCGACGATATTAGAATTTTGCTTCGTTAAAAAGTTAACAGAAGCAGTTTCAGCGACTGTTGTTCGGCGGTCATCTTCGTGAAGGAGGTGAACGATGCGAATAATCTCCCCAGTAACTTTTGTCTTTGGGTGTCGTCGGTGACTTATTTTCAACTACTTCTAGTCCTCCCAAAATGTTACGCATACACTTAAGTCTTCTTAAAGGTATTATTCCCGACTGTGTTTGTAATCTTCTTGACAATAATTACTATTGCTCTGATATCGGCATAGTGACTAAAGATTAGATTGATTAGCGCTTTTTTATTACAAGCTTACGTTTATTTTAGAATTTTGCTTATATTTACTTTTTGATCAAATGATAGTAAATTATAATTAAAGCTACTGCTATGAAGGTCTATGTACTGACATAAATGCTGCTAAAACTTGCCATTGCTGAGCTAACAGCTTGCAAAAACGCATATCCACTATTTTTGCTTTTTTAGTGTATTTTTAGATAACTTAACATTTCTTGTTTTTCTTAAACGAGTTTTCGCTTTTTGTAAGCGAATCTTCAAAGTAATATCCCCAAACCGTAAGAAAAGAAGTTCAAAAATAAATAAATATTTTTCTTTTTTCTCTTTCTATATTTTCCCTATCGTGATAGACCTATTCAATGTAAAAATTCGCAATCGTAAGTTTTCTAACATGCGGAATTGCGACTAATTTTTTATCATATTGTTAACTTTTCTAAATATAGAAACAATTATGGCACCTTTTGTTACTAATCATTAATTTTGAGTTTTTACTAACACAAATGAGCCCAAATTGTCATAATGTAATAACAATAATAGACAATTTTTAACATTTGTAGATTTTACGTAAATGCCTTTGTTTTTTCAATGATGGTGTTTTATCGTATTATAGGTATTCTAAAACTATAATAAAACGTGTCGAATAATTTGCTGCAATAATTAACTAATCAGAATTTTTTAATGTCGCCATAAGGATTTTGCGATAAGCTGGGTAATATCATAATTGTAACTTGATTTTTGGTTTTTCGTTCTCGCAGTAGCTTTTTTTAAAGGTAATCACAAGAGTAGTTCAGCTGAAAGTTATAAAGCTATGTCAATAGATTCTTTACGTTTTGCTGAGTATGCCAATAAATAACTATACATGAGGATACTTTGTAAAATTTCCGAAATTACCATTAGGGAGTTGCTTTTTAATGTTTATGAGGTTCAGTTGGAAACGCTTTCATATGAATTGATCATAGATTTCAAACAAAGCGTCAAACATTTTGAGGATCCAGAGAAGAAGCACATTCAAGCACAAATTTTCTGACAAATTGTAAAAGAAAATTTAGAACTTGGACTGTTAGAGGACTGAGCGGCAAAGAAGTTAAGCTAGCAGAAGAATTATAAAAGTTGCAGCTTAATTATGAAAAATGACACATCGCTAATTAAGAAAGGATAATAGAGAAGGTGCGCATAATGAAGTTTATGAAAGAATTTTAAAAAATAGTGTTAAAGCTAAACAAAACTGCAATGATCACAATAATAATAGTTTATAGTCCCAGCGAAAACAATTCAACCGATAAAAAGGATAAATGTTGGAATGAATATCAAAATACAGTAGAAACATATAAAGGATATTTACTAGTACTGGGAGATTTTAATTCAAAAGTCAACACTATAGAGGGGGGTATTTTGACTTTGTAGAGAAAGAACAAATAATAATAACGACAAGAGACTATTAGAATTCTGTTCCAGTACACTAGATGGCTAAAAATATTCGGACAAAGACTGTTATAGGCTCAGTTATGTATTAATTGAATGTCGATTCAACTTTAGCTTCAATTACAGCTTGGACTCCTTCGGGAAGACTTTTCACTAACTTTTGATATATGCCGGTAAATAGTAAAGTTGAGTACTTTGGCTTGACACGTAATCTGCGTTCCAATTCATCTGGATGGGATTGAAATCGGAGCTCTATAAACGCCAATCCAATTTTTCAACACCCATCTCTTCAAACCATAGGAAACTAACCTAAACTGTGTGGACAGAACAGTTATTCTGTTGATACAGAGAATGTCCTTCTTCGAACTGTTACTAGAGAGTTGAAAACACACAGCTGTCAATAATATCAAGATATTCTCAGCATTTATCCTTCTGGCCACAGTAACCAAGGAACCCAAGCATAAGCGCGAAAAACAACCCCAAACCACGATCCCTTCGCCATAAAACAGCTGTTGGCACAATACACTCGAATAAGATTTCTTCTGGCATCCGCTGAACCCAGACGCATCCATCGGATTGCTAGATCATGTAGTGAAATTCGTTACTCCACATAACTCGTTTCCGTTGTTCCACAGTCCAATGTCCGTGAATTTTACACAATTGCAGATATTGGTCGTGCTTATCTTGAACAAACCTGGTGCTAGCGATGGCGTCAGAAGCACTTTGAAATTTATGAATAATCATTGTCACCGAGGACATTAAATTTCTCATCACTATTCGAAAACTATGATTATTAAGTTTATGCGACTTGGCAGTTCACTTTGTGGTTGTTTCACATCATAAACGTTGTTATTTTATAACATCACTTAATTTTAATTAAATATCTGTAGCAAGTTCAATATTTCACGAATTTGTTGCAACGACAGCACCCAATGCTCATGCTATGTTCAAAATCACTGTCGACTTACTCATTGCCTGTCTAACGCGCTTGTATGAAGCGCATATGCGACTACCTGCACTTTTATCTCGTCTTATGACGTTTTAGCCAGATTCGCTTATTTAGAAGGGTATAGAATACTTTTAACTATATAGTCTACAAAGAAACTATAAGGGCAAATAAACTATGAAACGAGCAAGTGCGTAAAGAATATATGGAAAGTACAGAGAAAGAATTACCAGACTAAAAGTATAAAAATAAGTGCAACAATATCGAAAAGAGTAAAAGAAGTGCTAAAAAAAACCGGCAACAGTAGTATGTGAAACAAATACAAGACGCATACAGCACGGTGGAATTATCAACTTAAGAAGAGGTTAAAGAAATAGAAGCTATGGAAAAATGACTTATAAAATCTAAATAGAAGACTTATGAAGCCTATAAATCACAGAGGACTACAAAAAAACTTTATTTAAGCAAAGAGAGCTAGAAAGTCGTAATAAAAACAACCAAAAATTGTTGTATAAAGTCTTAAAATCTTTTAATGTCAAAATAGTACAATTAAAACAATTGAAAACTAAACAAGGAAATGTAACAGGTGAAGAAAATAAAATAATTAATATATGGAAAGAATACTTCCAGTGATTACTATCGCAGAACAATACACAATAAATTATAGATTAAATAACAACCGAATTATAGAACAAGCAAATACCAGAGTAGCAAATTCGGCTAAAAATTAAATAGATACTGGTTCAGTAAACAACAGCCGTAAGTTGTCGAAACGTGAGGTCTGCAGAAAACATTGCTGCAGTGAACGAGAGTGTGCAGGTTAGCCCGAGGCAGTCAATTCCCTATCATGTCCAATAACTTGGCTTTTCGCAAACCTGAACTTGGCGAATTTTGTGTCGGGACTTGGGCCTGCATCCATCCACAATTTAATTAACCCAGGAACTGAAGGTAAACAACCATAGACAACGTCGAGCATTCGCTGACTGGGCTCTGGAGCAGTTGGAAGTGGACCTTGATTCAGAGACAAGGCTCATTTTTAGATGAATGGCTATGTCATCAAGCGAAATTGTCGTATTTGGGGAGATAACAATCCACATGAGACCCATCAGTTGCAAATGCATCCAAAAAAAGCCGCTGTTTGATGTGGATTTTGGTCCAGAGGTGTCATTAGCCCGTACTTCTTCCAAAATGAAGCCGACACCGCCACAACTGTCACCGGCGAGTGGTACAGGTCGATGATAACCTTCTTTGGTCTAAATTGGAAGATATGGATCTCAACGACATGTGGGTTCAACAAGATGGCGCTAAGTGCCACACAACGCATGCAACAATTGATCTTTTGCATGACAAATTCGACGGCATGGTTATCTTGCGTTTAGGCGACATCAACTGGCCACAAATCGTGTGATTTAACGCCATTAGACTTTTTCTTGTGGGGCTACGGTAAATTGATGCTTTAAAAGTCTACATAAACAATACCATCAATGATGTTGAACCCGACTTATACGGTCAAGTTATCGAAAATTGGACCTCCTGAATAACCAGCGAAGTCGCGGCGACCATTTGGCTAATATCATATCCCATACATAATCTAATCGAATACTTTTTCAAATAAAAAACATGATATCTCATACACAATTTGTTTTATTTAAATTTAAAATTCGAGCGCCCTTAATGGAGAACACTTTATTGTCCTCTACCGTGGCATGATTATTCTAGAATCCAAAGTGATGATTGAAAACTGCTAAAGAGTTTTTTAAATCATTTTGATGTAATGGACAATAATATGGGCCTGTATGATTTTACTTCATTATTGGTTTTATTGTCTTTGAATTATTATTATTTCTGCCACCACATAAAATAAAACATTTTAATCTGTCTTTTTGGTAGTTGTTTTAGTATTTCCAATGATTAGATCAATCCTGTGGTTTGTGGTTTGAGGTTATTTTTTATTTCTTTAGCTAGATTTTTTTGTATTACATCTGGTTGATCAATTACTTCAAGCAATTGCTGTTTTTGCTTGATCCTCGTACATAAACAAAAACCCTATCAAGCTCTATGAGCGACATGAATTTCTCTACATTAGTTCGCAATTAGATAAGGCGCTTCGCCAGATGTGTAACCCATTATCAAAATGCAAAAACTTTTAGAACCCTTCAATTATTGTTAATCTTCATAGTTACTTTCCAGCACTTACAATTAGTTGTACTGATGTGTTAGTTCCTACAGTTGATTGTATTACTACGTTAGTTTCCGATTATCTCCCTGTTAATCTCCTACGGTTGTTTATATTGTATTGTTAGTCTTATAATGCTAATTACCAAGTATTTTGCTACGTTAGTCTCTAATAGTTAAGTTATAACGATAGCTCCATTATATTGCTACGGGAGTCTCTTAATGCTGCAATAAGTAATTATATAGTTATTCTGTAAGTTTATTCCAAACATTCAATAAAAACTAAAAGAAGCTAACTCGTAACCTGAGTGAGCACTTTTTTATGAAAAGACCATTGGGTTCGGTTAAAATATAATTAAGTTGGTTTGGAAGATGTTCTAGGTATGCGATACGGTTGGCAAGATAATCTAGATAAACAAGTAAACTAAACTAAACAATCTAAAAGTACAGGTTACTGGTTAAACTCCACCAATCGCTTTACTCCACTTCAAAGCGAAAACTTAAATGAATAGGAGGCGGACCCATCTATAAAAACCGAACCAAAACCCCCACCGATTTTTGTTTCGGGCGTCAAAACAATTGAACCTTTAATACAATTTCTGGAAACGCTGGCAAAAAACAATTATACCATTAAGACCTTTCCAAATGATGAAATTAAAATACGAGGGTGAATCAAATATAAACGAGACTTATTTCATAAAAATATTTTATTTGAACTTGAAACAAAAGAATAGCAGATTATTTTTCTACATAATCTCCTGATTTAGAAACACATTTTTCCCAACGTGTAGCTAATTTTGAAATGCCTTCTTCGTAGTCTCGCAGTCAATTGCGCACATAGACCTCAACCTCCTCATCGCTGTCGAATCTATACCCTCCCATGGCTTCCTTGAGAGGACCCAATAGGTGATAGTCGTAGGGGCGATAGGTCAGGGCTGTAGGGGAGGGTGTTCAACTATCTCCCAGCCCAATTTTTCTGCTCAGTTGTCAGAAGGCGAGGCACCCACATTGCGCACACCTTACGAAACCCTAGCTCCTCTGTGATGATCGAAAAAGTGCTGCCATAACTTATTCCAATCTCAGATGCAATCTCATCGATGGTCAGACGCCTGTCACCCTCAATAAATTGTTGAACGCGCACGATGTTTTCCTTGGGTGATGCTGGTGCGAGGTCGGCAATCATGGCTCTCATTTTCAACATCCTCACGACCCTCCACGAACTTTTTGTGCCATGCGAACACTCTAGCTCGTGACAGTGTCTCTTCCTGGAACTGCGCAGTCAATCTCCTCAGGATTTCAGCCGGTTTTACACCTTCCGTGGACAGAGATATTTAATGATAATACGCTGCGCAACTGACGACGGCACCTCCTGCTCAGACATTGTCACGACGAGTACTGACTTGAAGGAACGAAATTGCCGCGCGTTAATATTGTGCGCCCGAGATCAAAAGTCTCGTTTATTTTTGATTCACCCTTGTACTTCCAAAAACACCAAAAACATACCCGCAAATAACTAAAGAATTAAAAGAAAAAAACACGAAATTTCACACCTACAAGGTTAAACAGAAACGAGGTTTCCACGTTTTCTTCAGAAACTTACACCCTTCCACTAACACAAATAAATTAAAAACGGAATTGCAACCGCTTAGCCATTCAGAAATCAACGAATGGAACGTAAAGCAAGCTGGCACAAAAATAGAACTACCTTCCTTTATCGTAGACTTAAAACCATCAGATATTAACAAAGACATATATCAAATCAACAAACTTAAGCAATCTTTCGTAAAATTTGAACCATCACTTCCCAAAAAAATACATCTCGATGCTCTAGGTATTAAAAATATAGTTACACGAAAAACTTTTGTAATCGCACGCCCAGGTGCGTTAAATGCACTGGCTTACACTCCACCTCACTATGCAAACACACAACTAAGTACAAATTTATTACTTGTGTAAATTGCAAGAAGAACCATCCCGCAAGTTACAAAGGTGACCTGTTTACAAAGAACTCCACCTGAAAATGTTCCCTTTACTACGATCAAAAACGATCCGAACCAAACTCAAGACCGTCACAACACTCTAACGACCTAACAAACCTAAAACAGGTGATGAAATAATTGATAGAACAGATGAGCACCATACTGAACCTGCTAACCACAATTGTAACTAGAAACCATAATAGCCCAACATATTAAAATAGCAGTATGGAACGCCAACGGCCTGATAAACCACAAAGAAGAACTCATTGCATTTATTAATATTCAACATCTCGACGTAGTACTTTAAAATATCAGGCTTTGTTCTTTACATAACACAACACCCAGACGGCACCACCCATGCTGGCACCGCCATAATAATTAAAAATACAATCAAGCACCGCGAACTGCTCAAATACAGTGAACCCCACCGACATACGTCCATAGTTATCAAAGACTGGTTAGGACCACTTACTATCAGTAATATATTGCCCACCAAGATACCAGAAACAATAAAACTATGAACATTACTTCTACATATTAGGCAATAGATTTATTTTCGGAGGAGATTACAACGCGAAACATATCCACTGGGGCTCTATAATAAGTATTACGAAAGGTAGAGAAATTCTAAAAGCTATAAACAACTTGCGAACACTACCCCTGACTATCAGGTGAACTCACATATTGGCCTACAGACCCCAACAAGCTGCTTTGTAAAAAACTTAAACCTAAACATTCTTAATAATATTATATCCTGTTTTGAGCTCCCAAAAGATCATTCATTTATACTGGAAACAGTAGGCACCAACGTATTACTTAAGGAGAAGGCATCCACACTCATCAACAAACATACGAACTGGAAGCTTTTCCGAGAAATGGTCCAAGAAACCCTGAATACTGATATTTCTCTAAAATCGACAAATAATCTGGAAGACTCAACAAACTCCCCAAACATAGACAAGAAAGAAATTGCAGAAAATGTAGACTACAGAGGAGATGGCAAATATCAAAGCACCCAGATGACAAGCAAACCTAAATCGGGCTTCCGCAGAACTTAAAAATCTCCTATCTGAAATTAGAAACCAAAATGTACGAAAATATTTGAGACACTTGTCTATGGAAAGCAACCAGATACTTAAAACAACCCCCATCGACCCAAAACATTAATTCGAATCCCCAACAATACCTGGGCTAAAAGCGACAATGAGAAGGCGAAGACCTTCGCAGAACTTCTAGCTAACGTGTACACACAATGAAAATGAAGAACACTATGACTCTGGCACTAACAATGAAAAGTCGCAATGACAATACTTATTCCTAAGCCAGGAAAACCCACAAACCAACCGACATCATATCGATCAATCTGTCTACCAGTCTTATCGAAAGTGTTTGAAAAACTCCTCGAGAAACTCCCCAATTATTTTGGGCAACCACATACTACCAGACCATCACTTGGCTTTCGCAAATATCACGCAACAATAGAGCTAATCCACAGAGTGGTAGCCAAAAATACTAATGACTATGAAGAATGGAAATACTGTGCAGCAAAATTTCTCGACGTTAAACAAACCTTTAATAAGGTCTGACATGTGGACTCATCTGTACAATCAAGCAAACCTTACCTACTGACTACTTCGAAATTTTACAATCATATCTAATCAATAGGCAGTTCATTATCCGATATGGCAGCGCAATAACAAATCCATACATCGTCAACTCTAGAGTCCCTCAGGGCAGTATGCTAGACCGATTATTTATAGCAGATCTTCCGTCAATAACAGGCAACA
This sequence comes from Sinelater perroti, assembly GCA_036346155.1. Taxonomy (NCBI): domain Eukaryota; kingdom Metazoa; phylum Arthropoda; class Insecta; order Coleoptera; family Elateridae; genus Sinelater; species Sinelater perroti. The sequence goes on along the minus strand of JARFIY010000001.1, from coordinate 56,712,782 downwards.
TAGTTGCTACTTTTGCCTATGACAAGGCAATACTCACATTCAACACGGATCCAATCCTGGCATCTCAGCAACTACAGTTACATCTTGACGAGATACAGTCCCTGGTGCAATAAGTGGCACATCCAAATAAACGAAAGCAAATCAGTGCACGTGATATACACATTAAGAAGGAGCACATGCTCCTGTGACGCTTAATAACAAACAAATACCCCAAGCCGACAGCGCAAAGTACCTCCGTATCCATATAGATAAGAAACTGACCTGGAAAACCCACATATGGACAGAGCGCAAGCAGTTGGGTTTGAAACTTTAAAAAATGTACTGGCTGATAGGAAGAAAATCATAACTCTCTGGAAAGCAAGATACTCCTACACAAAACTATGATAAAACCCATATGTATCTACGGCATTCAACATTGAAATAATCCGACAATTTCAATCTAAGGCACTCAGAGTCATAACAAACGCACCATGATATGTTCCTAACGAAACAAAAACACACGACGTCGCAATACTTACCATCAACCAGGAAGTACAAAAATTTAGTGCGCGTTATAGTGATAGAATCAGTGATCATCCGAACATTCTAATGGAGCGCACCATAAAATATAACAATGAGGTACAACCGCTCGACTTGCCACAATACTGGTAATAATTCAAATTGTATATTACTTAGAGTGTGTAAAAACCAGTACTAAAATTAATATAGGTGTGTTATCAATGGATATACATGTTCGAAACCTATTATGTAAGTTAAAATAACTATTGATTGTCGCTCTGTGACAGATTGTAGTGTATAAAATAAACAAAAATAGGTATGCGACAAACAAATCTACTTTTTGCTTACCGACTCTTGCACGTAAGCATATGAAATAAAAAATTAAGAAAATTAAAGGGTAAGTACGGCAAAGAAATTATGGAAATTAAAACTAAATGTGGCACCTTAAATATTCACAACAAAATTAATGAAATAACTAATACTAGAAAGATAATTGTAGATTTTTAAAAAAGAACTGGATTTAAATATGTCTTATAATAATAGATCTCTGTTACAAAACAAAAACTTGAAAGTAGTAGTCCTACAATTCTAAAAAAAGTAAAATGCGCATTTTTTTGGGATAGAAATTTTCTTAGATCTGGCGCAATACTTGTTAAATTGTTAAAATATATCAATAAATAAAGTAATTGTTATTTTCTAGATTTATATAACAATACCGGCATCAAACACCAATTAAGGCCCTCTTGCAATTCTAAATAAACTTTATTCTATAACGAAAATGAATTAAAGTAGTGAACAATACTAAACTATTTTTCTGCATAAAATTATTGTGGGCGATGAAAAATGGATCTTGTACGACAATCCCAAGAGCATAAAATCATAGGTAGACCTTGGCAAACCTTTGACATCGACTCCAAAGCCCAATATCCACGCCAAAAAGAATTTGCTCTGTATCTGGTGGAATTGGAAAGGTGTACTATGAACTCTTGAAACCAGATGAAACAGTTACAGCGGATCGCTACCAACAGCAACTCATCAATTTGAGCGGCGCAATCGAAGAAAAGAAGCCATCCTGCTTCATGATAATGCCCGACCACATGTTGCGAAGGTGACGCAAAAAAACATCTTCGCGTTAGGCTAGGAACTTCTCCACATGCGGCGTATAGCCCAGATATGGCCCCTTCCGATTATCATTTATTCCGGTCGTTACAGCATCACTTGGCTGATACGCACTTCAAAACAGAAAAAGAAATCCGAAAATGCATCGATAACTTTATCGTCTCGAAGCCGGTGAGCTTCTATCACAAGGGAATTCGCAAGCTACCCGAAAGATGGCAAAAGGTCATCGATGCTAACGGAGAATACTTTGATACTTAAGCTTTTTTTGTTTGTTTTTAAATAAAACTTCAATTTTGCAGAAAAAAGCTGAGAACTTATTTATGCACTTACTATAAGACACTATTTACGTTGCAATGCGAGACGGGAAAAAGTAGGAAGTAAAACAATTAACGTTTAGAAACTAGACATCATAATGACATAATGTGTTGTATACATTATAACAGTTGCTGTAGCTCTTTTTTATAAATTGGTTACTTAACACGTGTTTACATTTGTATTGTTTAGAAAATGTGTTACAAACTCGTGCATTCGTTGACGTAATTGCTGGTTTTTTCTTTTAATTGCAACATCGTGGATGTTTTCGAAGCGAGCTACTTCAGACACAAAGAACTTAACAAAGCAACCGTATTACCTCTTCGTTTTGTCAATCTGCAACATTCCCTGCACCAGATCCTTTAGCGGCTTGGAGAAGTGAGGTGGTGTGTTGTACATGACCCTCACGATCTTCTCGTATATCTCCAGGTGGTTTTTCCCAAAGAACGGCGGATATCCGGCGTTCATCTCGAACAACAGGACTCCCAAAGCCCACCAGTCCACCGATTTGTTGTAGCCTTGGCTCATAATAATTTCGGGCGCCAAATATTCCGGTGTTCCTAAAATACCAAGCAGCGTAAATCCAATTGCGTTTTGCGCCGGGAGCAAAGACGCACTTTGTGATGTAGAAACTTGCTGCTGCTTTGTCACGCAGACAGCTTGGCGTTTTGCTCCCTGGTGGAACAGTAGCCCCTAAGAGCCAATTAAGCTATTTGTAGTAGTGAAATAACTGCACACCTATCACCGAGTTACTGAAATTTACAGAATAAAGGAAAAAGTTCCTTAGCCTACGTTTAAAATGTCCAATCTGAATGCTACTTACATGAAAAATTTCGAAGGAAGGATGTTAATGTACTTTTCCATGAACAAAGCGCCTAAATATAAATCGGTGTGTACACCTGCGTTTAAAATGAGCAATGATTTCACTAAAATACTCTGGCATCATTAAGAGTGAATGAACAAAAAAATCCCTACAAATAAATTAGCCAATATTGCGCCATCCGGTGTATTTCTAACACATAAGCAACTGCACGGCGTTCGTGCAAATAAAGAAACAAAATTTTCTATATTTACCTACCGCACAGCGTGTATGTTCGTTGATCATCGATTTTCTTGCAGAAGCCGTAATCCGTAATTTTAATGTAGCCGTCCTTGTCTAGCAAAATATTCTCGGGCTTCAGATCTCTATGAATTAATCCCAGGTTATGAATGTATTCCAGAGCTAGAGTTACTTGCGCGGCGTAGAACTTTGACATGGTTTCGTCGAATTTCTTCAGGTACCTTAGGTGTTGAAACATTTCTCCTCCGTTAATAAACGGCATAACGAGGAACAAGTACACGTTGTCTTTAAAGAAATATTCCATGTAGATGAGGAATTCGAAACGCACGGCGTCCATGATCCGAATTTCAGAGATGGTGTGCGACACCTGCATTGTGTTGACGATGTGGCTCTTCTCCATTACTTTGAGGGCGAGCAACTTACTACTCAGCCTGCCTTTGTGCCTGACTAGCATTACTCTGCCGAAAGCCCCGGTACCCAAGGTTTTGATCAGCTCGAAATCCTTTAACGATGAGTTCGGTTTGAAGTCGCTCCTCCACTTGTTTTCGAACTCCCGTTTCGACTTTTTCAGAAGTGCCTCGAAATAGTTGCAGTGCTTCTGGAGTTTCCGATCCACCATCTTAGGCCCATTGTACCGTTTTGACACTTACTATTTTGACTGGAAGTGACATTGAGGTGTGCCCGAGGCCTGGCCAGCTTTAATTAAAATGAGTTATCAAAATGTCAGATACAAAAAATTGTTGAGCTTACAAAACCAATTAAGATAATAGTGGAGAAGATAACATAAATAATAAAATTACATTTAGGTACCTTTTAAAATTTCTTGTTCATAATAATTTGAATTATGCAGAACTTTTCAATTTGTTGTTAATAGTATCAGAAAAAGTTATAATCTGCCGAACAACGTTACGACTTTTGTTAATAATGTTAGTTGTAAATTAAAGTGGTTGAATATCCCTACTGTGTGGATACAAAATTTCAAATAAAAGTTATTAATGTATTGTCAATTCACTTAAACTATTTATGCAAAGTCAAAATTTGTCATGAAATCATTAATCTAAAAATGCTAACCAGCAAAGCTCTCGTCCTTCTAACAATCATTTACAACCAAATACTAATTCTTTGTTATTTTCCTATTATATTAAATATACAGAATAACGATACACAAATATGGCAAACCCCTTATAAAACATCATCATACAGACCTATAAGCCTACTGGCCATACTTTCTAAAATATTTGAGAGATAGTTACTCAAAAGAATTCAGGAAGACTATGACTTAACAAATTTTTCCGCCTAACTACCAATTTGGGGTTTCGTGAAAATATGTCGACGATACACCAAGTCCATATAATAGTCAACCAAAAGTCTAAGAACATCGAGCAAAAGAAAAATTGTAACGAAGTATTTTTAGACATGTCTCAAGTGTTTGACAAAAGTGGCATAGGAGCCTACTCTACAAGTTAAAAATATGGTTAATAATAATTACAACTTCCTCCTGAAATCTTACCTCACCAACAGAAATTTCTCTGTAAAACATAACGACGCACTTTCCTCTTACTAGCTCATACAATCTTTATCCCGCAAGGCAGCATGCTCAGCCCACTCTTATCTTATACATACTGCTGACTTACCCAAAACAAAAAACACTTTGATTGCTACATTTGCGGATGATATTACTATCTTATCCTCAGATGATCCTGTAGCATCCCCTGCAAACATACAAACCACCTAAATCTGCTCAGCGAATGGTCAACAAGTGGCGAATTAAAATATAAATCTGTTCAAGTAACATTTTCTACTTGTACCTAAATCTGTCCTCCTTCAACTGTTAACGAAGTCCTCGTGCTTGTAAAATCAGATGTTAAATACCTAGGGTTGCACCTGCATCAATGCTTAACGTGATGAAAAGACGTGGAAACAAAAACGAAGACAGCTGGACTTCAAGCTCAAACATATGTATTGCCTCATGGGCGTAAATAAAAACTTTTCACCAAGAACGAAATCCTGCTATATAGGACTATGGTAAAAACTATATGGTCTTATGGCCTACAGCTTTGGGGGCATAATAATAATATTGGTAAGGCTCTACGCCCCGCGTGGGAGCACGGCCTGCGAACTGAGTGGTTAAGGCTCTTATACGTTCGCTCTCTCTGCCCGGTCGTTGCGCACCATCTCTGGTGCGGGGCGGTGTGGCAAGCACTGCACCTAAGACGACCGCCATTATTACCCCTTGTTCGAGTGAACGCAGGTACTCAATTATTTTCAGTGACTGAGTAGGCCACCCGCCAGGCATCAGAGAGCACCGGGAATTGAACCCGGGTCCGTCAGCATCGCAGCCCGCCCCTCAACCACGGGACTACGCTGGCTTTTTTTGGGAGGCATGCCAAATATAAATAATACAAGCATTTCAAAACAACACACTTCACACGATTGTTAATGTGTCATGGTATATTACCAAAACCTGCGTATTCCATACATCAATAAAGAAATATATACCGTTTTCATTAACAACATCGATTTACAGAACACCCAAACGCTCTTATGAACAACCTATTTAGGGGTAGATCACTCAGCAGAAGATCTACTTCAACAACACTAAGATATATAGGAAAAATGTTAGTGGGCGTTTTTTCTTTCAAGCTAAAGACTTACAACACATTTACTCAATACTCTTGATATAGATACATATTTTTCCAACGGATAGATAGTTTGTTGGCCCCTTTTTACTTTTCTCCGTTCCTTTATGTTCCTAGAGCGCCGGGTATTCCATCCATTTTCTGTATGCTTTTTTATCTTTCGCTATCATTTTTATTTATTCCTTTATTTTCATTTCCTTTTCATTATATCTTGTATATTTTCTTTTCACTTTTTTCTCGGCATTTCTCTTGGTCTTCTTCTTTCCATTTCAATTTCTGTTACTATCATTGGAAGTTTATCCTCTTCTATCCTCTGTATGTGTTATGTCCATTGTAATTGTTGTTTTTCTAACTTTGTTACTACTGGTTCCTGATTTAGTTTTTCTTGTATTTTACACTCGTTCTCTTCTGTTGCCGTTGTTGCCATCATTGTCCAACTATCTACAACTTACATTAAAGTCGTTTCATTGTTTATAGCTCTTTTTTGAAGGCATATAATATACCCGGTTTGCTTTACTCTGTTTTGTTTTTCTCTGTTTATTTTCCGTCGTTTGTCATCACGGTTCCAAGACACGTCACCTTACTTCTTCTAAGACTTAATTGTCAATTTCTATTTCTCCCATTCACGTTTTCTTATTGCTTAGTTTCATCACTATACTTTGCTATATTTAACCCTATCTGATTTAATCTCCTTTCTATATATTTATAGTGGTTTGCATTATTAATTTTAAAGTTATTTTATCTTCTCCAACGGTTTATTCTTTTTTTAAACTATTAATGGCTATTTTTGCTTCTATTCTGTTATTGTAGTTATCACAATTTTCGCGTTATCTGTCTCGTGCACATTTCTTGTTTCTTTAATTTTCTGATCTATTTCTTTTATTGTTAGTAGTTTATCGTTCTGAAATTTTAAATATTCCTTATTTACTTGTTAACAATTTATTATTCTTGGAATTTATATATCTTATTTGAAGCGCTTTCTGCTTTTTAATTTTCTTTACTATTTATAGAACTGTTTTTGATTTTCGCTCTACCTTTAATTTTGATTTGTTTTGCGATGTCTTTAGCTTGATTTATTTTATTTATGTAATCTTTCGCTTTTCTTGTCTTCATTTATTTTTTTTATGTTGTTTTTTGTATTATTTCTTACAATTTCTTTCACACGTAATTCCATCACTTTGTTCTCTTAAAACGTGTATCTATTTTTCTTGTTATGCATACTTCTGTTACAATATTCAATATCGTTTAGAAACGTTTTCACTTATGTTGGAATCTTTCTTTTTTTCTACTTTTTAGGTTTCCCCGTTATTAACTATATCTCTTCTTATTTTATGCATTATTCAGTTTTTTCAAATTTATCCGTTCGATCGCTTTTATTATTTTTTAACAGGTTTTTCCATTTATTTGTCTATCAAAAGTTTATGGTTTGCATCTAAATCTACTCCTTGGTATACTTTTACATTTGAAAGTTGTATAGCCTGTTATGCTTTTAATAGTTTTTCCTTTCTAGTATGCATATTTGTCATATGTACAAATATTGAAAATTACTATCACATTTGTTTTTTATGTATTTTTCTTCTATTTTTTCTGTATTATCACGTATTTAGCTTTATCTCTGCAGTTTTTTTTGTTCCATGGAGTTTTAAATATTTTTTTATCTTCAGAGTTACCTATAGTTGGTGCTTATGCTATTTTCGATAGCGCTAGAATTATTTTTATTATGCTCGAGTTTACTGCTTCATATCTCATAATAGTTTTTTTTTATTTCTCTGCTTGTTATCATTCCTATACCATCCTTTTGATCTCTTTGTCACTTCTAATCCTAAGTATCTTAGTGTATATTCCTTATGTAATATATGTACCATTTGCTTTTGTTTTGCTTATCTCTAGTACTTGTATATCATATCTTATTGTTTCTTCTACTATTTTAAGTTTTTTTCCACTTAGTGTCATTATATTATATGTTGCTATTTTTAATTTCTTTTTATTGCCTGTTTTTCTTTCAATTTCTGTTAATTTATCTTTAATCGTTAACCAGTCTATCGCTTTCGTAGTCATAGTAGTGCTTTTACTTTCTTTTTAAATTATTCTTTTTGTACTGGAGCTATCTGCCTTATTATTAATGAATTTTTTCAATCCGTCAGCTAATTGGCTATGTTTTATTTTCAACGTTGTTACGACTATATTATGTTTGCGTTTGTCTAGTGTATATATTCTTAAATTAAGTTTTTTCTTTACTTCCTTTTATTTTTCAGTAGAAATTCCAGCCAGCTACGCTTGACTGCTATAGAGAATGCAAGTGTTACGAACTTTCTGTAGCAATCGTTACTATTGCTGCAGCAATTTCTTCCGATGTTCTTTGAGAACGTCGCAGTTGTCTTGCTTGGTTTCTTGCTACTATTTCTTCCGGAGTTCTTCGTAAACTTTGCTGTCGCCTTGCTTCGTTATCTGCAGCTATTTCTTCCGATGTTCTTTGAGAACGTCGCAGTCGCCTTGCTTGGTTTTTTACTTTAACTTCCTCCGGATATCTTTCGGCACATATACGTCGCCTCGTTTCATTTATTGCTGCCCTTTAATTCGCAGCCTGCTCACTTCTTCGTTTTCTCATGTAATTTCTGTGATGTTCAGCTGTTTTTACCCGTTCTATATCAAAGAATGCTTATTTGCAAAAAGTACAGAAAAACTAAAACAATAGGATAATTAATTTAATTTTAATTTAAGTTTTTAAAATTGCTGTGTTCTTTAAAGATACGACGATCGTTCGTGTATTTCCGCGTGTCCCCGAACGCGTTACTCTGGAAACCAATGCTCTTGCACACGGCCGCGCAAGTGTGACGAACAAACATATCGCCTTTTATATATAAGTATGGATGATGATGATTTCTCTTTCTCTTTCTCTCTATCCCTCCCTCTTTTTCTCCTCTCCTTGTTTTTCTCTCTTTCCTCCCATCTCTCTCTCTCCCTAATTATCTCCCCATTTCTCTCCCTTACTCTCTTCCCCTTTCTCACTTTCCACCTCTCCTTCTCACGTCTTGCAACATCTGTTACAATTCCTGTATTTCGTGTGCTATTTCCTGTGTATCTTTGTACTTAAATTAAGGTGATCTGGTTACTTTTTTCAGGTTTTAAACATTTTCACATATTCTCCTTTTTTCATATGACCTTCCTCTCTTTTTTCATTGTTAACTATCTTTCTTATAATTCATTAACTTCGGTTTCTAGTATTTTCTCTCTGCACCCGGAATATAGAAAGGGTGTTCCAGTGTAGGTCAGAAGAAATACTTTGCTGTCGCTTATGATTTTAGCCGAGAAAACAAGCAGCCCATCTTGTGGGCACTTTTTGAAAACCAAAATTGTCAGTAATGATTACCTGAGCATTGCCATAGAGTATTGTGACGTCTGAAGCAATTTCAGAAACCACTGATTGGTGGTCATCTTTGAGAAGACGGCGACCAATGTAAACATTCTCTTTGGAACTTTTATTTTTAACTGCTTCTCGTCTTATTATTATTTATTACACACACATTCTTAAATTTTCTTGGTCGTGTTATTCTCTAGGTATATGTTAACTATTTTTAAGATATCGGAGGGTTTTACTATCTCAATAAAATGTGAGCAATGTGATGATAATCCGTTGTGCATTATAATCATAATACTGATTAAAGAAAGGGAATCCCCTTTAAACATGCCTATATACAACGCTCCTCTCCGTTTACCTTTGTGCGTAAAAAATTTTGGTTTATTTTTAATTTGTTCTCGTATAAATCAATAGATGTCTAGATAATATAGTCCAACTCTAAGTTCATTTAAAATATTGTAACAGTATAAACATTTGAGTATCTTACGCATTAACATCCTCCATCTGTCACCCATTTATTTTCAACTTTGTATTCATTCAAATATATCTTTTAAAACTGATGTGGAAACAAACACCAACATTAATCTTGTTTACACTTCATCCTGTTATTTTAGATGTACGTTTAAGTTGAAATTATAGTGTTTAATATCTTATATATATGTATATAAGGATATAGAGCACAACTAAAATATAATAAATTGATAATTAACGATGAAATATACAGAGCAAATGATTTGGTAAATAAGGATGAATTAAAAAGGACGGTAACGGAGAGATCACCAGAAGGAACAAGTTTTGAGGAACAAATTAGAAAAGTAACCCGAACCGGACGAAAAAACTATTAGGTATAGATATGCAGGGGGGTAGCGACAACGAAACTGGCAATGGAAAAGGTAATGAACTACAGGATTGGAAACTTGGAGTTTGGAATACAAGAAGCCTAACGAGAAAAGAAGAAGAAGTTATATACGAGCTTAACAGAACAGGAATAGATATACTAGTACTAGCAGAGACAAAGAAAAAAGGGAAAGGAGAAAAGATATTAATGGATGGACACAGGTTAATATACACCGGAGTGAAAGGAAATGTAAGAGCGGCAGAAGGCGTGGCATGCATTATAAACAGGAATTTGAGTGATAAGATCATAAACTTGACAGGGTGGTCAGAAAGAATTCTCACGGTAGAACTAGAAATGCAAGGAAAAGAAAGAATTTCAATAATTGCAGTTTATGGACCCGATGATAACGAGAAAAAAGAAGTAAATGATAAATTCTGGGATGAATTAACAATGATAACAGAAACGAGTAAAAGGAAAATATTCGTAGCAGGTGACTTCAACAGTAGAGTGGGGAAGAGAGAAAATGATACAGAAAAGGTGATAGGAAAATTTGGTGAAGATAAAAGGAATAACAACGGAAAGAGATTAATAGAATATTGCTCCCAAAACAACCTGATTATAGCAAACTCGTTCTTCCAACATAAAAAGATACATACATACTAGTAGAAAAAAAAACAACAGACATACAGTGAAAGATGTTAGAGTTAAAAGAGGAGCTGAGATATACAGCGACCATTACCTATTAGTAGGAAAAATAAGGAGACCAGAAGCAAACAGTAAAAGAAGAATACACAGTTCAGAAAGAAACAATAAGAATCTATAAACTACAAGAAACAGAAACAGCAAGGGAGTATGAAAACATAATAAGCAGAGACATACTGGTAGATGAAGAGAAGTTTGAACAGTTAAAGGTAGAAGAGATGTGGAACAAGATAAAAACACTCTACTAAAAGCAGCAAGGTACGCATGCGGTGTAGTTAAGACAAACAAACATATGAAAAGAACCGCCTGGTGGAACGAAGAAATAAAAGGACAAGTTAAGCTAAAGAAGAAGAGGTGGACAGACTACTTAGGAAGAAAATCAGAAGATACCTACAATGCGTACAAAGAACAACGGACAATAGTAAAACACATGGCGAGAGAAGCGAAAGGAAAAGCGTGGAAAGACTTTGGCGAAAAACTAGAAAAGAACAGTAGAGCAAACCAGAAACTATTTTATAAAGTTTTAAAAAACCTAAAGAAAGGAAAAACAACAGAGGACACAGTAATAAAAGATAAAAATGGAAATGTATTGATAAAATCAATAGAAATAATGAGCAGATGGAGGCAATAGTTCCAAGAACTCCTACAGACCCAAGTCATGATTAAAGAAGAAAGTATACAGATAGAAGATAGACGCCAGAATACAGGAAATGAAGAAGAAGGTATAACGGAAGAAGAGTTAGTAACAGCATTAAAGAAAATTAAAAATGGAAAGTCACCAGGACATGACGGAATCACAGGCGAAATGTTAAAAAAAATGGGAGAACAAGGAATTAAGACACTACTAAAAATGTTTAATAAAATATGGAAAGAGGAGAAAATACCAAAAGACTAGGAAGTAGGACAGATTGTCCCAATATTTAAGAAAGGAGATAGGAAGATATGTAATAACTACAGAGATATAACGCTGCTCAGTATTCCTTTAAAACTGTATGAACAAATACTTGAAGGTAAACTCCGAACTGTAATAGAACCAACGTTATCAGAAGCACAGAGCGGTTTCCGTAAGGGTAGAAGCGCACAAGACCATATATTTACTGTTAAGCAAATAATTACAAAAACAATCCAATACAACGAGAAAGCTGCCTTTGCATTTATTGATTTTGAGAAAGCTTTTGATAGAACGCCTAGAGAGAGAGTGTGGAAAAGTTTGAGCAACAGGGGAGTAAGCCCAAAAGTAACGAGGGTAATTAAAAGTTTGTATCAAAAGACAAGGAATTACGTGATAAATAACAACAGAATATCAGAAGAGTTTGACACAAATGAAGGTTTAAGACAAGGAGGAGTAATGAGCCCGGTACTATTCAACATCTTTATAGACGAAATAATACGAACATGCCACCAGAGAACCAAAGGGTTAAATGTAGGATACAGAAAATTACAACCTACATTCATACAAGATTGTGCATTTGCAGATGATATTATAGTAATGGCAGGAAGAGAAGAAGAACTACAGCGAAACCTACTGATACGGAACGAAGAATTAACATATAACGGAATGAAGATGAATATCAGCAAAACAAAAGTAATGACCATTGGGAAAGATCACCAGAAGATAAATATATAGATAAATGGAGAGGAGATAGGGGTTACTATAGATGATAGTGGAAGACAAGAAATAGACATAACTGAACGGATAGAGAAATGTAACAAATTATATTATGCAATGAATGTAAACTTTATAAATAAACGAGAGGTGTCACAAAAAACCAAACTTACAATGTACAAAACAATCTTTAGACCCATCATGACCTATGGATGCGAATCGTAGGTACTGACACAAAAAATGAAATCAAGATTGGAAGTCACAGAAATGAAATACTTGAGAAGAGTGAAAGGTGTCACCCTGAGAGATAGAATAAGAAGCAAGCAGATAAGGGAAGAATTAGAGATCAACCCAATAACAAGTTTTATCGAAGGACGACAGTTAGCGTGGTGGGGTCATTTGCAACGGATGGATCAAGATAGACAAGTGAAACAAATATGGGAAACGAGAAAAGTAGGCAAAAGGAAACAGGGAAGGCCACAAGAAACATGGGACAATGTCATAGGAAAAATATTAACAAGGAAAGGAAAAACAATGGTGGAGGTAAAGGAAATGACAAGTAACAGAAAAGAATGGTATAAATTTGTACATAACTAAATAAGTTAATTAAGTTAAGAAAGTAGGTATATAGGTATCATAACACATAATGTATTTATTTTATTTTATTTTAGTTTATTTTAAAATAATCAAAACCAAGAGGTTGTTCTAGTACTTTTTTGTACCACGTAAACACGCACATGTATAAACTTCTATTGTAAATTAAGTTCACACTATTCGTTTATTCCGTTCCGATATCTTAGGGAAATCACCAACTTACAAATATGGATAGACATAAGCGCCAAATTTGAATCGAACCCAGACTGCCATAGCTCGCTAGAGAGAAAACCAAACACAATAAAGATGGAGATCCAGTATCACACCTAAGCAATGTCGAAAGGCAGTTATGTTCCAACTCGTTTTCGTAACGATTCACTTGGAAAGTCTTGCCTTGTTAATTTATTTTGTCTAAAACTCAATAATTTAACTATCAGGGTGAACCAGAAAGTAAAAACAATTTTGGAATTGAGCAGTAAAAACAAGAGAGTGTCACTGACGCGCAAGAGATGACGCTTAGCTAGTTGTGCGCAGCATATAGTAGATAGCAGGGAGGATAGAAATATGGCCGCTCCACTCAGTCATTGCACCATCGAGGAACAACGCGTCGCAGTCTATTTTCTGTGGCATAAGAAGTTAAATATGCGGAAATCCGTGGCCGAGTGGATTTATACATCAACGAAAGATCAACGAGTGAATAACATGCTTTAAGGAGAGTTGATATCTTGGTTTAAAGCTATCTGATTACCACATCTTCGACCCCTTAAAGGAAACACCCCGCAGTCACAGCTCATCTTGTGAGGTTTAATGAAATTCGCAGATGTCGCTTTATTAGCAATGGAAAAGCTTATTTTTTGAAAAGATGAAGAAGTTCGTTAAACGATACCAGAAATGCATCACTGTGCGCAGAGGTACTATGTCCAAAGTGACACGTGCATTTGTTCTCCATCAGTCAAAATACAGTTATTATATGGAAATTTCCTTTACTTTCCGATTCACTTACATATTTTATCTCCTTTGTGTACCCTACAGTTTCCTGAGCTTCAAAGGAAAACTATTTATAGAAAACAAATAACTACCACATGAAACTATATAACTAATGATCATACGCTAGGATATTGATAATTAAAATTAAAATGGATTCTGAGGGATCAATTACTAAATTGATCTAAAATTAACTAAACTTTTTGACAAAAGATTAATTGTATTTTTAATATTAAAATAAGCATGACAAGTCTTTTAAAAGAACAAGATACTTGCCAGTACTGAATGATAAAATTAAATTGTAACAAATTTATGAGTAAATATTGCTATTGTACCGGCTATAATTTAACAATCTTACCGGTTTATGTTATTCCTTTTGTTATTTTCTCTACTCTACTGAAACAAAGGACAAAAAGGATGCACCTATTAGATAAACGTAATTTAAGATTACTCCAATATAACCGTATTCAATTTTATCTCCTTCCAATAATATAAATCTTGATTTATAAATTCCATATTCTCAGAAGGTCCTAGTAAATGTTTTTTGATTTAAATAATTTTGTTTTAATTACCACTTTCCTCGCGGTTTGTGATTCAACAATATTTATTACTTTACAAGACCAAAGCGTTTTGCGTAGACTGCACATGTAAATATGCTTTCTAACAGAATGTACCCTAGTTGACCCTAGTACGATTTCCGCATTTTAAAGCATCGTGACGTCTTTTTGGCTACACTGTAGGTTTCGTTTGCATTCCTCATACGGTTCTAATTCCACCAGCTAGCTTTTATTGACATCCATGTTTGTTAAACAGGTACATAACAGTCGTTATGAGACAAGAGCAAGGTCCACATATTACGCTTATTTGGAGATAATTTACGATATTAGGTTTAATACAAGTAAAGTTTTTAACTAACAAGTTTAAAATTGGGTAAAAGTAAAGCCCGATGTAAATTTTATGTGTCTTTTGTTTTTTTTACTCTTTCTTATGGCTAAAGTTTGCTTCCCTTCTATAGCCAAATCGGCTTATTAGATTTTTATATTTTTCATTGACATGAAAAAAACGTGGAACTAAATCGAAGTAGAAACATCTAGCGACTTTTCTTCACCTTAAAAGAGTCACTACTAATTTCAGTAGGTTACACCTCTACATACATACGTGGGTAGTCTGAAAGGTTTTGAGCCTCAACATAAAGATGGCCCTACTTGTCAATTCTGTTATTACAATCGTACATATTTTGAAAGATACCTGTAAAAATCTCAGCCATTTTGAACGCTTAGTTGTTATTTGATAGACTTTTGTATCGGTCGATGTCAGTGCTTTGGTAAAAATGGAAAAAGTCGTGCCATAATTGAAAGATAACACGCCTACGCAAATTACAGCCGCGTTGGACGCCGTTTACGGGGACTTTTCCCCACCATTTGCTACGGTAAAAACATGGCCAGCTGAATTTAACCGTGGCCGTACGAGCTTGGCTAAGGATGATAGTGGACGACCGTCGAATCAACTTTAGAGAGATAGCGGAAGCTGTGGGCATATCAAAAGAACACGTTTGTCATATATTGACTGATGAATTGGCCATGAGAAAACTATCCGTGCGTTGGGTTCTGCGTTTGGTCATTTTGAACAAACAATTTATTATAATACAATTTGAATTGCAGTTTAAATTGATTGACCATCCAGCATATTTACCAGATCTAGCCTCCAGAGACTTTTCCTGTTTCCTCAGTTCAAAGCTTGGCTCGAAAGACAGAGATTTTTATCAAACGGGGAGCTTCGCAACCGTAGACGTCTATTTTGCAGATCAAAACGCCAACTACTACTTAGACGAGTTAAAAAGGTTGGAGCATCGCTGGAAAAGTGTATCGACTTAAAAGGACACTCAAAACTTTTCAGACTGCCCACGTATGTTAAAAAAGATTGTACAGTCAATATTATTATTCAGACCGTCTATTTTCATATTATTTTTTGTGGTCACCGTATTACTATAACATTAAATATGATTACCAAGGCAGTTGAGGATGCCTCAACCTTTGAGAAAGTTATGCTATTTACAGTTATTACTGTTACAGACTAAAACTGCATTTGCTCAATAGAGTCACATATCACGGGAAACAGATGAGTAACCAATTCCCTTTATGTAATTAACATAAACTTTGAAGTGACTCACTAACAACGGACTTTCCTTTTAAATGTAGAAAAAACGGACAATATACAGAGATTTAAAAATATAAAACTTTTATTAATTTGTTTCGTTGTTTTTTTCCTCCACGTTTGACAAACATAACGGGGCACAAATTTAAAATTTATATGAATCTAATTCATTAATCGGTGATAGACTAAGGCTTAATTAAATCTTCGCTTCCTGTTTTATTATATATATATATATATATATATATATATATATATATATATATATATATATATATATGTATATATATTTTTATTTTTTTTCTAAAGATAGAATGGCCAAACACTATGTTAAATTGTTTATCGATCGACCTTTCGATAGTTTGTAAGAGCGATATTAATATTAATCCATAACGTTTACTACTATATATTATACATTATTTTTACTTTAAATTTATCTTAATAAAATTTTGTAGCTTTGAAGAAATTTCACTTTTGTCGCTTATATTCATTTTAAGTTGGCTTCATTGCTGTCAATTTATCTTACTAATTTCTTTAGTCTTTATTTTTGTTTCACCTATATGTTTCATTGTAGTTAGTACTATTTTCAACGAACTTAAAAAGTTCGTTACTGAATTCTATGTCTGTCGGTCTGTCTGTCGCTGTCACAAAATTATGGATTTTTTTAAATTTTAAAATGGATTCTTATAGGAAATTTTACGCTGATTCCAAAATCGTAATCAAAAAGTTTCTATCTCGAATAGTTTTCGAGATATTCGACTTCAAATTTCGGGAAAATTTCGACATTGCGATTTTATTCTTAAAGAAAATTTTACGCTGATTTCAATAATGAAATCGAAAAAATTCTATGTCGAATAGTTTTCGAGATATTCGACTTCGAATTTCGGGAAAATTTTCGACATTACGATTTTAAATGTGATTCTTATAGGAATTTTTACGCTGAATTCGAAAATGAAGAAAAAATTCTATGTCGAATAATTTTCCAGATATTCGATTTCGAATTTTCCCGAAATTCGAAATCGAAATCGAAAGGTTTTTTAAGTTCGTTCTGGGATTGCTTACAGAGCAATCTCTTCGCCGGCCCCATGTTTTAAATTCTTTTCGATGAGTCCTATCTTGAATTTTTAGATTTTTCAATTTCTACGATAAATTTATATTCATATAATTCATGACTCATGGATGCATTGTTTCCATTTAGTTTAAATATTCTGTTTTGACAGAATAAATGTTTTTTTCTTCTTCTTTATAGTAGGCTGACTACCTGTTTTTTTTACATATAATTTATTGCAGACTTCATTAATGTTCTCAAACTATCTACTAATTCTTTTGTGGTTCTTCAGAATTTATTACATCTATTAATATGTCATTACTTGCTCTTTCAACGTAGTCATTCTACCGTTTTATTTATTTTACAATGTTGTTTTCTTACATTCTAATTTATTATTCTGACAAGTTGCGTTTACTCAATAATCATTCTAAGGTGCTCATTTCTGTTGCTCGTTGCAACTGCATTGTACTTGACGTATTTGCTGTTGTTTTTGCTTTGTAAGTAAGGATTGGTCGAACTATTGAATTGTATGTCTTAATTTTACTGCCTTTATGTAACTATGCTGATATGTCCTAGCCTAGATAGATTTTATCACCCGCTCAATGGGCTTATTTTTTACTGCCAGCTTGCAATGTATGGATTGTTTCTATAGCACCATATTCTTTATTTTATTTGTTGAATACTTATATTGGTTAAAATGTTATATGGCACATATATAGATAGCAAGAAATGTTCAATGGACGTAACAAATAATTCTAAGATAATAATATAAACAATATTTGTATTAACGAGTATCTTTATAAAATTCCAGTGATGTTAGGGATGTCCTCTACTGTTACTATTCTTGCGGTTATTCTTATGTTTATTTTTAAATAACTATAATGACGTTGATTTGTATCTTTTGCTCTTGCAGAATAGTTATTATTTTTTCTTGTTTAGGATAAACAATATGAAAAGAATAAATATTATTCGATTTATTTTCTGATGTTTTTTTATTATGTACATTGCATCTATCGTGGATCAATTTTTGTGGGAGCTTTCTTAGTTCTCAGTAACTCTTATTTTTATATTTTTAACGACTACTTTTGATAGGAGTTTTTGGGAAATAACTAGGAAAGATTTGCCTTGATAACTGTCTTAATTTGTGCTACTCCATCAGTGGGATATCTAACGAATTTTTTATTTTTTTGTCTCTTTCCTTTCTTTTATAATGGTTTCAATAAATGTTAGTTCATTAATTCATAGAGTGTGTTGTCTGGTCTTGATATTCTTTACGTTACATAAAATCTTAACTCAAATAATATAACGATTAAGCTAATAAGCTACGAAGAACAACAAAAAACTGAATTTTAAGTCATCGGATTAACATAAATACAAACAAAATCAAGTCATGTATTTTTTCGAAATATAGCACATAAATGCAAGGTGGTTCAAATATGACCGGGACTGATTTTTTTACAAAAAAAAAACAAATTGCCACACTTACTTGCACATGTCAGTTTTCAACGTATTTTCACATTTTTTCCAACGTTTTGGGAGGGTCCTGGTGCTTTTTTCAAAAAAGACTTTATGTTAGGGCCGTATCCACTCCCGAACAGTCTGTATGACGGTATCATAGTTCACATGCCTTGCAAGTCTGATTTGAGCCTTTCGTATAGACAGAAATTATTTGGAGTCAAATCGTAACTGTACGGCGGATGTGGCAGAAGGTACCATTTCAATTTCCGGAAAGTGTCGATTGTTGTTTTGGCTGTATGGAAGCGTGCATTGTCTTGAAGAAAGGCTAATTTTTTCCACCTGTCTTTCACTTGGATCGGATCTTTTCCTTCGCGTCTATTACCAAGAGATCTCAGTAATAAGGTGCATCGACTGTTCCGGCATTCGATAAAAAGTCTACATGGATAACTTCCTGCCCAAAAAACGCTGCCATCACTTTTTCTGCCTTTTTCTCCGCTCTCTCTCGGGTTTGGGAGAACCGCCAATTGCGTGATGGCTGCTAGGACTCAGGAATGAATTAGTGGGCTCACGTTTTATCAGTGGTTATTATAGACTTTCAAAATGCATTATCTTCGTCTTCAAACTGCTGTAGAAGACGATTGTCAGTTTGTTCGCGTACATGCCGTGCGATAGTGCAGGTGGTTTTTCACGATGTCT
Organism: Sinelater perroti; assembly: GCA_036346155.1. NCBI lineage: Eukaryota > Metazoa > Arthropoda > Insecta > Coleoptera > Elateridae > Sinelater > Sinelater perroti. The sequence goes on along the minus strand of JARFIY010000001.1, from coordinate 56,693,719 downwards.
TCTGCACTACCAAGACTGATAGACAGCATTGCTACAACTTTCTTGATAGTGCTGAGCCTATTCTCACGAATAAGCATATCTGGATGATCAATGTTTGTGCCAGTGACGGATGTTCGCAGCCGCTTATCACACTAGCAATTCCCAAACAGTACAGAACAGGTTCTAATCCGGGTGGGAGGGAGGATAGACGATAACAAACTTCCATAGAATCTAACTTATGTACATATTATGAATATAAAATAGTTAATTTGTGGTCTACAGAAGCACAAAAAGTTACAGGGGCAAAGATTCTTAATTGTAACCTAATCTGTAATATCCCAAGGTAAATAATTACAACACCAAGTTTGAAAAGTCCTTCATTTGCTTTAATACACAATGCTAAACTATATAGGGACAAATTGATTATGCGTCACATCTCGTCTACTCTCAGATTATATCACAGCACTAGACGAGATCGCTTCGGTGACTCTAAACTTTTATGAGCCTTTACATAGATTTAGGTTTTAACAATTAACCAGACGCTACAACTCATAGAGTTCAGATTAAACAAATTCGACGTCATTTTGAATACTAATGAAATCAGGAAAGTTAGCCTCCACCAAATTTGCGTAAATTTTGCCTTGTGAGCAAGGGAATCCTGCTGGTAGCAAAAATGTTCCTGGTCCTAAAATAATATAACAGCTTTCAAAATGTCATTAACATACATCCTGATCTATTTTAAGCCCTTTGGGATAATGTATCCTAATGCATAACTGTTATTATTACATTAGACAGTCTTGGACATTTTAGAAATTACTCTCTATCGTTTTAATTATTATGGTCTTGATCAATATTCTATTCTATAAAAAAGGTATTCGCCAGTTGGTTAGCAGCGGCGCAATCTTTGTACCCGTACACGTTTGCTAATATCCGTAAGATACGAGATGCATTCAACACCTCCGATTTTTTTTCACAAACTAATCACACGAAAACTGCGAACTTGTGTAACTTCTCGACGTAATCTCTCTGCAGCCGTACACATTATTCAAAACGTCGACGCCATGATTTCATAGCCGCTTCTGTAAGAATCTTCTTTGATCACTGCAAAATCACTGATGCAATAGCGACACGACTAGTGAATTTGCAATCAGGGATTGTGTCTTCTATCGTTGGAAACAGCCAAAAGTCGCTAGGAGATAGGTCAGGTGAGTAGGGAGCATGAGAAATAACTTCAAAGTTTTTGTCACGAAGAAACTCCTGCGCCCCACCTGAAGGACACTTTTCGCATTTTCAGGTCTTCATGCAGGGTTGTATGTACAGATCCCACGGAAATGCCAACTTTCGAGACGATGTGTTCCACACTCATTCGGCGATCCATCAAAACAAATTTCTCCATTCGCTTGATCATATCGTCAGATCGGGTTGTGCGAGGCCGAGATTGTCTTGATTTGTTGTCACATCACGTTCTGCCTCCTATGAACTGTCGCATCCACAAACGCACGTTAGACACATCCATAACACCATCACCGCAAGTCTCACTCAACTGGCAATGAATTTCAGTCGGTGTCACATCACGCAAATGGAGAAAACGAATGATTACACGCTGTTCTTGTAAAGAAAACGTCGCCGTTTTAAGTATAAAAAACAGTCCTCACTCTAGCCGCTGCTGCTAGAGCCCTGTGTGCCGTGCAGTACTGCCATCTCTGTCACGCATTCACAAAAAGAGCGCGCGTATTTTAAAATCGCATGTTGTTGTCAGTTCCCAGTTCTAAGAAAAACATTTGAAGGTGTTATAACTCGAATGAACTTTGTACAGTCCTCTTAGCAACTCATACGGATCCTTTGCTATTACCTGGACGATTTTTTTATGAATACCAACTTCGTTTGCAATTTTTATTATTGATTTTGATGTCATCTGAATTCTCTTCGGGATAATGTTTTGGAAGGTATAGGTTCTAGAGGTTCGTTTTTTCTTCTTTTTAAGCCATCGGGAGATTTTAAACTAATTTACAATTTCAAAAACTGTGTGTCATTGGATACTAAGAATTTGAACATTGTCGTAATGCACTTTTAATTTAAATTAAATATTTCATAAGTGACTATATGGTTAGAATGACAAAATATCAATAGTGGGGGATTTAAATGAAACAAAAAAGTATCGCCTCAAGTTGCTCAAGTTAATAATATAACTTACATTAATTTGTCTCCGTCATTTATTGTCATCCTGTAGATTTGAATGAAATATAATATTGTCTGATAAAATTAACATGTACTAGTCAATCAAACAATTTATGATTTACAACGGCTTTATAAAAAAAGTTTCAATAAATTAGCGTAATTTTAAATCTTACTTAAGTTAATATTAGTGCTATTTAGACTGCAAATGCAAGTAGTTTGTATTAATGTTGTATAGAAAATCCTATTTTAATTTTCTGTTACTTTAGTGTGGAATATAATAAAAACGAAAGCTAAATTTAAATATAAATTTCTCATAATTAAAGTTTTGTCTAATATTTGCTGGACTTTAATATGCATTCTTCTTTTACTATAAAATTATCAGAAAACAAAATTTCTAGTTTTTCGCCCATAATGTTGACTCTCCCTCGTATACCATAGTTTTTAAATGGATTTGTGACTTCTGTATTATATAATTTTTGTAAAAGATTACGTGACAATAAAAGATTCCGTTGTTTCAGAATTAAACACAAATATGCTTGCTTTCAATACGTCATACACCCATAATTTTTAGGTGTTAATAAAAATTGATAATTTGTTCACTTATTTAACAAGCAAGTATACCTGTACAGACTAAAAAATGCCTTATTATTTTTATATTTGTGTATATGTCACAATTAGATGCGCATTATTTAATTCAATTTTATACTAACGCAGTAATTCCATACACTTCCAGATTATTGACAACTTATAAATAAACATTTGTTTCTTTCTGCAACACAAACGTTTAAATAATTCACATGAAAATATGATAATTAGGAATGCTTCTTACATGTAGTCATTTTTGTCTGCAGCCTTATATAAAGCTGATGCTAATTAGGACGATTAAAAATTACATAAAACCATAATTAGTTACAGTTTCATATTTACAGTTGCATAATACTAATTTCAATTAAAATATTTCAAAATGCCAAACTTATGTCGCCCACATATACCAGGTGTTTTCAAAATAAAAAAATACAGGTAGCATCCAATCACTCCTTGATATTTGAATGACAACTCTCTGGTATTTCGTAGATAATGTCACTTTTCAATAAAGCTGCGGTCTAGTGTACATTGTGCGTTTTTATTAAAACATTTTATATCACTAAGTGTTAGAAAGCTGGACAATGAGAATGTTAGCCAAATTTTCAACTTCGACCGGCAAAGAATTAAGGTGAAACATTTGAATAAACTGGGTCAGTATTGAACAGCAAGCATTTAGGATCATGGGAAAACTCTGGTTGAAAGCCAGACTTGATTTTAGGGGATCCACGACAATCGACTATTGTTATCAGATCTTAAATTGCATCCATGCTAGCTTAAAGTGGTTTATCAACTGCAAATTTGTTATGCCAATGGGAATCTTTTTGGAAGCACTTTTTAACGGTAATAAAACTTTGTTAAAAAACTTTCGATGAAGCCCACTTTAGGTCACTTAAACGTAAATAAACGAAATTATTATTACAGGCTTCAAAGAATTCTCACTTTCTCCACTAAAGAATCTTATGAATAAATTACAGTATAGTACGCTGAGTCATCAAAAGCAATAATTGGCCCATTTTTTAAAGATAATTACGAATAAACAATTAATGTGACGTCGCAATAATATATGAACTTGGATTTTTTAAATATTCGTTTTAATAAAAGAAACAAACAACTCACACAGCGGTAATTTCAAAATGTCATATCGAAGAATAACGATATTAGCTAGTAGATCATGATATTTTAAGGGAATTTTGAAATAGTCTTGTGTGTACTAATCGTCGAGAGAGCATTAATAAACTGGAGGCTAAGATATGAAAAGATTGTAAAAAAATTTTATAACCTGTTTTTAATGAACTTGTATTTGTTAATCCACGAAAAAGTATAAAAAGATATAAAGACGTAACTGAAACCGTGACTGTAAATTCATGTATTTTACATTGCATTACTACATTATTACAATGTCATGATCTTGCGCGCTACCTAACTGTGGTTGATCTCTTCTCATCTGGTAGCGATTCCAAAATAATAAGATACGGCGCCAACTAAAAGCCTTTTTGAAAAGGGCCTCAGGATGCTTCCAAAACTTTGGGAAAAATGTGTTGACTCCGGAGTAACGTACGTTGAAGACTGACATGTGCAAATAAGTGTTTGCCAATTTGGTTTATTTGTAAAAAATCCGCCCCGGTCATATTTGAACCACTTTGTATAATCACTTCCCATATGCTTCTCTTTCTTTTTTCGCACTATGTACAAAGACGGCTGATTTGCACAGTAAAATCTCCCCTACGATTGTTTGTTGCCGTAAGGTTTGATTAAAAATTTTATTAATCAAAAAAAGATTGTTAATTGATCTATAATCTGTTTTAGTCATTTCATTAATAACTTTGATCTCCACCTCCATAATGTTTTCAAATTTATGGCCATATAAAAAATAGAGGCATTAACCGAGATAAGCAACATTCTGATAAAAGTTCAGTACTACAAGCAGGCTGAGGTAAGAGTGGAACAAAACGACGTATAGACATTTCAGTTGAACAGAGCAGAATTCTTTATTTACACCACTCCAATCTGGAACAAAATTAGAATACACGGAACTTTCCAAATACATATTAGTTTACATTAAAATCTACTACGTTTGGGATTTATCTTTAGGTTACATCATGTGATATAATACTACACCTTTTCTTCATTTTTAACAAGTGGAATGAGGTAGCGAAGCACAAATGATTTTGAAGACGCAACTTTACTTGATAACTTACGTCTGCTTGTGATTAGATTATATATTATCATATTGTAACCAAAAGTGTGATATAGTTTAGCAGTGCAAATGCTTCTTCACACTTCCTTTGCTTTGTAGCCGACTTGGAATTCCTATATTAAAAATTCGTAAATCAGCTTCATTTTTAAAAATTTTAAAATAAATTACAAAACATTTACTAAAAATATCAAATTATTTCTTATCGAAAAATTGGGAACAAAGTTTGAAATTAAAATAATTAAAAATTTATGGATGAGACCCTTAGTATTTTATTTAACTAATAATTTTTTGTTTCCACTTTTTTTGTTTATTTATGAATCAAATTTGAAATATGGTGCAATTATAGTATTTTCTTATCAGTAACAACAAATATGTTATGTTTTACATCTTCGACAACTACAAAATTATCAAATTTCCGGAAGTACCTTTGTCACTCACAAAGCACGTAAAACTGTTATCTTAATGCTACCGCAGCAATATTAATGACACCATTAACTAAGATAACTGTAGCAGTTTGATAACTAAAGGTTCCAAGAACAAATGCAAGATTTCAGTTTCGCATTTTTAAGGCTATTATTTATAGAAGAGTTGTTTGAAAAATATAACGAATAAAATTGTGTTATAGTGAAAGTAAACACATAGCCCAGTCCTTGCCAAATAATTCCCGCATTGGTCATCTGTTTTGATAACGCCATACGAAAAACATAAGTGTATTATTGTATCCTTTTACGGCAAGTCCGAGGCTTTATTATAAAAATCGTTACAGAATAGTGATGCTAACAACTAAAGCAAGTAGTTTTTACTCATAAATTGGTAGTACTGGAGTCTGACAAGAACTGTTCCAGTTACAAAACGTTAAAAAGGTTTTCCCCATTCCTCCAACTAATAAAGCTAAATTTCATTCAAATTTAATATGAATTGACACAGTTATCTTGTCTTATATGTGTATATATTATATGTATGTGTATATGTATGTGTATATATATATAAAAACTTATATAAACATAAAACTTAGTTCACGGCTTGAACCGCGTTGTATTTTAAAAAATTCTCCACGTTTCGGCATCGGCTTTGATTATCGCTATGTATCCAATAATCCCACCATCTAACTCAAAAAGAAAACCAAAACCCTCATTATTAATTCCAATCTATCATCTGATTCCAAGAAACTGTTCATACCTCGAGAAAAATTTTCTAGAATTCCTAAATTGTATGGTGTCCCAAAAATTCATAAAGAGAACATTTCCTTTACGCCCCATAGTTAGTGCTTTTTGTTCTTTCAGCCACAACCTAGCTAAATACCTTGCCAAGACTCTCCAACCTCTGACAGGGCAGGCATCATTTTACGTCCGAAACTCCTATCATTTCCTAGAAATACTCTAAACCTTCCCTGTACGCGAAGGTGATATCATGATCAGCTTGATGTCGTTTCACTGTTTACAAATATTCTAATTGCCTATACCCTAAAGTTATTGAAGTCAACCTATAATATAAATAACAATATCCTCTCCTTAATTAATCATTGCCTATCCAATACTTACTTTACCTTCCAAAAGGAATTTTACCCTCAAATTAATGGTGCTTCCATCTGTCATCACTACTTTCATCTGCCATCGCTAACCTTTCTATGACCTACTTTAAAACAAAAGTCCTCATTTTCTTTTAACTTAAACCTATTTGCTGGATACGATATGTCGATGACACTTCACCGATGTGATACCCTTCCAGAATTTCTTTACCACCTCAACCAAATCCATACTAATATCAAATTTAAACATAAAATTCTTTTCCGTTTTTAGATACTCTCACAACAAGAAATCCTTCTAATGACTATAGAAAACCCCCTCATACAACCGCTACCTAAATGCCAAATCCCATCACCATCTGCCCAAATTCATTCAGTTGCAAAATTCCTCATCACCGAATATATGAGCATTCTCTGGCCGTACGAAAAGGCGATAATGGTTCGGCACTTGCCAAACATACTAAAGAAACAGACCACAAAATTAATTTTCCTCAAGCTAAACCATTGCTCCCATTTTCCATTTCACTAGCAGAAACTTTCCCCAACCCAATGCATCTCCTGCCAAACAAACTTTCACTTCTACAAATCACAAAGCAGGACACAGAAAAAGTCAGTCTGACTCAAAGACTCATAGCTCTCCTTGGGGAGTAGGCAGATTGCGACCCCGAGTGAAGAGCTAACCTCTTGAAAATGGCATCAAAGCTGATGCCTAAACGTCGAAAATTTTCTTAAATACGACGCGGTTCAACCCGTGAACTAAGTTGCGCGTTTTAATGTTTTTTGTTTGTTTTACTTCTAAAACTATGATTAACAGTGGTGCATCTGACAGTACAAATTTGAGTTTTGTTTTCCTTAGGGGGGGAATTGGTTGATTTTGATTTTGTATTCTTTTCATCGCCTTCCAAAGTGTCTTCTGTTGGTTTGTAAGGAATTCTTGAAAGTTCTCATTTTTTTGCGACTTTTATGAGAGTTTTTAATTCTGAAGACCTTGATTATATTTTCTTTTGTCCAATGGCTACCTAGAGTTTTGCCAATCTTTCTTTTTTCTGTATTTTTATTTTTAACTGCAATAGGGCAACGCACTTGTAGTTGTTTGGGTGAGATTACAGGAGCTGCTTCCAGGGTTGCTTCTTGGGTAATTCTGGTGAAATTATAGACTGCTGATTCTAGTTCTTCCTTTGCATGTCTAGCTGGTTGTAGATAATATTTCTATAGTAGTTCCAATCAGTTTCATTGTTAAATAATTTTGGTGTCCTTTCCTGTTCTATAATTGTGGTGGCCACCATTGTGATTAGGGGGCTATGATCTGACGTTAGGTCTAGACATGATGCTATCTTAAGGTATCCTGCAGCTAAATCTAGCAGGTCTAGTAATGTATTTGGGTTAGAGGGCCAGTACATGGGTTCATAAGTTGATAGGTGGCCTAGATTGAGCTCTTGTACTACTTGGTATACCACTTTACCTGTACCGAGTGGAAAAATATGGGAGCCCCATAATATGTGTTTTGGGTTATAATCTCCCCCTACTAAGAATCGATTACCTAAGGATCTAAAGCCTGTAGGAAATTCTCTTGGAATGCGGGTAGAACCTGATATTTATTATTTTGTTTGATTAGTACGGCAATACCGCCTCTCGCTCTTCTATCTGCGTCCGGATGATTTATAAAAAATGTGGAACGCTTCACGATTTTGCGTGTCATCCTTACGTAGGGACCATGCTAACCTTCTCTGTATCGTTCCAATTTAAAATGTAAACGAGAGTGAGTGTTTAAAACACAGGCGTTTTTTATACACGGTGATCCATCTGTTATCAGTATTAATATTTTATCTTATCTTCCTTTGAGAATTATCTACTAAATTACAAGTTATTTCTTTGACGGTGTTTTTGTAGTTTCAGAACATGAATTTTTATGAAAAATAGAATAATCGTAAGGATTTTCTAGACACGAAATTAAATCTAAATAAAATAAATTAAAGATGGTAATACTCTGAAATTACAAGATGCGTGTTACATTTAGATAAGAACCTGCCTACCTTATTTATTACACCCTATGAAGCAAAAAAAAAATTAAATTATATTCTGCGTTGTTTACTTCCTTATTTTGTCTAAGAACCAGTGGCGGCCGGTGCGAAAAGCTCTGGAGCGCCGCCCTCTCTGTCAAATTAAAAAAATAATAATAAAAACAATAACATATCTGTCAATAACCTAGCTTTACAAAATATTTTTGAAAAATAATAGAAAACAAATGGCCATACTTCTCATGTACGATCAGTTTAACTAGGAAAAATCCTGTATAGATTGCGTAGCACTCGATATATAAAATCTTAAATACAAATAATAAAAAATCCCGTGTGCATTGCATAACATTTCATACTATAAAACTTTAAATTATATATATAAAAAAAATTATGAGTGCTGCTGCTGTCACACAAGTCAAAGTTCAAATCGTTCGTGCCTTTCCGTGCCGACACGAGCGCCTCCGAAGGACAAATTTCGGCTAGGCGACAGGCGCGACCGAGGTAATATATTTCCGGAACCGCAAGCGATGAAAAATTTTCGTTTGAGAGCGGGTAATAAAGCACTTATATATAAAAAAAATTATGAGTGCTGCCACACAGGTCAAAGTTCAACTCTAACTGTGTATACGTAAATGCGTTGTCATGGCAACGGCGTACGTCAATTATGTCAAACAGAGCTTTTTAATCGTGTTTTTATTTATTTTTAAAAACTACTATGCGAAGGGGCTCAAGCATGTCGGAGTTGGACAAGCTCTCCGGGGGGGCGCTGCCAGACCTCGTTATATATATAAAAAAAATTATGAGTGCTGCTGCTGCTGTCACACAGGTCAAAGGTCAAATCGTTCGTGCCTTTCCGTGCCGACCCGAGCGCCTCCGAAGGACAAATTTCGGCCCGGCGGTAGGCGCGACCGAGGTAATATATTTCCGGAACCGCAAGCAATGGAAAATTTTCGTTTGAGAGCGGGTAATAAAGCACTTATATATAAAAAAAATTATGAGTGCTGTCACACAGGTCAAAGGTCAAAGTTCAACTCTAACTGGGTATACGTAAATGCGTTGTCATGGCAACGGCGTACGCCAATTATGTCAAACAGAGCTTTTCAATCGTGTTTTTATTATTTTTAAAAACTACTATGCGAAGGGGCTCAAGCATGTCGGAGTTGGACAAGCTCTCCGGGGGGCGCTGCCAGACCTCGTACAAATTAAAAACGTTCAATGACCTTCGATAATGATTGGTTCATATTTATTTGGTTTATTTGTTTCTTGTTCTTCTCGTATATATATATATATATATATATATATATATATATATACATAGATTTAAGGCAACTGTATATATATATATATATATATATATATATATATATATATAAATACAGTTGTCTTAAATCTATGTAATGATAATGATTTAACTCCCGAATTGCATGTAAAAGCACTGAAATGTGCTCTACATATAGTCCAAGCGGCAGGTAATAAATGAAGGGGTACCTGGAAAGTATTCCAAAGTTAATGATATTTTGATGTTGTTTGTTGGCACTCTATGGAGTAGAATCTGAGTTTTCGACTTTGAGAACCCTGTGCTAACTTGGACAGAGCTGAAAAACCTAAAGATTTACGGATTTGTTTTAGTTTTTCGCTTAGAACTTCTAAACCATGCGTTTTTAGCGGAATATACTTATTTACAAAGTTGGAGCATTAAATTTTCTTCAAATTTCAATGGTTAAAAGTATTTTTTGACTTAATAGTTTCTGAGATACAGTGGTTCAAAAATACAACAAATTTCCCAAATTATCAAAAATAGCAGAAAAATACAAGTTTATGCCTTTCATTTTTCAACATTTCTATGTAAATTATGTTAGGTTCAAAACGTTCCACCCTCTTCAGGTAAGGGTATTGTTAAGGTAATCATTATAATGGTATGACCAGGTAACTGGATCAGATTCAGGTGTTAGGGGAGAATAAAAGACCGGCCCCTCGTGACCCATCCCTTCTTTTACGATCCTAAAGTAGACGTTCTTTCCAGTTCAGTTTTGTTGTAGCTGTTCGAAGTGAATGTTTTTGGCGACTTCTTATCTGAGTGATATTACAACGCGTTTTTCTTGGATTTGCTGTAATTCGAATTATTTTCGTGATGGTGCTGAGTTAATATGGCATCTTCAGTAGTGTTAGAACGGTATTTCATATTCAAAAAAAGTTTGGCAGAACGTGAAGTGGCTATAGTTAAAAAAAGAGGAGTTGCAGCTCTTCTTGCCTTCATTGTCAAACGCAAAAAGCCTGACCATCAACGGTTACTGGAAGGAGTGGAGAAAATTACAGTTCACACGGCTTGTCAAAAAAATTACAACCAAACATTTATTTTGGCCTCTTTACGTCATGAACCCCTACAACTGCCCCAAGCCAACCCACTCAAGTAAGCCATCATTATTATTTGATTTCAACAACAACTGCTTCTTATGCGATGAGAGGTTACTGAAGAGTACAGACAAAAGCAGATCCAAATTACCTAAAGAAAGGCGCAATTATTACCACGACCATGGATGCTGCTCCAGACCACCTCCTCAACATCATTCGCTGCAAGTGTACTACAGGATATAGCACGGGGGCTTGCAGTTGCAAGAATTCCGTTGGTACCGTATGCTCGGTAGGAAGAAAACGATGACGACACCGACGACGACATTCCATCAGCGCCAAAGAGGTCAAGGCATACAGACGCCTGACGTTTATTTTTAAGTTAATGATTTTCAATGTATTAAGTTAATGACATTTTATTCTTCAGATAAATGATGTTTTATTTAATTAGGTTAATGTTTTGTATGTATCGTAGATATTTTGAATATTTTTCTGTACCTTTGTTGTGTATTTTTGTGCTTACTTCAAATATTTTCATTATTATATTTTTCAGTCATTCAGTCAGAAAATTTCGAGGTTTTTCGGCTCCCTCCAAGTTAGCACAGGATCCTCGAGGTCGAAAACTCAGATTCTACTCCAAAGAGTACACATAAACGACATGCCAAAATATCATTAAGTTCGGAATACTTTCTAGGTAGAAAGTACCTACCTGCTGACTAATATTTCGCCTAAATGTGTACGGCGGTCATCATAGCAACCACTGAGTAGCAGGATGAACCTCGGCTGGGTGAACGCGTGATTTACTCTAGACTCGGGGCTGTGATTAGGCTGCCCCATATTTGCTTTGCTACTTGCAATGGCGATTCGTTTGTGCTTTACGTTTAGGTGTGTAAGATTTTTGTTGTACGCCTTTCATGTTTATGATCCACACGAAAAATCTATGATATAATGTATATGCAACAATAAACGATAAACAGTTTATTGTTTATTGTTGCATAACATTACATTATAGATTTTTATTAGTTTTATTAGACACTATTGCGTCACAAAAATGAAAATACATTTTTTAAATATTGTAACCTGCCATTTAGATAATATGCGTGAATCGATAGGCTAATCCATTATTTTTTGTATATTTACGAGCCAGAGATTCCACGAAGGATTTGTCGGTCATGAATCATGGGGAAAGGTCCGATCACTTGGGTCTTAATCATCTTAAACGTCGCATTACGTTCAGCTTTCATACCTGAATATACAAATTTAAAAATGTGAATTTCTTGAGCCAGTGCGCATTGAGAACTCGGCTAAAACACTTCGTTTAGAAAAGGCAATGCGAAGTTGAATTCTATATGTAAGAAAAAGTACATTATATTACAAAAAAGTTAAAACATTATACACAAACGTAAAAGTAGTGAAAAGCATTCATTTTTCCTTAAACAAAAAACAGACATTAGTTTTGTATGTCTGCTTTTTGGGGAAGATGATAACTGGACAAAAAATGGGGTAAATATTTAAATCACCTTTCTTTAAAAATAAAAAGTATATACGAAAATAGTGGCAAACATCGAAATAACCTTGTCAGTTTTCAACTTTTAGTAAGGACTAATATTGCTACATACATAAATAGGGTTTATGTGGATCAAATCCGTAAGCGTAATGAGACTGTGGCAAAAAATTGACAAGTAGTTTCAAAAATAATAAACATTAAAATTGTGCAAACGTGTAATCTTGTCCTTCCCGATCACGACAAAAAAAAGACTCTTTAAATAGAGGGGTGTTTTTAGAATTGGATGATTTTTTAGCAAACGCTGATAGTGCCTTTATTTGCCATATTCAAAAGGCGACAATGTTCAAAGGCACATATAAATCTATTCGAAATGAAATTTTGCGAAGATATTCTCAGAAAAATTCAAGAATCTGCGTGTCTCGCACTTATGGCTAACAACACCATAGATGTATCAATTCAAACTCAAACTGTAGTTGTATTACATTATAAACTAAATGGAAAAATATTTGAGCGGTTTTGGGAGTTTGCGAATCCGAAAGGTCAAGATCTAGATTGACTGTCTCAATGCATTTTAGAACAGGTTTTGCCGATTTTACCAGATTATCCAACGTGAAAATTGGAGAACAGTACAAAAATGCACATTTTATATATTGCTATGCTCATCAGCTTAATAAAATACTAGAGCAAGCAGTTTCAAGCATCAGTAGTACACAAATATTTTTTGCAAATTTAAATGGCATATCAACTTTTTTTCTCAGTCACCAGGCAGAATGGCAGCTCTTCAATTTCAACGTTTCTGGCAAACACATTTAAAAAACTTCTCAAGCACGATGGAATTTTAACTCTCGTGTAGGACAGAGTGTTTACAACAATAAAGACGACCTTTTTGAATGCTTTGAAAATATAATTTTAGGAACTCCGAAACAATACAACTCTGAAACAGTGACTCAAGCGGCTAGATTATTAAATGGTTAGAAGATGACCCATTTTTATTTTGATTAAATTTTTTTCAAAAGCTACACCACATGATGATATTTTATTTAGCCAACTACAAAAATTTTTCGCCTGTGGCCCTTTTGGTTATTGGCCCTACCTACTTGTGCCCGCGAGCCGACACTTCGCCCTCCCAGGTACGAAAGGCACGAGCCGCCAGTCTAAGAGCCTTGTCTTTTATACCTTTAATGTTAAAATTATTAAAAATGGAAAATTTTTGTGTGAATCAGAACACCTAATTATAAACAGTTAAACACCCAGCTAAGAAAAATTTCCGATTGAGTGACGCCTAGTATCCGCTTAAATAAATAGACCTACAAGCGAACATAATGGCCTTAAAGTAAGAAAAGTATTTTTAGCATCTAAGCTGTGAACGACCGCTCAGCTTTTGGCATAAAAAATAATCACATCTCTAAAGCTTTCTTAAAACCGAGCAAAAGTTATTTCATGCGTATTATCTACTTCCCAACAGGAATAAATGTGGCTAATCGTATTTAAATACTTTTATTTATTTATATTCATAAACCACTAATAGCTATTAATTTAAAAAAATTTCTAGCATCTAATAAAGGTAGATAATAATTTAAATTTAGTTACGTGCCAGTATATCCATTTTATTCGGGTAGGTTGTGGATAGTCGCTATATACCGATATAGGTATACACGTAAGGCTTTAGGTGACTTACATAATAAATTTTTGGAAAGGCCCATAACTTTATTAAGAGATAATGTATATAAATAAATTATATTTTTTGTATTAGCTTCGAATGGCCTGTATCTAGAGGTGCCAATACTTTTCTACGAAATAGTTATGCCTGTGCATACGTACACGTTAACACTGATATATCCCTTTTGATGAAAGTGTCGGGCGTCTTCTGCCGATACCAGTGACAAACAGCTGCTTGCACTTCCTCATTATTAGTGAAACGACAAGTCTTTTTCGCTTCAGTTAAACTCTGATATTTTCAGTGTTCACATATTGGCTGAGTTGATAGTGCCTCCTGCTTAAATAATTTTGAGATATGCCGTTTGATATACTGATATACAGATAGACTTTGCCATAAGCAGCACCTATTCGTTAAATATATTAATGGGCATACAATTCTCAGCCGTCTTGCCTTACATCAACTAATGTCCATGTCACTTATCATTTTGGTCACTACAATAGAGTGCCCAATATTATAGAGGAACACTACTGAGTGCCTTAATTAATTAGATACGAAGGCTTTCATGGCCGTTGTTATGGTGAATCGTGTGGTTAGTTATATATATTAGGCTGTGGTTGGAGTTTGAAAACTCTTGACATTTCGTTCACAATTGCGGCGGACATCTTCAGAAGAAAATCTAAAAATGAAGTAGCTGTGCTTTTATATATTTATTATATTATAAAAGCGAAAACGCACGGGACAGTCACTTAATTTTTAAAAGATTTTCTTCTGAAGATGTCCGCCGCAATTGTGGACGGAACGTCCAGAGTTTCCGAACACCAACTACGACCCAATAACCTGATAACCAACCACACGATGCACTTGATAGTTAATGATTAATTCAATCAATATTACCGAACCCACTGGAAGCCTAATATTTACAAAACACCCGCAGAAATTCAAATAAAACAGAATTTCTTTCCACGTGCGCGTCACTATATCAAAAATTTTCCTAGCACACATTTTTCATATATACGTCGTCTTTTACAAGGCCTCTTCTCATATCTTCTTGCACCTGTTTGAACTATGATTCTTTCGGTTTGCCTTTTCTTCTACGTTGCAAAAGCGTTGATTGTTCATTTTGCGAACATGTTCATACCAAATTAATCTCCTAGTTTCCATATTTTCTGATGATTTTATAAACGGGTCTACGGATTTTGATGTTGTATACATGCTTTTATTTTAATACTTTGCATCGTCGCCTCAAAAAGTCTGGATTCACCACCTCCAATTTTTGCTCATCTCATTTTGTGATGGACCACGTTTCCGCTCTATATAAGAGTATACTCAGTAACATCGTATCCAATACCCGAGTTTTGATTTTATCTCTTATTTCCTTTGACCACAACAATAGTTTAACATTTATGTCGCCTGTGTAGCTTGAATAATTCTGTTATTAATTTCTCTTTTTACATTTTCTTCTTGAGGTATTATGGTTGCCAAATAATTGTATTCCTCACATGTTCTTATCCCTTCTCTAGTAATGTTCAGGTCATTTTATTGTCCTTCTGTCACTAGATGTTTTGCTTTTCCATAATTTATCTTTAGGCCATTGTGTTTGTATACTTCAGCTTTTCTCACATGATCATGTAATCTATATCATGCTCATTTCCGGCTATCAGGACTTGATCATCTGCAAATGATTGAGTGTGAATGCATTCTTGGTCCATTTTTATACCCATTTGTTGGCACACTCATTTTTTCTTCACTTTTTCTTCAATACAATTAAACTCCGAAAAACATAGCACATTAAAACGAATAAAAGATTGTGACAGGGATGTAGCTTATCTCCGAATCCGTTTAAAATATTCTTAGGATATATTCTAGAGACTTTTATATGTTTTTGTGTTAAAAATTAGAAGATGAATTATACAGATTTGACATTGCACGATTATATAGAACGCTGTCTTGTTAGAAAAAAACTTCCCAACTTCTACCTCGATTTTTTGACATACACAGTTTTGTGGACGTGTTTCTAGTCAAAACATTCCATGTTTTTTAAAAATACTGTAACCACTAATGAATGGCCACGACACTCGAAATGATCACTGTCTAATAAACTACTAATTTACAAAACTGTTATAAAACCAATATGGAGCTACGAGATCCAGCTTTAGGGCACTGCATCGAACTCCAACATTGAAATTCTCGAACGCTTCCAATTGAAGCTACTTCGTACGATCACTAACGCTCCCTATTATATACCAAATAAAAATACGAGAAAACTTGAATGTGAAAACAGTTAAAGAAGAAATAGTGAAGTGCAGTCACAAATATCTTCAGCGATTGGAAATACATTCCAATCTTCTTGCATTAACTCTACTTGACAACAGTGACCAAGTGACTAGACTGAAACGCTTCAAACCATTGGACCTTCCTCACCGATTTTAAAACCGCGCTTGCGCATAATATATACAATTAAGTAATGTAAGAAAACTTATAATAGATAAACGGCAATGGGCGTTTACTCTACATGTAAATGATCACTGAAATGTCATTTATCTTAAATCTAATTTGCTTATTGTTATCATTATAACAGATTGCAAATAAAAGGCTATAATTAAAAAAATAATGAATAGCCTTATCTGTTAACAAGTTAACACATAATTTTCGACAAAACAACGAATATACAAAATGTGCATTATATTGTCACGGCAGTACCCGTTCTAAGCAATCAAGAATTAATAAATTATTTCGACCTTATAAATTCTAATCGATTGCGCAATACTACTGTTTAAAGTAGTTGCTTCTTACAATCGGATTTTACAAATGAAAATTGTATTAAGGTATACTGTTATTTCGTCAATGAAACATTTTCAATTACTTAAACTGATTACTTAAATGGTCGTCTATTTTTACGAGGGAGTTGGGAAAACTAAATACCGCCGATACACATGTCGGAAGTGTAGCTTTCGAAGTAGGAAGCGGTAGCAGCATTCAAGGAACGAGGTTGTCGCGAGAAATCTTTTTGGTGTCCGAAAATAGAACTGCAGACATGGCAAATCTCCAACAAAAGGAAGCAGGCATTCAGCAGAGAGTAGGTCTGGGCACGGAAAAAATACTCGCAGCAGTTCCGATAAGTTTATTAGAGCTTTTATCGTACTAACTAATAAATTACTTAAAACCATAAAATATGAATACTTCAAGTAATGAGACAAGTAACCCTAGATATATTCTGGCAGAATGACGACTAAAAAATTTATTAAGCACCTGCTACATTTGCATATCGTTAGATGCATAGAATGAAAATAAATGGTAATAAGTAGTAATAGATATTTATAATTAAATATGGTTAAAAATCCCAACGTAAAAGAAGCATAAATTAAAATTACAAAACGATATTAGAACTATTTTTAGAAAGCTAACATAATTAAACGTGATCTATAATACATTTTACAAAAAGCACAGAATCTAAAAAATGAACAGGCAAGGGTTGATGTACAAGTTTCGTTAAAAACTGAGTATATAAATATAAAAAAACAATTTAAGGTTAAATTTAGGCAATGTAAGACTAACTATCAAAGATGAAACCAATTTATTACAAACTCAGTAATTAGAAGAAAGAAAATATCTGACCTTATCATGAAAAACAAAACTGTAATTCCAACAAAATCATCTCTGGTTCTAATGGTACGGATCTAACACCTTGCATGGAGCACGGCCTCCTAATTAAGAGGTTGAGGCTCTCTGATGTCCTCCCGGTCGTGACGCATCATCTCATATGCGGGGCGGTGTGGCAAGCACCGCACCTTAGACGACCGCCGTTATAACCCCTTGTTGGAAGTGAACGCAGGTACTTAATTATTTTTAGTGACTGAGTAGGCTACGGTTGGGTTTCTAAGTCTAAGAAACGAACTCGGGTCCGTCCGCATCGCAACCACACTCCTCGACCGTACGGCCACACTTGCGTTCGATTCCGAAAATAAAGATGAAAAGACTTATTTAAGTTAATACTTTAATTGTACGATTTTCAAATTTCGTTATGTTCAAAAGAACGTACATATATAATTCTCAACCAGCAGTCTTTTCAACAACGTACACTGAATTACCTTATAATTATAGGTAGTTTTCTTATAAAATTAGTTTAAAAGAATCGCATAAACGAAAGAAAGAATAACGGAAATATAAAATATAAAAAATGCACTCAATTGTTACAAATATTGAAGTGTTCCGTAAATACATTCATTTAGAATGATGTTACAAACTTCAAAAACCATAAATGAACTTGTAAACCAAATATCATAATACAATTTAAAAATCAGTACGTAGTGATAAGTAAACAGCAACTACCGACGCAAGTATTTGACAAAAATCCCTAAGTAAAACTAGAGAAGTTTGAAATATACGCAAAGCCATGGTCGCACGTTGTAACAAGTTCAAGCATATTAAGACAGGTTCAAACCCGTATTTCAGCCGACAGAACATCTTTTGAATGTTAGTTGGTCGTAAGATGTGGCAGTCACTTTGGTCAAAAACAAAATACCGAGCAATTTTGCATTACAACTTTGCATACGGCTTGAGTGTTTTGAGAGTTCTTTTCGAACGACCATATTTAAGTGATGTAGGGAGTGTCGGAGAAAAATTTCAGTCTAAAAGAAGTTTCAAGGTCAAGATACCCATCCTGATATGTTACGGGGAAAACATCGCTCAAATCCGAAAAACATATGACATCGCTGGACAGTGTGCTTGGAGATTCTTATACATCTTATTGGTTCGCAAAATTACCTCCAAGTTTTTTTATGTTTTATTAGCAATCAGAATACAATAAACTAATCTTATGTTTAAATGGCGCGATAAAGAAGTCTGCAATAATATTTCCCTAGATAGTTCTATTGGAATTAGAAGCTGCTGTCCGTACTAATACTAAAAACACTAAATGCCCAGCACTATGCATCATTTTTATTTTCCTATATTCTGTGGTTATTTACGCTTGAGACATCTGTTTTAAGGATTTTTGTTACTGACTTGATTTATTCATTTGGTGTTTTATAGATCTTTTAGCTATAACTTTATGTACGAGAAGAATTTTGAGGTCGTTAGGTAAGGTTCTGTTCGATATATAATCAGAGACCATCGGTGAGTGCTTTTAAAACTTTTAATTGAAACCTCTGGATGATACCTACATTTGATTGGTTACCTCTAAGTGAGAAAAGTTTGTCTCCTTTAGGTATCCCATACCTTAACTGACGAGAAGATGACAAGACGTGTTTCTTGGTACCGCGAGATAGTCGACAAGATTGACAATGGAACATCTCGTTATGTTAACATCGTAACGAATAACCAAATCTGGCTTTATTTTTATTAAATGCCCACTAACGAGGACATACTTACAGTGTGAGATGATAAGTGTGCCTAGATCTCTGAGGAAACGTAAAAGAATGGATTTAACACTGTCAAATAACGTAAATGTATATAGAATGTGGTAAACAGTAAAAATTATAGATCCCATGTAAAAGACATGACTTAGGTCTTAAAAAAATAATGCGACAATTTAATGCAAAATATACTATTAGAGTACAATAATTGAATAAAATAAGATTAAAGTACAGCTGTCTAGTTCTATAAGTCAAAAGTTACTTCTAAGTTGGTCTTCAGAATCAGACGCATATAGATAATATCAAACACTGTAGAAGTACACAGATAATAATCCTAAACCATCGCAAATCTTTTAGCTGAAGTATACAAAATAGCAAGAAAAAAACGAAAAGAAATGCACTGACTGGAAAAGAAAAAATTAATAAACTGCTTAAGTAAAGTTTTCTGCAATTTATAAAAAAGTCGCTTTAAATAAGAAGCATGTAAAATATGAAAGTAAGGCAAGTAAAATTACAAAATACCCTGTCATGCTTCAGAGTTGAGTACACGACATAATTATTGAAACGGTGAAATTTAAATCTCTCCTGTAAAAAAATTATAACTTTTTTTGTAATGCAAATTGTATATTTATTTCTAAATTGAAACTAATTTACATTGCGATGTTTCATACATAGTCCAACAAAAGGGCTTGGTATTTACTAACGAAACCGTTCTTTTGTGTTTGGTCTCCTTTAAACCAAACTTGGTCTGTACGTAGGAAGAAACTATTCTAGCATTAATCTACATGTTTTATATTATTTTAGAAAAATAAGGATTTGCAATATTACACTTTTTTACATAGACGTTGCACACAATATACTTGAAACATATGAAAATTTGTGCTTAAAATGTATAGAACCGATAACAAAGCGTATAGCTGACTATATGAGTTGGGAAGAAGAACATGGAGTCAATCCAATCTGATTGCCCTTCACAATTTTCCACGCCAGCATAATCGAAAATGTTTGATCGCATATGAAACACAGGCTAAGGGATAAACGCAAATTGAAAATCAAAAAATTTTCTCGGAAGATTTGGAAGATATAGTGTTCGCTTTCCATTTCTTGTCCTATAAACCTAGTCGCCAGTACAATAAATCATTATCATACGACACTGAATAATAATAATAATTATACGTTGTATTAAGTCAGGATTTAATAAGATTTGAGAGTACTTTATAAATTGTATTTTGTTTTACTTCTAAATAAAAAGTTTTCCAAAAACACTATTGACAAACCAGTTATATACGTCTTTCAAAACGTTAGCATATTTAATAAAAAGTATAGATCAATATGACAACATTTGTAATTTAATAATTTGTATGCTTTAACCTATCTAGACTTTTACAAAAATCACTTTCATATTTGAATAGTTTTTTTATAAATAATACTCCTAAGGTAAGAAAAATATATTTATACTACTACCCAGTGTTGTTTATTTTTTTTTAATCTTTACCCATTATAACTTTCTTATAGTTAAAATTAAAACTTAAAAGCTAAATCTTTTTTGTATCTTAATACAAATAGTTGTACTAAAAAAGACTTAATTATATGTAAGTGCCTGAAGAATTATAATTACATACAAATTTTAAAGAAGTAATACGATAACCCAGTTAAATAATTGATGAAACAAACATGACAATAATTTAATATTTCTTAATAATATTTTATTTTACGTAAGTAAATTCTTAATGGTTTTTTTAAAATGAATTATTAAGATTAAAAAAATAAGAGCAGATTACATTATATTAAGCAATAGATAAAAACTAAAGAGCGAATCGTACGCACTTAAAGTGAGTAAGGTAGAAAGAGATACAAAAAGAAATTATAATGAAAATGACAAAATTAAAAATTGGATAAAAGTAGAATATATGCAAACCAACGTAGAAAAGTCAAAGTTGCAGTGCTAAGGACACTTAACTAACTGTTAGAGAAAAAAGAAATGTTATTTTAAAAATAAAAACTCATAAAAGATATAGCAAAACTAAGTAGAATTTAGAGCAAATAAATAAATAGAAAAAATAATACAAGAAACACCCATATATGGCAGATTAAGAAAAATTGTTTTTTCAGTTACGGTAAAAATATGTATCTGTGTGTGTGGTGTTGCATGTGCGTGTGCGTGTGTATATAGTAAGTGCAATTGCTTTAGGAAAAGCAAGAAGAGTAAAAAACTATGCAATTTTAGACGTAAAAGTAATAAAAGAAACCAAATTACAAGTAATAACATATTACTCATAAGAGACTATCAAAAAACAAAATTAACGAAAACCAAAGGACAGAATAATTTTTCAAATGAAATATTGGGAACCTTAAAAAAGTAAAGAAAAAGAGACATAGTATAAAAAACGGCATTAAAACGAATAAAAACAAGAACCGCTAGAGCAATACAGAAATCAAAGAAAAAGTGAAGATCAACGAACCTGGAAAACCATAGGAGTATGTATTTAGTAAAAACATGTGATACATATCACTAAATACTCATAAAAGTAAAACCAAAAAGCTTTATTAAAGGATAAACAAGAAAGCTAATAAAACTAAAAAGGGCAAGGCAAAACACAGTGAATGAAAAATAATTTGCAAACTATTCCATAGGGAAAACAGCACAAATAATAATGATTTTGAAACCGGTAAACCACCAACGGAAATTACGTCATACAGACCCATAAGTCTTCTCCCCCTTCTGGCAAAAATCCTTGAAAAGCTGATCCTGAACAGATTAATGCCAATTTTAGACAACCAACAACTAATTCCAAAACATCAATTTGGTTTTCGCAAACAACATGGCACTGTGGAGCAGGTGCACAGAATAACTGATAAGATATACAAAGACCTGGAGGCAAAAAGGTATTGTTATACAGCGTTCCTAGACGTCAAACAAGCTTTTGACCGAGTCTGGCATCTAGGTTTATGCTACAAACTCAAAAAACAATTACCCTACCAGATGTTCGAACTCCTGAGATACTACTTAACAAATAGGCACTTTTTAATAAAATATAAAGACGAAACTACAAACATCCACCCCATCTCCTCTGGCGTCCCTCAGGGCAGTGTTTTGGGTCCAATATTGTATCTGATCTACACAGCAGACCTACTTACATCTCGTCTAACGACATCTGCGACCTATACAGACGATATGGCTATTCTAGCCTCTCATATCAACCCACAAACTGCTTCAAGATACCTTCAGGCTCACCTTAACAAAATTCAATTGTGGGCTAGTAAATGGCGAATCAAAGTGAATGAATCTAAGTCATAAGACATCACATTCACTATGAGAAAAGATAACTGTTCTCCAGTAACTTTCAATGGTCATCAACTACCACATACAGAGATAGTTAAATATTTGGGGCTGCATTTAGATAGGAGACTAACCTGGAGAAATCATATATTCACCAAACGCAAGCAACTCGGACTTCAACTCCAAAAGTTATACTGGCTTATCGGAAGAAAATCCAAGTTATCGTTAGAAAATAACCTATTAATTTACAAAATAGTTCTCAAACCCATTTGGACCTATGGGATCTCCTTGTGGGGTACTGCAGCTACCTCCAACTTAGCTATGCTTGATCGCTTCCAAAGCAAACTCAGAATGATCGTTGACGCGCCATGGTACGTCCCCAATAATGTGATTATAAGTGACCTACAAATTCCCACAGTGAAAAATGAAATTAAAAAGCTCAGTGAGAGATATAAAGACAGACTGTTCGCTCATCCCAACCCTTCTGTGCAGCACCTTATGGAATATAATAACGAACCCAAAAGATTCAAGCGTTTGAAGCCATCTGATCTACCTACTAGATTCTAACTGTCATTGTATATTAATCTTTCACAACATTGTACTCCTCATTCTCATGAATATTATATTAAAACATTGTAAGGGGAGTTTTCGCTGGAATTCTACTCCACATGTCTTATTGTACTCATTTACCTATATTTAGTCCTATAGAATACTTATAGCCAAATATTAATTGGCAGATTATATAAATATTGGAGTTATAAAAAAAAACTATTCCATGAAAACATAAAAGAGAAATGCAAACAATAGCTTAGGGTCATACAAACAACGACTGTATTGTACACTACAATGAACAATATAACATAAGAAAATAACGTTAATAAGAATAAATAAAAGAAGCTGTAAAACAAACTCGAAAAAACTGATAGAAACGGTATGGCAGAAGGTCAGGAGCAAAAAACATAAAATTGGTAATTTACCGCATTAAAATGAAATAAGAGCAAAAATACATAAGCGAATGTTAAAGTAATAGGTAAAAATATTTAGATGTTATTTTATTGATTTTATTATAATAGAATAGAATAAACGGTTCCATTTGAGGAAAATAATTTAAAATGAGACACATAGACCACATTTTATTAACACGACGTCTCCAGACAGTACTGTGGCCGTGGCAGAGAGAGTTTTAAATGTCGGTTGATTAAAATAAAGTAAATTTTAGCAAATTTGGATGTTTTAGAGACATTTTTATTACAATTATACCCACGTAAATAGAGTCATTGCTACATATACATAGTTTCATAAATTTTTGAATCCGGTGAGAAAATTCTTTTTAGGCAGTTAAGAGGTTTTTTACGTGAATTTGAAGAATAAACTGCAGATATAATCTATAAAAAAATATTTTCGATGGAATGCGAATTTTAGAATGTTAGAAAAGAACTCAAAGCAGTATTTTGCTCAATATTAAAAAAATGTGCAACAAGGACACATATATTTTAGAAAATTTAGAAATGTTAAGTGGTAAAAAAATTATAAATAAGTGCACTCGTATAATAATTCGAAAATCAGTAAACAATAAATCAAAATATATGTTAAATAGAAACCATAAAATACAAAGCGCGAGAAAATTCTAAACATGCAAGAGCAGTTTGTAATATAATACAGATATTTAACAAATACGCACAATAAAACGTTAAACCAAAAATTAAAAAACAAAAATTATATACTCTGAAGGTAGAGACAGCTAAATCTAAAAATCGATTTCCAAATGTCCTTCTTGACAGTTATACAATAATAGAAAGTCTCTGTATTCTATCAGAAGAACATGGCCTGTGAACTGAAAGATTAAGACTCCCATATGCTTGCCGTGAGTGTCCGGTCGTCGCGCACCATCTCTAATACGAGGAGATGTAGCAAGCATCTCGCCTTAGATGATCTCCATTATTACTCCTTGTTCGAAGTGAACGCAGGTACTCGATTATTTTTAGTGACTGAATAGGCCACCCGCCAGACATATGAAGCCAGGATCCGTTAGCAGCCAAGTGCCTCAACCGTTCGGCTACAAACTGATCTAATAGTTAAGCTAGAGAAATTAAAACATTTCAGGATTGAAAGTGAAGAAGCTTAATAGCAGCATTGAAAGGGGAAATCTGAACTAATGCAATAATGGAAATAATAAAATTTCACTTAATGTCTTATTTGAGATATTTATAGAATTTATGATGCACTGAAATTTATTTAAACGTCTGAATTATTTACAAAAGGCACTTATAGTATACTACAAGTTGAAAGTAATTTGCCTCTGTTCCAGGCACTTAAGATACCAAAAAGAAACATCGAAGAAGAAAAATTTACAAATGTTTATAAAGTAGTAAATATAACGTAGAAGGTAAATTTCAAATGGCTGCACCTCGATAAACGAGAACAATGATGTATGATCTTGTACAATATAATCAATATAAATTAGTGTTAAAGTATTCTATGTGAACTCTTAAAAAAGTAACTTAAGGAACTTTAGCTTGTTAACTACACATTTTCATTGCCTTGAAAAGGCAACTACTAAAGAGCTTATTATTTAATTTATCGCCACAAACCCTGACAAAACCAAATATAATCTGTATTATTATTAGACCAAAATTTAGTATTACTATAAAGAGAAATAACTTCATGCTCACGCAAAGAAAAAACAATAGATAGATTTACATCTATTGGTATTTTTTTCTTCAATGTAGAAACCTTTCTATATCTTTATTTTGTTGAAAGTGAGTGAAACAGTTAAGATACAAAAAGTTGGGAAAGAACTTATAAAAAGTCATGAATTTTTTATTGAAAACCACTCAAATTTCACAAGAAACTTAAAAATAAAAAGAAATGATGCGTTTACATATTGTATGGCGCTACCGCGTGAAGAAATCCATTTAATGCCACAAAGTACTAAAAGTACGTATGTAAGGTATCAATAAGAAGACATGTTAAAAGATGAAAATAAAGAACAAAAATAAAGAGCTTAACATAAACAATTACAAGAGAAGTATCTCAAATTAATTACGCAAACGATTCTATGGGTAACAAAAAATTTAAAAAATATATATGACTTAGATTCATAAGATCACATATGAGGCAGAATAATTAGGTTATAAAAATATGATTGATTACATAACATACGATAGCAATATGAAGTTGCAATAAATAACGCAAAGGTAGTAGGTGGTACAGAATTAAACACGAGTCATTGGCTACTAGCAGTTGACACATAACTACATCAGAAAATCGGCTAAAGACAAGTCAAAGATATTTAATAAAATTAAACCGAAAGCTCTTGATTCATACAATAAAAACCAAGAATATCTGGAAAAAACAACTAAGAGTTACTAAGAAATAAAGGAAGAATTGGCAATTAATGAGGGACAGAAGAAATACAAGATACAGTACTACAAACAGCGGGACTGATTTGTGAACTAAAAGCAGACAGATAGAACCCAGGGCAAAATGATTGAACTATGAAATTAGGAATAATATAAAAGAGATATAGGAAACGTAGAAAAAGTACACAGATAACAAAGAAAATTATACGAAAGAGGAATGAGGTGAATGGCATTGTAAAAAAGACGAAGACAGTGAGCTTGGAAGATTTTGGTAGAAAATCGAGGCCGACAGTTTTGCAATGTTGTCAAAAACTAAAATGAAATAAGACACAAAAGATCCGGAGTACAAAAAACAAAAATAAAGAGAACTGCAAACACATCAACGATATTATATATAACAGGTATTAGACAATACTGAATAGTCACAGGTTGAGGAAAGACAGAGTCAAAAATATGAATATTCGAAAAGAACTAGATCTAAAACCACTAGTAGAAACAGTTGAAATAAAATAGCTCCAATGGGACACCTAAATAAAATTACCAACACTAAATATCCAAACAAATTTATGTTATAAGATATGAAGAAAAAAGGTCCCGAGGAAAACCAGAAGCACCTAGAAAGAGATGAGAAATGTAGCCATGAAAAAAGGATGATTTTAGAACAAGCAAGCGACTCAAATAAGACAGAACAACATAAAAAAGATCGTTCACAACTCCAACACCGTAAAATATAAGGAAGAGGAGATAACTTTAACAATTGTAACTATGGAGACATCTAAACATACAATAAATTATTGTTATAAATATTCGAAAACAGTAAAACTGAAATTATGCAACTCTTGATTGACAATTGACAATTTTACACAAATGCTAAATGCAGTAGAGAAATAATCAAAATCATGGAGACAGGCTATGTTTTCAAGAAAATGAAAATGAGTTTAAGAAGTAAAATCTTATTCTTTTGTTTTTAAAAAAATAATGGCATCATACATGTTTTGAATTTTTAACTTCATAATATAAATATTTTGTAGTTAATCTTTATGGTCCATATCGCTTACTAGGCGTTTTCAGTTAAACTGTTTAGTAGTCTTAAACAGTTTTTATAATTAAAATGCTGGTACCAATTATATATATTATTGCGAGATCCAAAAGTGATAGAGAGATGTAAAGATATACTAGAAAAGAAAAGCCATATTATAGGTGATACATCGACACACAATATCGAGATGATTTGGGAAACATACAAAAATGCATTATCTAAAACTTTAATAGAAACGATAGTCCATAAAAGAAGCAACAACGAATTCTCGATATCGACAGACAGACAGACAGACAGACAGAGAGAGTGACTCTGCTTTTATCGAGTTCCATTTTTCAATTATCTTTTCTGTTTCTATCGAAATATAAATTTAAATTTGGACAGTTATAACCTCCAAATAAACGAACTGTTGCAAACAAGTGTGGAATACAACTAAAAACCCGTGATTTTTGAATATCTTCGCGCTGGGACTTCGGCGACTGAAATAATTCAGTTCTTTGGGTACCTAAGATCACTTATGTACGACATTGTTGAAAAATAATAGGTTGCCAAATGTTTTGATTGGTATTTTAAAAAACCTTTATTTTCCCTTGGATTAAACTCGAACAAAAGACAATAATCAAATTATACTCCTTCAACTTCAATAATTTTTCTGCCATTTTTCGGGTAAATGTTTGATAGCGCGGCAGTAGAATTCAGAATTTTTGGAGATGAAGAAACGAATTAACTTGTAGTTTATCTCTACGGTAGTCTGAGATTTTTTTGTTTCGCAACGAATACTCTATTGGACGAGAAAGATGATAGTCGCTTGGTACCAAATTAGGATTTTATGGTGGATTCCCAACTATCTCCCACCCGAATTACTTTTCCAAAAGCTTCTTTGTCATTTTGGAAGTGTGAGGTTTGGGTTGTGTTGAAGAATGACTCGCTGACGGTAACCCAAAAGCCGTTGGACCCGTCGCAAAATCTGACAGTATCAATCGGCTGTCATGATTTGACCCTTTACAAGCAACTCATAATGAATTATATCATCACAGCTCCAAAAAACAATCAATATTTTCTTTTCATTTCGAAACTCCTTGGCTGGAGTTGAAGACTATTTTTGACCAAGCGATAGCCACTCGTGATTTTGAGGATTATTGAAAACTACCCACTTCTCATCACATGTAATGATACCATTCGAAAACAAAGGGTCACGACTATACCGATCAAACAAGCGACGAAATGCATCAAGACGTTACTTCTTCTAATTAACGGTTAACTCATGTGGCACCTACTTTGACTTCTTCCATTGTTTTCCTGCTTCTCGAAGAATGTTGCAAATTGTTTGAGAACTACAGCCAAAGTCATCGGCCAACATTCGGAAAATCATTGATGGATTGTCTTTAATTGTGTTGAACACAGCTTGGCGATTTCTTGCGGGCACCCGGAAAGTTTCTTATGCAAGCAAACTTCCTTCGCTTTCTTTGAACTTTGTGAACCAACGTTTAGCAGTGGTTTCTCCAACAATACCCTCTCTATAGGCTTTGCAAACATTTCTGCCGGCCTCGGTACCACTCACTTGTTGATTCAATTTGTATTAAAATTGAAACAACAATCGAATATCTTCTCGTGTAAACTCCATCTTGTAACAATCGTGCAAGTATTATATATGAAAAAATACGTAAGAAAACTATACATCAAAATTTTTTGGGCAACCTATTATAACACTTCTGAGAAGTCTGGGGAAGATTCCGGCCTGTGTTCATGTGCTAGGTGTCATGTCCGGTGAAGGTAACGTTATTCCACCGCATTTCTTTAGGAAGGAGGAAACTGGCACGAAAGAAATTTATATACGTGTTCTGACGAATGTCGTGAAACCATGGATGGAAACTGTGGCCTCGGGGAGACCATATCTATTTTATCAGAATGGTACACCGGCACATACAAACAATTTAGTGTAAAACTGGATATCGAATAACATGAAAATATTATGGTTTAAAGAATTCTTCACTAACGCCCCCCCCCCCGCCCATCCCCCACCCTCTACCAATAGTCCTGATTTGAATCCCCTAAACTACTATGTTCGGAGCGTAGTCGAAAGGGTTAACAAGTCCAGACACCCTAATGTGGCAGCTTTACCCAACTCTATCGAAACAGCATTTGCTAAAATGGACAGCGTTGCTTTACTACACATAGAGCGTGTGAGCGCTTTAGGCCAAGGATGGAGGGCGTCATTGCGGCTGAGGAAAATTACATCGAATAATTGTACTTTGAACATATAAATCATACAACTGACATACAAAAGATTATTTTGATAATTTTAATTTTTTGTCACGCCAGAGTGCGTTCACTCGAACAAGGGGTAATAATGGTGGTCGTCTAAGGCGCGGTGCTTGCCACATCGCCCCGTACCAGAGATGGTGCGTGACGACCAGGCACATTAAACGCCCCGCATAGGAGCACGGACTGCAAACTGAGAGGTTAAGGCTCTCATATGTTCGCTTAATGGGGCCGGTCGTCGCGCACCATCTCTGATGCGGGGCGATGTGGCAAGCACCGCGCCTTAGACGACCGCCATTATTACCTCTTGTTCGAGTGAGCGCAGTTACTCAATTATTCTTAGTGACTGAGTAGGCCACTCGCCAGGCATTAGAGAGCTCCAGGAATGAACCCGGGTTCGTGCGCACTGCAGATTGCGCCTGAAACGCGCGGTCACGCTGGCTAATTTTTATTATTATCATTGGAAACCATGTATGTTGTATGTCTTCATTGATTTTTAACCAACTTTTATTGCATTTCCTTGAAATTTAGTAACTATTGTTTCTAGTTATTCTTTAGTTCTGCATAGGAAAACTATATCAAGACCTTGATAAGAATGTTTTGGCAAATAGTATTCAGTTTTTATCTTAAAGAGTGTAGTTGATAGAAGGTTTTCTTGTTTAAGCCCCATATTACTGATAAACATCTTAAAATCTTGCCTTCAAACCTAACTTAGTTGTATTCTCTATAATCCCATTTATATTAAATTTATAATTTGTGACGAGAATTTGAGGTTCTTCAAAGCTGTTATAATTTCTCTTATGTTTATCGAGTCATGTTTTTTGAAAGTCTACCAATAATGCATATATCTTTTGTCTTGTTACTCATTCTTTGAATTTGCCCTATCATCAAATTGTAGTCTATAATTAATTTTTCTTGTTTGAATCCACACTAGTAGCTTCTTATTTTTTATCCGTTTCTTCTTGTACCCTTTTATTAATTAAATTATGTAAGTATTTTGTATGCAATGATTAATAGCGAATATTATTCCATAATTTTCTGCGTGTAATGGGTCTCTTTCTTATATATAAGGTTTATTATTGCTATTATATTATTATATATATTATTCTATTCCAATGGCATTTTGTTGTTTCCATATCTCTGTTATGAGCTCAAACACTCTTCAGCTTACTGTTTGGTCTGCGTATTTTATCAACTCTATTGATGTCTTATCCAATTCTAGGCTTTTATTGTTTTTCATTTGTTTATTGCTTTTTAAATTCTTCCCATGTAGGCAATTCCTTCTCCTTCCTCTTATCGTGTCTTTTTCCCTACTTCTTCTCTTATTTTTAAGCTCTCAACACCGTTTTGAAATATTCTTATCACACTGTCCTTGCAAATATCTTATTCCAATACCATTTAGATTACACACACTGTTGATTTGTAGGGCTGTTGTAAAATGTTGTGTTCCTTTAATTAAAATTTTTTTGTAACTCTTCCGTTTTGGTACATCATCTTCGTTTCTTTTATTATTTACTTTATTTTATGTTGATTTTTTTTTTCTTAGCTCTTGTTTGCTAACATCTCTTCCCTAGCTTCTTTTTTTCTCTTGATTGTCCGTTCGCACTCTTCTTTTTCTTTTCTCCTTGCTTATTTTCTTATGATTTCTACACTTTCCATTAATAGCTCTTTATTTGGCACCATTCTTCCTTTATATCTTTCCTTGCACTTTATATAGGACAACAAAAATTTATAAAATCTAACAACGCATTTTTAACAAAACTGAATGGAAATACTATCTACCCAAGAGGAAATTAGAAATCAATTGGTGGATTTTTTCTCTAAAATGTATAAACACACTATAAGACGATATGTAAAAATAAATAAAATGACAATCCCAGAAGAAACACTAAATATTACAAGAGAAGAAATATTCAAAGAAGAAATAAGATATGTAATAAGATGTTTACAATCAGAACTAATAGAAACCCACGCATTTTATTCAATTACACAATAAGATTTGGTCAAAAGATATAATAATCAAAATATCAAAAAAAAAGATGACATTCAAGAACTGGAAACTCATTTTACTTCGTGTGGCTAGCAAAATAATGACCAGGGTTATATTAGAGAACTAAAAAACTATTAATAAAAGAAGAATAATACTAAAGCAAACAGGAAATGGATAAAGAATTTTTGTTAATTTTGTGGACTTTCAAAAGGCTTTCGATTTACTAGACAGAATGACAACGCAGGAGATATGGTATATTAAAGAAAGACAGAAATAGTAAGGTCATTTTATAAGTCTACGACACGTAAAGAGCATAAAGGACAGAAAACCGAGTGTCAAATGGAACGTATTCGATAAATTAGAAACTGGCAATATTTGTTTAGTGACAACTAACAAAAACGTATGCAAGAGAAGATAACCATTTCAAGTAATAATGCAGCAAGAGTGGACTACAAATAAATACGAAGAAAACTTGACTACTAGTTAAAGACAAAACAAAAGAAGGGAAAGTTCATCGAGGAAGTTGAAGAATTCTGCTATCATGATAGTATAGTGATTGTAAAAGTTGGTATAGAGAGATATATAAATAGACGAATGGGATTAGCAGAGAATATCTTTAAATCACTACACATATATTAGTAGTAAAACAAAGCTCCAGCTATTTAGCACTAAATGTGAAAAGTATATTACTTTATGGCGCGGAGACTTGGGAAAAACAGTTTATAAGTCTTATATATATATATATATATATATATATATATATATATATATATATATATATATATATATATATATATATATATATATATATATATATATATATATATAATATTATTCAATATATTACAAATATATATATATATATATAGATATATATATATATATATATGTTGAGTTGATTCCATCTATAGATGGATCACCAGGATTTATTCGATCAGATCTTCAAGCCATTGACGCTTTAATCTTCTCTTAACTACCCGTTGGTTGTAGAGCTCGGCTATGAATTGCTTGTTGTGGTTTAGAGTGCGATCGATTTTTTGGCCTGAAGCAAAAAGACTTATGGAAGATGACGGAAAAGGAAGAATAGAAGAGACTATCGAAAAACGTAATTGGGGCATGATAGACCACACCCAGAAAATCAATAAAATGTATAAGAAGATAAGCTTTAGATTATAACAAAATAGGGAAAATAAAGAGAGACAGACCAAACAACACGTTGGAAAATAGTTATAGAAGAACTACAAGCTAAACTAACTTAAAGAGAAGCGAAAGCAATTGCAAAAAATAGAAAAGAATGAAAGATACTAATCAACAAAATTGGATAGTGCGTAAGACTACTAATCTTACCATGCCATTTATTTTGACTTTTGCTCTTGGAGCTACATGATATATGATGATCAATAATCATTATTTTATATTCATTTACTCTTTCTTCTTTGGGATCTTCTATCACGTGAAGATTATTTTTTTTATTTTGTGTACTTTTGCACTGCAGTACGTTTAATATAACATAAATATGACGTCTACAGTTCTATTTTGAAGAGCCACAAAATAAAATTTACGGAAAATGAATGACCAGTTAGCGTTGCGATGTAGTACTTCGTGCAAATTCAATTGTTTATTTGTTTGTTTATTTACATACTCTTTAAATGCGCAACTGGCGCGCAGTTTCATCGAGTTGGCCTCGTTATCATTCGTTCACCTTGAATCCCCAAATTGCAAAACCTCCAAGTCATTTCTCATGCCTTTTGAAAAGATGTTATCAAGTCATAGATGCAAATACAAGTGAATGCAAATCTTCCCGCCCCCGCGATATATTTGTAAACACAAAGGAGTTCCGCGCTAGCTCAGCTGCTCGGTGATGAATGCTCGCCGAAATCCAGCGGCGCGGTAAAAATAGCAGCTCGAGAGCATTAATTTTGCACTCGTTTCCAAGTCGGTCATGCTCTTCGATCGTTCCTGTTCCAACAAATCTCATGGCTTATCAGGTTACGCGCGTTGTTCATAGATGTGAGGACGCCCAGGAAACCCTTCATCTAGGTACGGACTCGCCCCTAATCGATTTCGCACACGCTTGCTTACTTCTAACCTTAAAAACGATAAAAAGCATGATCGACAACTACCCGAAGTTCGAAAGGGTCAAAACGGTTGCGGATGTGATTGGAAATTCATTGCCAATAATTCAGGCATGTGTAATTTAGAAATGCTTCCGGCTCGAGCGGAAACGGCATTAAATGGGTCCACGTGTTTGGCGTTCATACAAGCCCGGTTAATTAACTTTCGTTAGTACCATATGGACTAGATTAAAGAGTTATCGGAAAGTTTTTATTGTTTACATACACTTCATGTTCTTCTCAAGCTGCTGTGGTGTTAGGTAACGCCAAATGGTTGAAAATGCAAATATAAAAATTTCTTTTATGTAACAACCCGCTGTAGTATGTGAGAACGCGCATCCTCGGAGAAAGCCCCTGCTAATTAAAAAATGCGGTGCCAGACAGCAGGAAGAGTTGCTTCCCAATTTGCATTGTTCACTTGGGCCAACTCGTGTCGAAAACGCTTCGCTTCCTGGTGCAAATTAATTTTACGTAACCCCTCCAGATATTCGAAGTTAATTCTGCAAGACGATCCAGAAACGCGCCCGAGTGAAACTCGGGGCCAGATAGCGCGAATTCCATCGAAGATGATAAAATCGGCCAACTTTCGTGCCATTGAAGCTTCTCTTCTCTGCAGATCTCTCCAACTGCCAGCTAATGCAGGTCCCGGACGCAGTGTACCACCTGATGCGGCACACTGAACTGAAGACTTGCGACCTCAGCGATAATGTTATCACGAAGATACCGCCGAAATTCGCCGCGAAGTTCAGCCTGATCACGGACTTGAATCTGGCGCACAACCAAATGGCGAAGCTTCCAGACGAGATAGCGGAGATGGGCAATCTCCAGAAGCTGGACATCTCTTACAACACATTCATCGCCTTGCCGAACGCCATCTTCAAAATACCAAAGCTGGAGCAGCTGAACGCTAGCAACAACCACATAGTTGGTGAGTAGGGAAAAGCGGCGATCGACCCTCGAAACGTTGTTCGAATGAACGTTTGGTCTTTGCAGATGTAGAAGTCGATATATTGGAAGAAGCGCCCTCGTTGGAGAAGGTAGATCTCACCACCAACCCGCTCACAGCCCGGTGCCACGACCGCCTTTCAGCGATAGTAAAAATACAAATAACATTGTCACCGAGAGAGAAAGAGGACTGGGAAGATCTCACGATCTAGTTTCCTAAGAAAACTTAAGTAACGAACGCGGCGTTATACTCTGTTTAAAGTAGTTCTGTTGTCGTTACGATGGTTGGGATACAGTGCAATATTTAACGGGAATTCTGTTATCTCTTAGTTTAAGTCAAATATTAAATTGGTAGCACCTATAATATCGCTATTTAGGTTTATGTTATCCGTTTTCGTAAATCTTGAGTTTTATTATGTTAAAAGTTATCGTGACAGAGTATGCGCCTTGCGCTATTAGTAAATTAAATATAAATATTTGTATTTTTTATAATTGACGCTCTTGTAGGTATTGTATACATTTGTATAAATTAATTTTTACTAATTATCATTTTGATAATGGCGAAGTACTTAAATAGCTTGGATGTTCCTTGCAGTATTAAGTACTAATTTTTCTGCGTGAGTATTATTTTTTTTACTATTTTAACTAAGTAGTGTTTTATAGCAAACTGTTTGTGTATATCTGTAAAAATGAGATTATCATAGGAGTTCGATTTGACATGTTATGTTGGCTAAGTCATCTAGTCATTTTGTGATCTTGAAGCAATCGTATAGCACTTAGTGCCTTATATGTGTCAAATAAATTTTTTACACACTGGCTGTGTTTAATTTTGCTTAAACATAGCATAGGAGCAGAGAATTGACAACAATGTAAGTTCTTGTATTCGATGATGCTAATAATAATATTATCACAATTGTGATGGAACGTGTGTATTTCATTTGGAATCCTGACCAATTAGTTACTGTTATTTTAATTTTCTGTGTTTTGCACTGAATATCTTCATTTTGCGTTTTGCTTTACAACAGTATGTTTTATGTATAAAATGTGAAACTATAAAATTGTTTACATTTTTTAGGTTCTTTCTTTGTTACAGTTTTAGAAGCGGTCATAAAGCACCTTCTTAATTTTAACTCACTAACTTTAATGTAAGAATGATAATAACCTGGGCTGATATCAAAGAATGTAGAAAATTTGCATTAGTACTTCTTTTTAACATTTCACACATCCCTAAACTATTCACACCTTTCAAGTTTAAATAAAATCACTTTTCATTCAAAGCGTAGCAATGTTAGCGAAACTAGTGTATATCTAAGAATCTATTAGTTATCAAACACCCAATATTATTTGACTCATGCAGATGAAATGCTGTAATTGTAAGAGTTCAAAATATGGAACGTGGAGTGAATCACTATAAAGCGAATTACTCAAAAAATGCTGGACTAATTTAGGACCACGGTCTTTACTGACCAAAAGACCATGCTATTAAAATCCTAAGATTGGGTGCGCCATCATAAATTTTATTTTCTTAAAGAAGAAGGAAAAGGCAAAAATGTGGATGAAATCAGTAAAGAATCAAAACGACTACTAACTATGGTAATACGATTTCGTTGGCTTAACCCGACAATTTTTGTCTGTATATAACATAACGTAGAAATCTGGGCGTTCTTAATAATTTGTGAATTAGTGCACATATTTGTGGCACAACTAAAAGATAAACCAATAATTGTGACCGAAAAAGGGTGGACATGAGAAAAGCGCATTTCGAATCGCAAAATTTTTAACAGTTTTACACTCTATAAAAATATTTGTTAGAATATATCTTTAATAGAATTCTAGTCATATACCGATGTGCAATACATTGTGGATAAGAGTATCAAATTATTTTTGAAGAATAGAGATCCACTTCTGCAGTCATGTTGTATGGTTTAAAAGAATATCACGTAGCGTTTTAGAAACTTATACCAACTATGTTCAATAATTTGGAGACCCCACTGCTAGTCTATATGCTGGTTATATGCTAGATCCGCTCAAAAGAAATGTGCATTGCCGTTTATAAATAGATAAGCCGATTTTATTGTACCTCTAAAACATTGATTCCCAAAGTGGTCCAGGTGAACCCCCAGGGATCCACGGGAGACTCGACGGGGGTCTACGTTGGCGTGACAAAAAAATTGGGGTTCACAATTCGTAAGCGGGAGTCCACGAAAATTTATCTGGTTTCGATAGTGAAGAACTAAAATGTTGGCTTGAGTTCACCTATCAATGTAGGCAGATATTTTAAGAAGCTCAGCGACTGTTACTTGTAAAATCTTGCATATTCCATATTCAGTACAACGTGTCGAGACTTGCAAAGCGCTGCCGCTGCCGCCGTCAGCAATGCTTGTTCAGACGTGCAAAGGGACGAAGTACGACTTGTAGTATGTGTGCTTGCAATCTTGCATGAACTTATTTGATTCTTCACCAATATAAATACGATTGCCACGGATAAACGTTATTCATTTGTTTCCCGAATTTCGAAAAGAAAAGTAAAGTAAAGTGAATCGATGTTAGTGTTTGCGACTGTCGGAAAAGTAAGTACTTACCTGCCTATTTGTTATATATACTTTTATTTTAGTTATTATTTATCTATTTATTTTACAATTTATTGTACACGTAAGTAAACAAAAAATGGACAAATTACAAAAAAATGCGTAGGTACAAAAGGTGAGGCTTATTCCTAAAAGAGATCTCTTCCAACCCACCTGCGATAGGAGATATATTTATATTGTCATAAGTATATTTGTAATGTTTACGTGTAGTAGGTACGTAGTAAAAATTAAATAGTGAACAGAGCCATTATTAGATACTTCCATAAAAGAACAGAAAGCCGGGAAAGATTGAACTTCTTGTCCCTACTTTATTAGTAATTTTTTTATTACCCGACTGTGTGGTGGTTCACTAATAATTAAATATATTTTCATAAATTGTACGTGTCTTTATATGCTACATACTCGTAACGTGCATCAAATTAATAAATAAATAATTAAAATCGCGAAGTTTTGATATCAAAATATTATTTACAAGTATTTTCTATCGAATTTACAGAAATATATCAAAATATAATTAATGAAAAAGTGTTTTACATTACATTAAAATCGGTTCAGCCGTTTTCATAAAACTCAATTATTTATCTTAGCGATTTATTGCTTTTAATAATTAGAATCAGTTTGCCGCCGGTACTTTGTTTATTTCATTGCAATAATCAATTAATCCTGTTAAAATAGCCTTATCCTGTTAAGTAAGACCGCCTTACTACAACAAAGTTTTTTTTTTATTTACAGGTAACTGATACGAAACATGGCTGAATCTAAAAAGAAATGTCGACAGTACAGTGTTGATTATTTAAAGTTTGGTTTTCTTCCATCAAAGGTAGACAAGCGATTGCCCATATGCCTTTTATGCAACAAATTTTTGACCAATGACTGTATGAAACCATCGAAGCTCGAAGATCATCTAAGAAGGTATCATCCTGATAAAATAGGTAAAGATATGAAATATTTTCAAACATTGAAGGAAAAATATGAAAAGAGACCCACCGTGCACAGTATGTTCGCTTCAACGTCGGAAAGTAACGATAATGGCTTGCGGGCATCTTACAATATCTCATTACTTATAGCGAAATCTGGAAAATCGCACACCATTGGAGAACAGTTAATTTTACCCGCCGTTGAAGAGGTTTTAAAAACTGTTCTGCACAAATCTCCATTTGACATACTCAAAAGAATTCCTTTGAGTAACAACACTGTACAAAGACGTATTGATGAAATGAGCTCTGATATTGAAAGTTTCTTGTGTAATTATCTACAAACAACTCATTTTTCTATTCAACTGGACGAGTCAACTTTACCTGGTAATGAAGCATTATTATTGGCATATGTTCGATTTGTTATGGACGAAGAAATTCATGAAGAGCTACTATTCGCGAAAACTTTGGAGACGGACACTAAAGGTGGATCAATATTTAATGTCCTGAGTGATTTTTTAAAGGAAAAAACGATTCCATTCACAAACGTTATTTCGGTGGCAACAGATGGAGCTCCTGCCATGGCCGGGCGATGTCGTGGGTTTATAAGCCATCTTAAAAGAATTATACCAGAGGTAACTGCAATTCACTGTGTCATCCACCGACAACACCTAGTAGCGAAAAATTTGAGTGCTAAATTGCACCAATCGCTTCAATTTGTGATTAATGCAGTTAACAAAATAAGAAGCAATGCATTGAATACGCGTTTATTTGCACAATTGTGCGATGAAAATGATGAAGACTTCCAACGATCGCTCTTACATACTGAAGTACGCTGGTTGTCGAAAGGTGCATGTTTAACAAGATTTTTCTCACTTTTAAATCAGTTTTAGAGTTTCTGGAAAGTAAAGATTCAGATTTAAAAGAAAACCTGATCAATTTGAAAGCAGACATCGCGTATTTGACAGATTTATTCAAAAAATTTAATGTCATTAACTTACAATTACAAGGCGACAGCCTCAATTTAATAAAAACAAAGGGTGTAATTTCAGATTTTCTTGGAAAATTGCCCTGCATGATGACTTTAAAGTCAGATTTGAAGATATTCTGACGATGGAAACACCACCATGGATCATAAATCCACTTGATGAAACGGAAGTGGAGAATGTGATATTACAAGAGGAGCTACTTGAGCTTAACACTAATGAGGAAATGAAGGTGAAATTTAAAAGAGGGTATCAAACATTTTGGCTGCAGGCAGAAATACCCAAAAAATATTCTGGACTGTGGGGAATTGCGAGAAAGCTTTTGATAGCGTTTCCCTCGTCATATCTTGTCGAGAAAAGTTTTAGTGTCGTTACAAACCTTTTAACAAAAAAGGAGCAGATTGAATATCACAGAACGGGAGATTTGCGGTTATTCCTAACAAAACTGAAGCCAAATATTGATAATTTGCTGTCAATCCATCAAGTACATCCCTCCCACTAAAATTATGACTATTTTGTGATTGTCATTGTAGAAGTTACGTTACGTTATTAATATTTTATTTTAATTATATTACGACAATGTATATGATAACAATAATAATTAATAGTGTATAATTCATATTTGAATAAATACAACACAAGGAAATATACTATTTCTTTTTTTACCACTCGAATGGAGTTTTCTAAATAAAATATGTGAGAATTGATTGATTTCTTGTGTTGTGGGTAGATGTCAGAGTAGTTGGATGGAATGACTTTTTGATTGACTAATTACTTTGACATCCACTCAGCACAATCAATTAATTAATTAACAATAACTCAGCCGCAACGCAAATTTCCATAGTTAGATCTAATCTTCACATTTTTTTCGAGTTTTGGGAATATGGTGGAAATGTAGCTGCAGGGGGTCCACCAGAACCAGCAAAACTTTCAAAGTGGTCTGTGAGAAAAAAAAGGTTGGGAGCCTCTGCTCTAAAACTAAACTTATTGTTACACGTGGTGTCTCTAAAAAGTTTGGTGAATAGAACAAAGAAAATAAAAGATATAACCAAATTACATTTATTGGCCTTTAAAATAATCGCCTTGCAACACAACACACTTTTGGCAACGTTCATAGAGTTTCTGGAAACTGTCAGCAAAGTCATCTTTAGGAATCGATCGTTGTCACACGTGCTTAGATGGCCAACACATCCTCAAAACGCGCACCTCTCATGACCGTCTTGAGATGTAGAAACAAAAAATAGTCCGCAGGCGCCAGATCAGGAGAGTACGGCGGATGATTAAGAACAGTTACTACATGCTGAGTTAAAATTGCCGCACTGGAATCACACAATATCCAGGCGCATTGTCGTGCAGTAACTTCCACTGTCCAGTCCTGTGCAACTCAGGCCGAACACCTCGGATGCGTGAGAACAACCGTCTCAAAACTTTCTCGTAAAAGGCGGCGTTTACAGTTGACAGTTTCGAGGAAGGCGATTGACATTGTCTTGATTGTGGACCGCTGAAGGCGACTCTTTTTTGGGTGGTGGATAATTCTTCAAACACCATTCCATTGATTGCTGCTTGGCTTCCGATCGTACTGGTAGCGCCAAGTCTTATCGCCTGTGATGATTATTTGAAAGGATGGATTCTAGTCACACGTAGTAATAAAATATGCTTTGCTTTCTGGTTTTCTATTAGCTTGTGTGACACAAACCGGGAACCGATCTTACGCTTACCCAAATCTTCACGTACGATTGTGTGTACAGTGTCCTTGCTAATGCCCAATTCCTTTGCAATCAATCGTTGCATTAGTCAGCGATCTTGTGTTAGCATGTGTCGCACTCTCTCAATCATGTCCGTGCTTCCGCTTGCCGACGGCGGACCCGAACGTGGCTTTTTTTCCCATCGTGAAATCGTTCGAACCACTTGTAAACACATTTTATACTCAAAGATTCTGTCCAGTACATTTACACTAACATTTCATCCTTCTCCTTCTCTGTTCTCTACAATTTGTAGCAGAACTTTATGCTAACGCGTTGTTCCATTGCACTGTGACAGTATGACTCGACTGTCCGCCACAGCAGGTTAACCTTGGACACCAACTGTATCCCCACTACAAGTGAGTAATGCAATACAATGTACGCATACGCTTGTCCCGTTTCCGTTGCGATATAGAAGCATTCACCGACCTTTTTAGACACATAACGTATGCTCATACCCAATTAGATCTAATTAGCAACAGTAATCGTATAAAAGAGAAGTATACGAAAGTCCAACATAACGCTAGCCCGCACCAGGATCTCAGTCACAGATGTTCTTTTGGTTATATTGATTTTTACGTGACTGTCAGATATATACACGCTATGAATCATTATGCGAAAAGACCCTGAACTTGGTAAACAATATTCAACATCAATGGTTATCCGTCTACACATCATTATACGTACAGCTAGATAATTAGGCTCTTCTTTAATCTGATGTCAATAAAATACGTCTGCAATTGTTCTTTTAGCGACGGTTTGTCTAAAAATTTGTACTCCAACGGCTAATGAAAGATCTTTGCTAAGATCCTTTGTGCTCTACGCGCCTTGTACAGGTTTTATTCCGTGGACGTTCACCAATGTTTCAGTCTATTGGAACCTTTATCAGAGCCTTGAAATAACGCTTAATAAAACTCAAAGCTTCTGGATGGGTAACATCAAGTTTAAGTTGGTCGATGATTCAACTTCATAGAAGGTCGCTAAAAATCTTAATCCACTTGTATACACAGCTTTTGAGCTGGTATTATTCCTACCACTAGAGTGTGTCCAAGAAAGTACAAAACATATCTAATCGTTTTCAAGTAGAATCTATGACTCAAGAGATTTCTTCCAACGCACGTCCATTAATCTTTCATTTATAGACAAGTGTAATATATGATCCACAACTTGTCCCTTGTGCCTTAGTTTTGACAAAACCACTAAAACTCATAATTACAGAAAATCAAAATGGTTTTCCAATTTCATCTCTATAACTTTTATATTTAAAAGTTTCTTTGAAATTCAGATACAATAAAACTTCGGTTATCCGAGCGCCAGCATTTGGTTGATTGGTTAAATCGTTAAATAGAGTTCTTTAAAAAAAATAAGAAGAGAAAGATTGTAAAAATATGTAATAATGTTAATATGAAATCAGATTAATCATTGCTTGAATATGCCTTCTAATGCACTGAACTGTCTATGGATGAAAAATCAGAAGTACAATAACAAAGTGCAAATGAGGAATTTGAAACGATTATGGTATATAAAATTTTGCATTTTTTCATCGAGTTGTTTGAAAGGTTAGAAATTTTAATAAATTACGTTGTTTTTTGCTGTAATTTTGTATTTTTCATTTTAATAGAAGCATAAATTAAACACTTTGTATAATTGTTTATTTACAAACATGATAATTAGTAGTTTTTCTTCAATTAATCTGAATAATCGATAGACTGCTTTAGTTTTAAGCTATTAAGAAATAATCAGTTTTTCTGAATGATACACATATTTTTTTGGTTCATATTCCTTCAAATGCCATAAAAATTTATTATTTAGTATTAAATGAAGCAAGTACGGTGTATCATTGAGGTTATAAAGATTCTAGATTTTTCTAAATATTTTCCAGTTTAAAAGTGGCTTGAAACTGTAATACTTATATTTGTATTTTTACACTGTTTTAATTTCATCAGCTGGAGTATGGTCGGTCACTAAGATCTAAATTATACCCATGAAAGCATAGTATTAATTTATTGGCGTTTTATAAATTTCATTTTATAAATATTTATTATTGTTGCCTTTCGCTCAATTCTTGCTTCTTCATTTTGTATAATGAATCTATCGGCATATTTTAACATTATATTTTCTATATGTTCAATATTTACTTAAACTGCCTTCTTTGTTTTTCTTTTTATTTTATTATAAATACTGTAATGGTTTTCATATAGGTATGTCATTACATACTAATTTATTGGTAAGGTAACAATTATGATTTAAAGTAAATTGTGTATGTCTCCCTGCAGGATGTCTCCCAAACAATTTAAAGAGCACTCTTTTCTAATAGAAAGTAGCTAGAGAACAAAAATAGCCGTGGAAAGTGGAGCCTGGAAATGCATTACAGGGTTACAAACTACAGCTTATTATTTTTAAATTGGTTGGACGGAGTAACAAGTCAAACATTGTAACTTTTGTAAATGTTAATTTTTTTAAAATATATGTCTGGTATGGCTATCTACATTAAATAATAAAAAAACATATGACAAATATGCTGGATTATGAAATCAAGTTTTGTTCTATTATATATAAAAACAAAAATTTCTCAATGCCTATTTTTCAATTATTCCTGCAAAGTAAATTTTCTCACTGACAAAATTGCCTATTTTTAACTATTCCTTCAATGTTAATTTTAATTGGTAGAAGTGTGTAATTATAACCGAGATTTCTTCCACTCTTAAAAGCCCGTAATAAATTATTTCTGCAGAAATCGTCCAAATGCATATCGAAATTTTTCTTTGGATTAGCGTCGTCTTTGATGTTTGTAACAATAATGATAAGGTTCTAACGCCACGCGTGGGAGCATGATCCGCGAACTCAGAGGTTAAGGCTCTCATGTTTGCTGTGTCTGCCCGGTCGTCGCGCACCATCTCCGATGCGGGGTGATGTGGCAAGCACCACGCCTTAGACGACCGCCATTATTACCACTTATTCGATTGAACGCAGGCACTCACCTATTTTTAGTGATTGAGTAGGCCACCCACCAGGGACCAGAAAGCTCTGGGAAATTAACCCGGGTCCGTCCACACCTCAGCCCGCTCCTCAACCACTAGACAACGCTGGAGATTGTGACGTTTGTAACTCATTTAAAAATTCTTTATGATTCGACCACGTGATGAATTTTTGATCGCAAAACAAAATGCAAAAAGCGTATCACCTAATAAGTTGATGTAGTTTGTTCTTTTGTAACAAATTATATGACACCCATTGAATTACCTTGTAATGTAAAACACCATCGTAAGGTTGGACATCTGGCAACACCATAACCTTAATATATAAACGATTTTGTATCAGCATCACATAATTTTTTTCGTGCGCAAATGTCGAGTTTTGAGCCGAATAAGCGTCATTTGCGGGAACTTTTGATTTACTTCTTTAATTTGTAGAAATCTGCAACTGAGGCGCATCGAATGCTTGTAGAAGCATATGGTAAGGCTGCTATAAGTGAGAGAAGTTGTCGTGAGTGGTTTCATAAGTTTAAGAACGGTGAGTTTGACGTCGAAGACAAAGAACGCAGCGGAAGGCCGAGAGTGTATGAAGACGCAGAATTGAAAGCATTATTGGAAGAAGATGTCTGCCAAACGCAAGAAGAACTTGCACTTACATTAGGAGTAACTCAACAAGCAACTTCAAATCGTGGGGAATAATTCAAAAGCAAGGAAATTGGGTTCCATATGAACTGAAGCCGAGAAACGTTGAACGCCGATTTTGCTGCTTGCCAAGCATAAACAAAAGAATTTTTTGGATGAAATGTTTATTGTAACTTTTTTGTTTAAAATATTTCAAAGAACCTATACACGAAGTCTTGGAACATTCTTGTGGGAGAG
The DNA here is from genome assembly GCA_036346155.1 of Sinelater perroti. Classification (NCBI taxonomy): domain Eukaryota; kingdom Metazoa; phylum Arthropoda; class Insecta; order Coleoptera; family Elateridae; genus Sinelater; species Sinelater perroti. Next base: position 56,649,291 of record JARFIY010000001.1, on the reverse strand, counting down.
CCTGCATATGGCAATTGGTCCGGTAAATATCCTGGAAAATCTCACCAAAAGAAAAATGTCTTCAAAAATTACCAGTATAACAAATGATGAGTGGATATGGCAATGTAGCTGTTCATTAACACTAATACAATGCATCTACTTAATTATTTGATTTACTGTTTTGAGAAAATATACAATCAGCTAAAGTCCATTACGCAAATATCTGCGAGAGGTACCACATACGCCAAAACTCGCCGATCCTCCGCACGTGCTTGATTTAAAAACTTTTAGTCGATTTGTAAAGGAATATAACAACTCTCGTTTAATATCAGCCCCAATACCACAAAACCTACGCACTAGCAAGATCAGTGCCAACACAAAATCCCTAATAAAAGAAAGGAGAGAAATGGGAGACAAAAACTCAGAGGAATTCAGAAACATCAATAAGGAAATATCAAAAGAAGTTAGAAAAGTTATTCGAAAGTATAACACCACAAAAATCATAAAAAACAATCGAACAAAATAAAAAACTGAAAGTTCTGAAAGGTCAAATAAATATTGGAACAAAAAGTACAATGAAACTAAAAGATGAAAATGGAAATACGATTACAAACAAATCCGATATTGTGAAAATTACAGAAAACTTCTTTCGCAAACTATACAAAAATGAAAATCCTGCAGAAGTAGAAGACATAAAATATATCAGAAACCAGGGATCGGAAGATATACCTGAAATTAGTCTGGAAGAAATAAAAGCAGCAATTGGAGAGATGAAGAATAACAGATCACCAGGAAACGATGGAATAGTTATTGAGGCGATCAAGGAAGGCGGACTAGCTGTCTTAAAACCTTGAAATCTCTATTTAACGAATGTCTCATAGAGCAAAACACCCACTCGATGGGACAAGGCCATCATCACTCTGATACATAAAAAAGGAGACGCTACAAATCTGACCAACTACAGACCTATTAGCTTGCTACAACACATATATAAGCTCTTTACGAGAATACTATCAAAACGTATAAGTGTAAAACTTGACCTATACCAACCAAGAGAACAGGCTGGATTTAGAGTAGGGTTTAGTACGAATGATCACCTAACAGTACTTAAACTACTAATTGAAAATGCGTAGAATATAACAAGCCTCTTATGCTGATATTTGTAGATTATGAAAAGGCATTTGATTCGATAAATCAGCAACAACTCTTCCATGCTCTTTCGCAATGCCGAATAGTCTCCAGATACACGGGTTTACTAAAATACATATATAACCACGCAACCGCATCAGTAAGATTACACGAAGACACCAACACATTTCAAATAGAAAAAGGGGTAAGACAGGGAGATGTCATATCCCCTAAATTATTCACGACACTCTTAGAATATATGTACAAAAACCTAGATTGGGAACAGTGTGGAATTAACATCAATGGCGAACTACTAAACCATCTAAGATTTGCCGATGATCTAGTCCTGATCACAGATAAGATAGACGAAGCAAATAAAATGCTACAAGAACTCAAAGCTGCCTCAAAGGAAGTCGGGCTTGACATATACTATACAAAGACAAAATATATGACAAACCTGGTCCTGAGCGATAACATTTCGGCAGATGATATAAAAATCGAACAAGTATACTCATACAAATACCTGGGACACGAGTTAACCATTGGGAGAGATAATCAAACCCATGAACTGAAGAGGAGGATCAATTTAACATGGGCAGCCTACGGTAAGCTCAGCAACATCTTTAAATCAGATATCCCAATATGCCTGAAGAGGAAAACGTTCGATCAGTGCATACTCCCTGTTCTCACTTATGGGGCTGAAACACTAACATTGACCAAGAAAACCATAAAGAAAATAAGAGTAACACAGACGGCAATGGAAAGGTCAATGCTAGGAATAACACTTAGGGACAAAATACCAAACACCACAATTAGGCAGCGAACAAAGGTGAAGGATGCTGTGTTGAGGATAGCTGAGCTGAAGTGGAACTGGGCGGGACAAGTGGCAAGACTGAAAGATGAGAGATGGACAAGACGAATGATTGAATGGAGACCCAGACAAGACGCATTCAGAAGCAGAGGTATACCACCAACAAGATGGGCCGATGATGTAAAAAGAGTTGCAGGAAATTGGATCCAGATCGTACAGGACAGAAACAAATGGAAGGGTTTGAGGGAGGCCTATGTCCAGCAGTGGACGACCTAGGCTGGGGAAGAACAAGAACAATACCACAAACTTGTTAGAAGGTGATGAGAAAAGTTAAAACAAAGCTTAGAAATATTGGTCATAAAATAGATTGTGTAACTCATAGCCTTGTTCTACTTCAAGCAAATGATTTTGTTTGCTTTAAAATAAATATGATATCTTAAAGATGCAATTTCAAGTCATCTCTATAAAATAGGCAAACCATTGTACACATTAATGTTTGGCACTCAATATGCATTAAATGAATAAATAAAAAGATATATCTGATTCAAATTATTTATTGCACATATATGGAAAAATATTTCAAAAATTACGACGAATAATCGGTAAAAATTTATTGAGTAGCAAGAAACAAATATTCTGTTATTTCGTCCGCATTAATTCTCTCTTAAATAAATCCAGATAGGTTTCAAAGTTGTAATAATTCAATCCCATATACGGGCGAAGACCACATCAAAATAGACCAAGTCCAAAAAACTGATTATTAAATATAACATTGTTCCAATTCCTATTTAAATTTCCTCTGGCCATGAATGCTATTTTCCAGGTGCTTTTTAATCAGGTACGGTTTCACTGTTGTAGTTTGCCATGTAATGTTGAAGGCGTCTAAACGACGTTATTATCAAGCATCCCAATTTAACATCCTTTTTGACAAATTTTAGGTTTGACAGGGTGTTTATTCTGATTTTTTTCAAATAACCGTACTATAGCTTAATCATCTGTTACTGAGGTCGCATGTCTCTTTTCTCGGGTTAATAATTCATCCACAACGTTTCCTTTTAGGTATCGCTTTATCAATGTTCGTATAAAACCAAGAGATTTAAGCACATAACGCTCTTCTACTACAAAACTCATTTGAAGACCATTGGCTGGGTACACAGAAATGCAGTTTCAAATCTCTTTGTATAAACAGCAATTATTGTAAAATAATACAATTTGCTTCACCTGCGGCAATGCAACTGAGTTGCAACTTGTAAAATGTATTAGAGTGCATAACTAGTCCATTCATATGAAATATCAACCGAATACTCTTTTGAGACCAACTGTACAATTTTGTAAAACCAATAACAGTTGAGATATAACGGTTTAAACTATATCACTTTTTTCATGTTTTTACGTTAAGAGTATGGAGGAAAAACCAAATTTTGTCTTAATTAAGGAAAATAACGCTCAAAACGCACACAATGCAATGCAACAAATGTATGGTGGTCTATATTTATCGAAGTTTTAAGGATCATACGATAGACCTGTAAGATGAAAAAAATATAAAACATAATTGATAATTATTAAGATATTGTAACAAATTTCCGCGACGGTAGTTTTTATTAAACCCAGTCGTCATAGTCAGGCGGCGGACATAGTGCCTTCCAGCTGCACTGCTTGTGCACGTGCGGGACTCGGGCAATACGAACATTCCAGGAGTTTCCAGACCCCTCTGGTAGACCTCAAAAGGCATAAATATCATGCACGCAGCGAAGCAGCTATGGAGAAGCCAAAACGTTTTTCGCAAGCGCAACATAAATAATGTTACAGATAAATACAATGTAATTTTACGTCATTAATTGTATGTGTTGTGTACACAAATAGTGTTAAATCATTGTGATTGCCTGTAACTAAAATGAATAAGTAATTTTTTATATTTATATTCATATTGTAATATTTTTATTAAAATGCAAAGCACAAGGTTTGCCATTAATCTTTTTAAGGAAATTTTTCATTATGTTTTTGCACAAATGGGACTCAGTTTGCGAATTACAGCTCTGATATTATCCTTGGGTGCTTTAAGGGCAATTAACGAATGTACGGCGTTTTTCATGGTCTGCTGGTATATGTTTTTGTGCCAACTAGACTTTGTAAGCCTTTAGACCCAAATATGCGACGCAGGCAAGTTTGTGAGATGCCCAGTTGTTACAAACGTTTTGAAATCGATAAATTCCGATCTTCTGCAACACTTTCAGCTACAGCAACGACTTTCAATAGATTTAACTGCACCTAAAAGCTAGACTTTTTCGATTTTGATAATCTCCAATCTCTTTTTCTATATATGGGCTTAGGCGCTTCTGTAGTAGTGTTGTAAATATCTTGTATGTCACATTTAATAGTGTGATTCCTCTGTAATTTTTACATTGTTCTGAAGCTTTTTTTTGGTATTGGTATAATTATTCCTAGTTCCCATTCTGTTGGCATTATTACTTTTTTCCATATGTTTTTTATCAGTTTGTAGATTCTTTTGTGAAATTCTTCTACACCGTATTTTAGCATCTCTCTGTGTATGTGATCACTTACAGGTATTTTTCTATTTTTTATTTTTGTTGTAATATTTTTAATTTCTTCATATGCTGGTTCTGGTACTGTTTGCCTAGTCTCTTCTTTACCTTCATCTTCTTTCTACTGGTCATATTTTGTTTCATCTTCGGCTTCGTACATTAATTTAGAATAGTATTCTTTCCATATATTTTTTTCCTTTCTTCTTCATATATTATATTTCCGTGTATGTCTTTTATTCCTCTTACTTTCACTTGGTTCTTTCTCTTTTGGTTTTTAATTTGTTGGTAGAATTTTTTGTATTGTTGCTTTTGCTGTTTTGTTCTAGTTCATTCATCATCTCATCCATCTAACTCTTCCTTTTTGTCTGAATATTTGCTGTATTTCTCTTTTTTTTCTCTGTATTTTTCCAGATCTTCTTGTTTGTTTGTTCTTAACCATATGTTTCTTGTTTCATTCTTCTTTTTAGTTATTTCTTGGCATTCTTCATCATACCACTGCTTTTCTTTCTTTCCCTCCTCATATCCAATCGTTCTTTCTCCACTAGTTGTTATTATTTGTTTGATTTATTTCCATTCCTCTCTTTCTATTTCTCTGTAAATTTCTTTAATGTAATTTTTTCTTCCCGATTCTGTATATAATTTTTCGATGTTCCCATCTCCTATTTTTTTGGTTTTTATATGTGCTTCTAAATTCTTGTTTTATTTTTGCAGTTACCAGTGTCTGCATTCGCTCCTCTGAATAATCTTACATCTTCAATTGCCTTGTTATATATTCTATTAACCAGTATATGATCTATTTGGTTCTGCTGATTATCATATTTTGCCATTGCAACATATTCTGTTTCCGTTTTCATTCGTTTTTTCATGTAATGTATATTTTCCTGCTACTTCCTTTATATAATTTTCCTTTCCAATTTGTGCATTTAGGTCTCCTAATATAATTATCATATTGAGGGGAGCTCGGGGTGCCGCGAAGACGAGATTTCCTGGTGGTATAACGCTTTATTTACAACTGTGTGTACAATTATAATAGGGTTATTGAGGCGCTTGAATGCGCCTATGCGACCGGCGAACGACGAATCTCCTGGGATCTGCGAGAGCGACCGACTTGGAGCGGGTCGATGCCGATGTGGGTGCCACGGATGCCGCTGACTTCTATCTGGCGAGGCCGGGCCTAGACGGATGGACGCTGCTGCTTCTTGGCGAAGGGAATCCGGAGCGCCTTCCAGGGGGACCTTGTTTTCGTCTGCGGGCGTCCTCTGGTGAAGCCTTTTCTCGGGCGACTGCAGAAGCGGTGATGCAGGCTTCGGAAAGTGGCGAGTTCCGGAGAGCCGTAAGGTGGAGGCGATGGTGGAATCTGCTGGGCAGGATGACGGCCCGTTTGACCGGGGAGCTCGGCTGAGGTACGCGCGAGTGTCCTCTGGTCGGCTGCAGGGGTAACTAGACTGTGAGTCGCACAAATGCACCCTGATTTGACTCGAAGCACTCGGCTGAGGGTGAGCGCGAGCATTCGCCAATGGATGAAGTTCGTTCTGGTTATGGGTACGCACAGAACGCTTTCCGTGCACCTGGGGGGGGGGGGGGCTGGTTAAGCACGGGCGCTCCTCAGGAGGGTGAGAGCTGTTCTGGCTATGGGTACGCATAGAGCGAGCTCTGAGGCTCGACTTTCACTTCATCTTCTTCACGGTATTGGGGGTTCCTGGGATCCCAGCCCCTAACCCCCAAAGCTGCGGTGACATCTGGTGGTTTTTGGTTGGTCTGCAGGCCGCCCCCGCTCCGCTTTAGGGGGGGATCAGGATCTTCGGGCGCTTGTGGCGGGCGCCCCTGTCAAGGTCGTAGTTGTAGAGACCACGGACTGCTGGATTTCCGTGGTCTTGGACGCTGGCATGGAGTTGTAGGGTGCACTGGCCTGAGGCTCGAGCGAAACGCTGCAGTATTTATATCCGCGCCGCGCCACGCTCCGAGCGTTGGTGGGGACAATTCTGGCGGGAGCAAGGCGCGGCATCTATCTTGCTTACGCGGTCGTCTCGCTCTGGCATGCGGCGATATAGCTCGTGCTTTCGGGCGGGCGCCCTACAATATCTTTTTTGAGGTGTCCTCATAAACTTTCTCTAGTTCATCACAAAACTTGTCTTTTTCATTTTGACTGTCAGTTTCTGTAGGTGCATATACACATATTAATAATAAACTTGTATATTTTCCTTTAATTCTTAAGTAACATATTCTACCGTTTATGGTTTTGAAGCACATTATCTTTGTTTTTATTTTATTATCTACCATAAATCCTGTTCCGTTTTTATCTTATTTTGTTTCCCCGAGTAAAATATTGTAAATTCTTTTTTGTCAATTTCTTCCTGCCCTTTCCATCTTAGTTCCTGTAGAGCTGCAATATTTATTTTATATCTTCTTAACTCTCCAGCTATTTCCATCATTTTTCCGGGTTTTAACATTGTTTTTACGTTACATGTTGTTACTTTAATTATAATTTTATTTTTTTGTTTATATTTATTTATGTTTATATCTGCATTCTTATTGTCTTATTTTTTGTTCCTTTATTTGAGAGTCTTTATATATGTTTAAGTTTTTTAATGTTTTTATTATTGTTTCTGGCAATTTTATTATTTTTATTAACTTTAACAATTCTCCAGTTATTTGTTCATATTTATTTGGTTTACTTGTTTCTTGTTCTTCTCGTTTTCCATATTCCTTATTCGTTGCTGTGTTCGTCGTAATCATATTGTCTTCTGTTGCATTTTCCTGTAGTTGTTATTTTATTATTTTTTACAGGAGTGTTATTACTTTTGTTCTTTTTGTTTTCATCCTGTATTGGTACCAATAGTTGTTGCACCATGTTTGTTTGGTTTTGTGTGCTCAATGATTTACTGAATACCTTTGCTGGTTAAATAACTTAGAGGTGTAGGTTTCTTCATCCTTCTTCTTCGGTGGGGTGTTGTCATTTACTCGTGGTCTTTTCTTATTTTCAGATTTATTTTCTTGCTTTTTCTCATTTCCATTTTTTGTATTTTTTTCATTCCTTATTTCCTTTTCTTCAACTTCTAATTGTTTTAGTGTGTATGTTTCTCCATTCACTATCAGTTCATTATATCTTATGTATGCTCTGTATCCTGTGTATCTTGCTTTCATCATATGTTTCAGTATGTGTTTCTTCTCATTAAGAATTTGCTTTGGAAAATCTTCCGTTATAGAAATCTTTGCTTCTTTTTTATTTTTTTTTTGCTGTTGATAGAATTTCTATCTTTTTGTTGCGGTTCCGCAATTCTACTAATATTGGTCTTGTTAGATTTCTTTCTTTCCTTCCTAATCTGTAAATATCATCTATCTCTAGCTCTATATTTATGTTTACCTCAATATCTCTTAGCATACATCTGCACTTTTCTTTCATTTGAAGGTCGCTCTCATTTTCCTCTTCGTATATTCCGTGATTTACTAAGTTCTTCTTTTTTATTTCTTTATCTAGGTACATAATTTTCGTTTCTTGTGTGGCTATTTGCTCGGCTAGTATTTTATTTTCTTCCTTCAATTTTAGATTTCCTGTTTCATTTAATTCATTTCAGTATATATTTTGTCTATTTTTTCTTCTATGCGTTTTTCAGTTATTTCTACTCTTTCTAGTCCTTGTAGTTTCTGATTTATTTCCTTTAATATTTCTTCCATTTTACTTCTCTTTTGTAGTATTTCTTGTTTTTGAGTTTATTTTACTCTTTAACTATAACACCGTCTTATCCTTTATTTTTGGCGTTGATGTAAATGGTTTCTCTTGTAACCACGTCCATATCTTTTATAACACCGTCCAGAATTGTTTCTTTTGTAACATCGTCCCGTGACTTTAGTTTGACCGTACCGACTATGCGCCGACGCTCGCTTGTCTTTATTGTTGCTTTGCTATTCTCGCCTTTACAAAAGGTTTGGTTACTTTATTTTTGTTGATTGTTGTATGTTATCTAGCTTTCACACTTTAATTTTCTTTTCTTGTATTTTTTCTTTGTACTTTGGATATGGTTCTACACAGTTTTTTTCACTTTATTTACACTTTTACTTAATTTTTATCTATTTTTTTATTTCACAATCACAATCACAATCACACTACTTACACTTCTCACCAGATCGAAATCTATCCCATGTGATTATAACTAAACAAAAATGCAAAGCAATTACATTAGCAAAAAAAAATTATTTAGAAAAAAGTCAACAGTACAATGTTGACGTAAAATTGCTATAGTTTTGTATTTTCTACATAATACCTCAAACTTGAAAAAGAAATTGCAATTATATATATATATATATATATATATATATATATATATATATATATATATATAATATATATAAAACACAATGGAGACTAACAATCAGAATAATTTACACCTATAACTACATCTATTAATACTATCAGATATAATGTGTTGTGCTAATAAATCTAATGGTAAGGCAAAAAGTTACAAGATAATTAAAAAACAACAAAATAATAGAATAGCAGAGCACATAGAGCGATATGGAAAAGTAAATATATAAATTAAGAATACATGTACAATTACGACTAAAAAATAAGAATGTAGAAATAAACTAAACATCCAAACTGATGATTGGTCATAGATATTTTCAATTATATGTGCAAAAGTCCAAAAGAACAAACAAATCAAATTATGGGACAAAAGATTTTGTTTCCCACCCATTACTCATATGTAATAGATGTGCAGAACAACAAAAAAAGTTTAATAAAAATTCAGATATAATAAATTATATCGCCAGTGGTTAAGGGGCGGGCTGCGATGCTGACGGACCCGGGTTTATCCTCGGTCTTCTCTGATGCCTGGCGGGTGGACTACTCAGTCACTAAAAATAATTGAGTACCTGCGTTCACTCGAACAAGGGGTAATAATGGCGGTCGTCTTAGGCGCGGTGCTTCCCACATCGCCCCGCATCAGAGATGGTGCGTGATGACCGGGCAGAACGATCGAGAACATATGAGAGCCTTAACCTCTCAGATCACAGGCTGTACTTCCATGCAGGCGTTAGAGGCCTTTACCATTATTTTTATAAATTATCTATATGAGCATATAATAAAAAAAAAAAAATAAAAATATTAAGTAAATGCTACGTTACTGAGTTGTTTCCTTCTTAAAAGAGGTGAAGAAATTCAACAAACAAAAATTCAATAGTGTCATAAAATTGAATATTTATTTGAAGGTTTCTTTCTGGTTTCAGTACATGAATTTTAAAAAAAAGTCTATTGAAAATTTTTTATTAATAGCGCAAGATTTCAGAAAAGAACGACTAGAAACAGGAAAACGCAATGCATATTTAACCGATTCATCTTTCTTTTATCGAAGATAGGATAAAAAGTCTAGTATCCTATCTAGTTTAATTTTAAAATGTAATTAATGATCTTCCAAAACAAAAAAATCTCTGACCTGCAATAAAAGATACCACAAAAATTGTTCATTACATTTTTCACATGCCACGCTATGAAAATGATAGTGACAGATTATTCTTGTTCTCCTTTTAGTAATGTGTATTCGCATAATGGCTCATAGTCATTTATATATCCAGTACCATTTTAGGCTTCTATACCTAAAAAGAAAGCCTAATAAAATCTGTCTGTCCATCGCAACTTTCAACTCGAGAACTACTGAACCTAAAGACATATGAGAGGTATCATTCGAAAGCCTATGACTTACCGGGTTCACATCCACGAACTGACATAGGTGGGATGTTTTAATATGGGGATGCAATAAGTGTTTTTAGCAAACCCAGCTTCCAATATGTCATTCATTATAACTTTTGATCAAGGCAACTTCCAAGCTGGAGACAAGTTTTTATTTCTGTTATTTTTGACATCTGTCAAACTTTATAATTTTTGATCTGTGATAGAGGTATAACGTTTTCAGTATTCAACTAAAGACCATAAGTCAAGTCCAGACGCTAAAAATCAACCTGATCTGAAAATCTCGAGATCGGTTTGACCGGAAGTGGCCGCAAATTTTTGTTTATGTATAGAAGCCCTGGACATTCATAGAAAAGGAGTTCCACGTCCGTACCTGTTTTTTCTTAGATGGACGTATACATTAACAATAAGCAGTACATTGTTTTCACCAAAAGAAAATTTAGTGAAATCCTTTTTATATCAACATAACAACCTTTAGTTCACAAATAACCTGATTTTTGTAGACGATTATGTCTAATTATAAAAGAAAATTTAAAAAAATTAAAAAAAGCTAAGCAGTTTCAAAATTTAATGAAACTAAACAACGTAATATAACCACAATAAATATGTTTCTAACTTGTATTTAATATCACAATTATTTCGTAGTAATCTATGTATAGCAAACATACATATATATATATTGGCAACCCTGGCCACTTATATTTATAACCTTACTTTGGAATACCTTTTCCATTCTTTTTACAGTAGTTATTTTAAATACGAGTTTATTTTAAACAGCGCCTGTACTGGTAATTATTTTAAAAATGAGCTTCATATTAGATACAGCAGGTACTTACCAGGAAGTTGGAGAACAGGCTAATACAGAAGAAAGTCAAGGTAATGCTTTGCACTGTATTTTTGTAATCAATATGTAATAACTGTAAGAATTATTTAACACGTTGCCTGCCGCAATGTATATAAAAATATTGGTCTTTCTGGCCAACATTTTTTTTTAACTGTTAGTGTCCTATAATGCATGCAAAAAGTTTTTTCAGGAAAATAATTTCTTATAACAAAATTTTTGATGAGATTCACCTTGTGGTCACGCGGCTATATGTCATAAATATGGTCCTAGTAGCCGTGTGTCACCAATGTTGTGCCTCGCTGTAACTCGTCGAAACTTGTACGAGACAATCGGAGCCACGGTGGCCCGGCGGACAAGATCCTCGTTCCACTGTCCTTGAGCCGGCGTGGGCGAGTATGTGCATGTTAGTAGGCACAAAAAGCCCTTGAGGCAGAAGTGTTGGTAAGTGCGCCAAAAAACAAATATCCGACAGTCTGATATCGGTAGACTTTTGTTGGAATTCGTTATATTCAGTCGCAAAAAGTTAGAGCCAAGTGAAATGGATAGTTACAAAGAAGAACAAGATGCTTGCAGCAGTTGTGGCAGGTAAATATGCACATAATACAAATTTGGAATATATTTTTTAACTTTTATTATAGGAATCATTATTTGATGAGGATGGTGAAAATTTGTTTGGTGAATCGTCAGATTCAGTTCTGAGCAGTGACGACGAATCTGATGACTCAACAAATCAATCACCGCTCCAACAACCCCCAATAAAACAGTTCAGAACTGGTGAGAAAGAAGTGAAAGACACAACTTTGTCATCTCAGCCAAGTTGTTCAAAGATGCCAGATAACAGTGATTCAATTATGCAAACAACTGAACAAGTTGTTAAGGATTATACCTGTGACACTACTAGTAGAAGTGATGATAAAGAAGATTCTAATACCCAAAGTACTTGGAAACTCATGACAGGATTGAATTTGAAGCAATTTTTGTTCACAGTACCTAATCCTGGCGTGAGTGTTACAATTTATGGAGACTAATAAATCAATAGACTTCTACGAGCTGTTTGTGGATGAAGATATGATGGTTATCGAAACAAACAGGTGCGCAACCCAATGCAAAGCCAAAGAAAATGCGCCAAAAGCTAGAATTCACAACTGACAAGACACAAATATTGACGAATTAAAAAGTTTCTTGGTATGTTACTCTGGATGGGTATTGTTCAATACCCAAATATTGAGTTATATTAGTCAAAAATGCTCATTTTCAAAAATTTAGTGAGCTCTGTAATGTCTCGAAATCGGTTTCAGTTATTATTCAAAATGTGGCATTTGAACAATAATGAAAAGCTCAGCACAGACAGATTACAATTAAACTAATTGCAAACTTTCAACGTCACATCACACCAAATGAAGCCATATGTATTGACAAGACAATTGTTCCCTTTCATGGATGTTTGTCATTTAGACAATATATAAAAAATAAAAGATACAAATTTGGTATCAAATTGTACAAATTATGTATCGATAAGGGATACACCTAAAATCTCATGATTTATTGTAGGCAAGACCGAGTAAAAGGAGAATCATCTCAAAAAGTAGTCCTATTGCTCGCAGAGGCTTTACTCAACAAGGACCGTACAGTTTTTACGGATAATTATTGTAAAAGTATGGCTCATGTTTTACTTGAAAATAATACCCGTTTGGTAGGGACACTTTGATCAAATCGAAAATTGATTCCTGGACCTGTAAGAAGGGAGAGACAGAAGCTCCTGAAAGCACCACAGGTGTTGTTCAGAAATGGAAAGATAAAAGAGATGTCATCACTTTATTTACAAAACACCGATGAGTTAGTAACCAATGGTTGGTAGTACCAGAAAAGAAATTTAAAAACCAGCTGCTGTTGTTGATTACAACAAACACAAGGCTTACATCGATTTATTCGACCAAATGAAAGCTTATGCCACATCTTTACGGCGAGGGGTGAAATGGTACCATAAACTGGCTATTGAACTTCTTGCTGATAGTGCATTGGTAAATTTATATATTTTGCACCAGGAAGTGACCAATGATAAAATGACAATAACAAAATTCAAACAAGAAGTTACTAACAAACTTTTACAAATGGAAGATACGCCTCGGCATTGCTTAGAAGATGTGGGTCATAACAAGAAAGGTCGATATGTAGTTTATGAAAAACTGAAAAGAGAATCTGGTCAATCCAATGTCCAAAAAAAGACCCCCCCGTACAAAACTAAATTGCATTGCATGTGAGAAGTTGTACTGTTTGGAGTGCTTCTTTGTTGTGCATAACTGTACGAAGTAAAATACTTTAATTTCCAATGATTTTGTGTAATATTCATTACATATTATTTTTTGCATAGTTTTTTATTTTTTCTCGTTAATAAAGACGCTTTTCTTTGCATGTCGTTTTAATTTTTGAACAATATAATAGGTCTAGTAAAAAGAAATCCATTATTTTTGTATGAAATTGAAGGTTTTATTTAACATACTTAGAATGAACCAATTTAGGTCAAATATGCGCCGTTTTGTTCGATAACTTGTTGCCATTTTGAGGGTAATTCCATTGTGCCTCTCTCATAAAAGACCTTGTTCCTATTGGCAAAAAACTGGGACAGTCAATTTTCACAAGCCTTTCTTGAGGCGAATTTTTCACCAGCAAAATAGTTTGCCATGGACAAAAACAGGCGGTAATCACTTAGTGCCAGGTCCGGACTATAAGGTGGTTGCTTAAGTACCTCTCAACCAAGCTCCCGAAGCTTCTGGCGAGTCGCTATCGATGTGTGTGGCCTGGCGTTGTCTTGATGAACACAATTCTGTCCTAGTGGCCAAAGTTGGCCGCTTCTGGGCGATTGCTTCCTTCAGACAGTCCAATTGTTCACAGTACAGGTTCAAATTAAGAGTTTGGCCATAGGGGAGCAGTATATGATTCTGGCTTGACCACCGTCTTCTAAATGGTTTCAAACGGTCTTTTGTGCAATGTTTAGCTCCTGAACAATAGAAGCAGTGCTTATATGATGGTCGGACTCGGATATTTTCGATAATTGGCCTTCCAAAGCGTGGTGCATCTTTGCATCGAAATTACCGGAACAGAATCGACTAAATCAAAACTGCGCTTAATTGACTCTTACAGTATCAGAACCATAAACATTATTCACATTTTCGGCCGTCTGGTTTGCATTTTCACCTTTATCGAAGGAAAATTGTAAAATATAGCGTATTTTCTCTTTGCTGGTGTCCATCTTTGACGTGAGCTCAAACAAAACTGAGTCAAACATTCACAAAACTGTCAAATAAGTTTTTTAGTATGAAATGTCAGCTTTCTAACGCCATCTAGTGTAAACCAATCGGACTTTTAGAGCGCGAGATAAAATTTATTAAAGCCATCTATTGGAAAAAGCCAGCGTGGTTCCGTGGTTGAGGGGCGGGCTGCGATGCTGACGGACCCGGGTTCAATTCCCGGTGCTCTCTGATGCCTGGCGGGTGGCCTACTCAGTCACTAAAAAATAATTGAGTACCTGCGTTCACTTGAACAAGGGGGTAATAATGGCGGTCGTCTTAGGCGCGGTGCTTGCCACACCGCCCCGCACCAGAGATGGTGCGCAACGACCGGGCAGAAAGAGCGAACGTATGAGAGCCTTAACCTCTCAGTTCGCAGGCCGTGCTCCCACGCGGGGCGTAGAGCCTTACCATTATTATCTATTGGAAAAATAATGGATTTCTTTTTACTAGACCTATTATTTTCGAGGCCATGAGATGCTACTGGTGAGCCTCATTTTCACAGGCCAAAAACGGCATCAGATTCTTCTGACCGATTTTCAAACCTATATAAATTATATAGGAATGAGACTTCAATGAAGCAGCATGCAGCTATAGAACCAAATCATGTCCGAGACCACAATGCAGTGTTTCATGGCTGTTAAGTAAAATACAGTGAGACGACACGTTTGTGTCTCATGGCAGCCAACGTGTTAATATAATTTATATAGGACATTATATCTTAATATCTCTGCAGGCAGCAGTGTGCTGAAAGATATTCTTAAAGAGTACAAAGCTTCTCTGCAAACCAAAAATAATGAATCTGAGAAGAATCCAGACATTTTTGAGGAATTTTTTAATGATATGGGATGGACCGATATACAAAACGGTAACAAACCTAAGAAAACTAAATTAAAATTATCTCCAAGTCTTACACCCGATGCGAAGACAGTTTCGGCTAATAAGAAAGAGATTGATGCAATTCTGAAAAAGTCCATCGTCCTTAAACCAGAATTTGAAAAACTTCATACTGTCCCTCGCTATGATGTATCAGATAAAAAATTACGTGCAGAGCGAAAAGTAAGTTGTAACATGTTTGGAGTAGGAAAAATTTTCTTATTTGTATTTGTAGAAGGAACGGGAGAAAACCAAGGGAAAAGCAATGGTTTGGCTTACCAGCAACCGAAATGACTGACGAAGTTAAACATGACTTGGAGGTTCTGCAGATGCGCTCTGTTTTGGATCCAAAACGTTTCTATAAGAAAAACGACCTTAAAGTTTTACCAAAATACTTCCAGGTAAATTTAATATTAATATGGAATTTAAGTTTATAACATTTTAACATAGGTGGGAAAAGTTGTGGACTCTCCACTTGATTATTATAACAATCGGCTAACCCGTAAAGAACGTAAGAAGACGATTGTAGATGAATTATTGGCTAATGCAGAATTTAATAAATATAATAAGAGGAAGTACAGGGAAATAATTGAAGAAAAGCAACGCACACATTACAAGGCTTGGAGGCAAGCTAAACGTTTGAAAAAGAAAAACAAAAAATAATGTATAATGTTTTTGTATTTATAAAAACACCACATTTGTAATAAAATGTTATAAAATTCAAAAATCTTTAATATCCTCCAGAAACTTCAATAGAACTTCCATTTATATACGAGCTCTATCAGAAGCCAAAAATGTTATTACTTCGGCCACTTCTGCAATTGTAATTATAAATGTTAAACCTAAATGTCAGTTTTATTGCTTACCGTTTGGCATGCCAAATCTTTTTAAAGCAATAAATGGCGTGAGCTTCGCTTTTACTTTCTCAGGTACGATGTCGGTCATAGGTGATACAATGAAACCAGGCAAAATTGCGTTGCATCTAATTCCAAATTGCCCAAACTCCTTGGCAGCTGTCTTAGTGAGACCTTCGACGCCAGCTTTGCTGGCGCTGTAATTTGCTTGCCCTATATTTCCATACTTGCCTGAAGTGCTTGCTATGTTTATAATAGAAGCATTTGACAATTTTTCTTGTACTATAGCTTGTGCAAAAACCTGTGTAACTAAAAATGTTCCCTAAAATGATGCTAACATTATTTGTCCACTAAGAGGAATATTAGCAAACCTTCAAATTCACATCTATGACCTCTTGGAAGTCCTCTTCAGAAATTTTCAGCAAAAAGTTGTCACGAGTTATTCCAGCACAGTTAACAATAACTGTGGGAGGCTTTTTGTAGACTTCCAAGATGCTTGTTAGTGCCCTTTTGACACTGGAAGCCCCTAACGTTCAAGTCCAAGCTTAAGTGGTCTTCAGCGCTTGGAAGCAAATTAATTGTTTCTTTTGCTGCCGCTAAGTTTCGGTCTGCTGCGATAACTTTTGCTCCTTCGCGTGCTAGAATTTGGCATGTTGCTCGGCCTATACCAGACCCAGCACCTGTAGCAAACAAATGGCTTTTAGCAACTTTACCATGCAATTTAACTTTTTATTCATCAAATATAACACTAAAAGTACAATACATATTGTAGTACAATAAGAACACTATCCTCATATAATTTCATACAAATCGGCAAATATCAAGAGGGTTATAATTTTTAAGGCTGGAATTTCGAGTATTAATAGAGCCTCAGTCAGTTGCCACTGTTGTGATTGTTTAGAGAAACTTAGACATGTGTATGTAAAAGATCAACTATTTAAGGACAGGTAGTATCTTAGAAGAGAATTTGCTGAGTAGACTAATTGTAAGAACATCATAAAAATCGTCAAATACACATAACATAATTTCTGGGGGTCTGAAACGTTCTATTTTTCAAACATTTTCAATATTTCAAAGAGCATGATATAATGATGAGTATCGAAAATTAAAATTATGTATGTACAGCCTTATAAGGATAAACTTTATAACATTCACATTACAACAGCTGATTAATGATCAAAATCACCCATAGAAAATTCTTTCCTTTCATGAGGCTATTTTTTATAGACATGGTGTTGTAAACTGCTGTAACTACCAGATTTGGGGCAGTAAAATCTTTATGTCTTGATAGAGTTTGTAACAGCCCAAAAGTTAATTTGTAATGTGAAATTACAAGGAATTAAATTATTGTTGAACTCTCCTTTTTCATGAAAACACCATTGCTAGTTCAGACTACTACTAGAAATCATGTTTCCACAAGTATCTGATGATGGTCTAATTTTCTATCAAAATTATGCATCACCATATTTTGGGAACAGTGTTTATACTAATCTAGAACAACTAACTTAATTTTCTTTTTATAGACTTTCTGTTTGGAGTTATATAAAAAATAATATCGCAATTTATAATAAGTTACAGAAGTTATCATCGTAATGTCTATAAACATGCTATCTTATGTGTGAGAAGTTGGATTTTGTTTCAATATCTGCAGGGCTGTCAGCGGTACTGACATTAAATTGCAATAAAATTAACAAAAACTTTAAGAAATGTTTATATTTTTTATTGGGCACTTCAAGAAAAGATAATCAAAGGACTATTTTGAATTTTAATACAATAAATGATCTTCCAGAGTAACTGCATTTTATTAAGCAACAGTCACCTTCAACTGTTGTGATGGTTAAAAAACAGATATATGTAAAGAAAGCAATAGCAAGCCCTTACTCAAATGTCTTAAACATACAAAACTTAATCATGTTTAAAAAACTTTAATAACGAGACTCTTTAAGATAGCATAAACGGGTTAAAAAATTATAATAACATACTAAGTATATTTTTATAAAAAAAAACTTGGGTGAAGTGCAGAATCCAGTATTTTATGGCATATGATGAACAAATGTAACGATTTCGCAATCTATCTCAGACCACTATATGAAACAATAAAATGGCGCAAATCAATATAAATTTCTATGGTATCGTTATTATCAGCGTGTAGTATGTTCTTGATCTTAAGAAAAAAATATTTTTGCTTAAACATGACTATAGTGCTGACAATTGCTTTCACAATTAGAGCACTAACCAAAACAAAAATCAGCGAAGACGCTAAAAAGGCTGAATATGAAAATTAATATATATGTAAGATTAAATCTTCAGCAAATGGCAAAATTCTGATATAAAGCTTTCATGGGCTAATTATTTTTATACATATATACGGATCAATACAAAACATGTTAATCTACAATATTTATAAGTGTAAAAGTCTGAAACGCTTCTTTTGGAGTAGAACTAAGCGGTCATAATCTCTTTGATATCGATTTTAATTTAAAAAATATAAAAATTGTAAGGAGATAGTTCAAACGAATAAAATGACAAAGGAAAATTCCTCAGTTAACAATTAATGCTCTAAGATGATAACATAAGACTATGATGAATCTGTTACAGTTCAAGACGACAGTTATTTTAAAGCAAAGGTTATAAAACAGAGACGCAAAACTATTGTAAAACAAATTCCTTCTTCACAATGGCCCTCACATCAAAAACGTAATCGATGAGGACTTTTTTCTCGATGGCCATATTTAAGTTTTTTATGGTGGTAATCTGGAAACCTCTGCTACACACTTCATCGTTTAATTCAGCAAATACATCAATATCAGCAAGTTTCGTTTTTGCAATAAAGCGTGTCAGTGTCGCAGAATCATTTTAGGTCTTAAATAAGATTGAAGATCAAAATATTTCTGCAAGTGTGAAAGAATATAACATTTTGGATACAGCTGCTTTTGGCACTAAATTTAAAGGTCAGGGGTTGGTATTCCTTACGCACAGCACTGCGTATGTCTCTAATTTCAGAAACACCGATGCCAGTTAAACATGACATTTCTTTCCAATGCCACTTAAAAAAATTTAATGTTGTTTAATCACCACAACAAATAATACAACAATCACTATTATTTCTCAACTAAACAGTTGACGAAAACTTGTACTTAGAAAAGTAAAATTTTCTTCCCTTCAAGAATGCAACAGTAGAAACTTTTAGATTGAAGGATGTATATTTAATCTTTTCAATTATCTCTTTGAAGAAATGTTAGATAACTAATTGTTCATCTTTTATCTTTCTTAAATGATGGAAAGTCTACTAACTGCACTCGGCATAATTTCTTTCCTGGGGAAATATGCCTGACTCTGACAGTTTTTTAAGGCTGTTTATGACAAATTTTATATTTTTAACGAAATTCAAACGGAAAAAGCCTAGCGCGTTGAATAATCGCGCCACACAAACACAATATTTATCGACACTACTTGATCAGTGCTAGTAAAATCATCAAATGAGCTGCAGAACAAGAAAAACGTGAGAACCAATCAGTGGAGTATCTTTAGGTGTGAGCATTTGGTGCGTGTTCCAAAAGAACGTTACAAAATTGATATCAAAACAAAAGTCTAGCACTTTGTTATTACTATGATAAAAAAATATTTACCGATATGCTTTATCATTACAAATTAAATTAAATTACTGGATCATATCTAGTGCCTAAACAACACCAATTAAAGGAAAGCAAGCTGGAATAAGGAGAAATAAAACCGCTAGCTAAAGTAATCAGGTTAAAGAGTTCTTAATATTAAATGAAGCTAATCTAAAATATTGTAACTATTGATAACGGATAAGAATTTTGGAAGGTACGGAGGTTGCAAAACATCAAAACTAAAAAATATTAAGATATAATTACTATACTAATTATAATGATGCGGATAGTTTATCAGTTGATGATAGCAAAAGGTAGAGAGAGAAGAAAAAAGAGGTATTTAGAAAAAGCAAAAAAAAAACGCCAAATCACCAAGAACATCCGGAGAAGAAAGAGATCAGGACTCATCAGAAGGGGAAGAAATGGGAGAAGAAGCAATAAAAGACCAAAAAACAACGAAGAAAAAATGTACTGATAAATATGATGAGAGAAATGATGGAGAATATCAAGGAACTGCGGTAAAACCAAAAGAAGCAGCAAGTTCAGATGCAAGAAGTAAGAACTAAAGGAATTAAAATCTGAACAACAAAATTGCCTCAGTGAAGTAACAGAACAACAGAAAGAAAATAAGGAACTCAAAGAGGTAATAGGAAAACTAGAAAGCAAAGATGAAAGAATGAAAAAAAATGAGAGAAATAAAATTATAATAATGGAAAGGAATTCAAGCAGGAAAAGCCTAAAAAGAAGTGGAACAATTTTTATCAGACTGAAGGTAAAACTAAGTGCGATAATTAGAATACACCAAAGAAAAAGCAAAAATATAACCATCATTAGGTTTGAAAATTGGGAAGATAAACTAGAGGCAATGAAAAAAAAGCCAAGCTGAAAAGGAAAAAGATGTTCATCAATAATGATCTAACAGAGGAAGAAAGAAAATTATAACTACGTTAAGGAAGAAAAGGACATGATAAGAGAGTCATAGTAAAATATGGAAAGGCAATAGTAAAAAGACAAGCCTGGCGGTGAAACTGGAAAACTAGAAATTTAGAAAAATAAACCCGACCAGGACATTAGTTAAAAAAACTGACAGAAATAAGGGAGGGACCGGAAGCAAACTGATGACGAAAAGCAATAGAAACAAATATGGATAAAAAAAAGATCAAAAATTATTTGTGGCAACATAGAATGTACGAGGAAGATGCACTTCTTAGATTAACGCAAGTACTAAAGAAATATGAAGTGGATGTCCTAGCAGTACAAGACACCAAACAGGCTGGAAATTAAATAAAAGAAGTGGGAAAGTATATATTCTTTACAAGCAGAAACGACAATAGGATGCTAGGAACAGGTTTTCTAGTAAGAAAATCAATGAAAAATGAAGTAATCCAATTTACCCCGATAACAAATAGAATGTGTATGATTAGGTTTAGAAGTAAATATAGAAAGATAAGTATAATAAATGTACATTGTCCTTCGGAAGGAAAAGATGCAGATGAAAAGAATAGGAGAGCAGTATGACAAAATTCCAAGATACAACGATAAAATAGTAGTGGGGGACTTCGATGGTAAAATAGAGAGAAAAAGTATATAAACCAGCTATAGGTAATCACAGTAAACACATGGAAAGTAACGGTAATGGAAAAATAATGATAGATTTTGCAGTGAAACGAGATTTAAGAATAGCTACAACATACTTCCAGCATCATAGCATACATAAAGAAACATGGATGCCACCAGGCGGGAAAATTGTGAATCAGATTGATCACATGACGATAGACGGGAAACATCTAAAGTACATAAATAATGCTAAAAGCTACAGAAGTGCCGACGCAGATAGTGAGCACATACTTGTGAGGACAGAAATAAAATATAGAAGATCACCAACAAAAAATAAAACGGGGAAAGTAAAAATAAGATATCCAATGGAAAAACTCCAGGAGGATAGTATAAGAAGAAATTTCAAAAAAAAGTAACCAAAAATATAACAAAGAGTAATACTGAGTGAATTTTGAGAAATTACTGGAAAAAGGAGGAAAACACTAAAAAGTGAAACAAGAGAACAAAAAAATGGTATGACGCGGAATGTAAAGAAATAACGACAAAAAGAGAACAAGCACGAATAAAATGATACAGCGGTATACGAGTAAATTAGAAAAGCGACAAAGAAAGTGCGTAGGAAAAAGAAAAGAGACTATATAGAAAAACAAATGAAAAATATCCAAAATAAAGAAATAGAACCACCTAATCAAGAGGAAATCAGATCAATCATTAACAGATTTAAAAATGGAAAGATACCTGGGTAAAATGGAATAGGAGTCGAGATGATAAAGACAGGCGGACACAAAACAGAAGAGGAGCTATGCAAGATAATAGCAGATGTGTGGAAAAAGGAAGTGATGCCAACAAGGTGAAAGAAGACACTAGTCTGGCCAATACACAAAAAGGGAAACCAACCAGTCTGTGAAAATAGCATTTTTAGATATAGCATATACGACACTGGTAGTGGCGATAAAAAAATAGGCTTAACGAGATAGCAGAGAAGTTGGAAGAATACCAGTGTGATTTCTGAAAGAACAAGTCGGTTACAGATCAGATCTTCATAATACGTCAAACAATAGACAACAGTATAGACCAAAAAATAATGGTTTATATTCTATTTATTGACTTTAAGCAGGCGTATGATAAAATAAAAAGAACAAAAGTGTATGAAGCATTAAGAGAACTAAAGATGTCAGAGAATCTAGTGAGATAAATAAAAATCACATTGGAGGAAACATTATAAGATCCTACATAGTACATAGACGTATATCTGAGAAATTTCATGTAAACAGAGGGCTAAGACAAGGGGATCCACTATCAACATTATTCACCATAGTACTAAACAAAGCTGTTAAAGACACAGGAATACCAACAACAAGATCAATATATAACCAAAGAACTCAAATCATGGCATACGCAGATGGTGTGATACTTTTAGATAGAAACAATAGAAATCTAAAGGAAGAAACAACAAGAATCGAAAAGAGAGCAAAAGAATAAGGATTACAGATAAACGAGAAAAACAAGTATATGGTAGTGGAAGAGTACAAGATGGTGAACTAGAAATTGTAGTGGAGGATGGAACAAAATATTATTTTGAAAAGGTGGAAATATTTAGCTACCTGGGCGTTATTGTAACAAATGTAACATTAGGGCATGTAATGAGGACCAAGAATATCTCCAAAAAGTGAAATTATCCATTTACAAGACTATAATAAGACCAGTAGTGCTTTATGGTAGTGAGATATAGAAAATGAATAAAAAAGAAAAAGAAGCTTTAGAAATTTGGTGAGAGAAAGATACTGAGAATAATATTCGGTGGAATAAATGAAGCAGAGGAATGGAGGAGGAGAACAAATGAAGAATTAATACAACTGTACCAACAACCACCGATAACTACGGTGGTAAAGTCACAACGGATGAGATGGCTAGGACATATTTCAAGACTACCAGATACAAGACCAATAAAGCAATGGGCTCAAGTAGCCTCCAGAGCTGATGTGTGTTTGTGAGTAGGTGCGTGCGTGCACCAGATAAAAAGCTAATCTCAAATATATTTTGCATAGCAATGTTTGAATTTAATCTGTGATGTCAAACTCCAAATTAAATTGTCTTATATGATCTATCACCTCATTTCAGAATTTCATATGTATATACATGGTCCGGCAGGGCGGTATGATGTTTGTGAAAAGATTGTCATGCGCGTTGGGCTGGACCAATTCAGAAAAGTTGATATCTAATCATTGACAGATATCATTTCAGTAGCAAACAGTAATGGAGCCTTGGTCTGTAACACATCATGTGTTTGTTTACACCTTCATTGAAAGGGGTCGTTCTGTGGTGCTCGCACAGCGATTTCGAAACCATATTAATGTTGGTCGTCATGGTCGCGTGCCAAAAGGAATACCATTATGAAGTGAGCGAATAGTTTTCAAATAACAAGAAGGGCTGCACAGAGAGGTGATCGAACTGTACGGACCCCGGAAAACATTGAGAGGGCGCGGTAGTAGGTATGTCACGCTCACGCTCACGCTCTTCGGATGTCAGACAGTTCAGTTTGCAGAATCTTGCACTTGGACCTTCATTTCCGTCCCTATAAGATTATGGTTGTTCAACTGCGGCAAAATGACTTCTTGAGATGACATAAGTTCGCAGAAACGATTCTTTTGATCATAAGTGACGAGACTCACTTTCATTTATCGAAAAAGGTAAACAAACAGAATTTTCAGTACTGGCCATCCAAAAACCCGTAAAAATTGCATCAACAACCTCTGCACTGCAAGTGAGTAACTGTTTGGTGTGGCGTATCTCGAACCTGCATTATTGGGTCTTATTTTTTTGTGAAAAAACACAGATCGCTAGCTTACCATGTTGCGTGATTATTTCCTGCCAGAATTATGAAGACGGCGCATTAACCTCAACAGTTTGATTTCAGCACGATGGGGCGACTGGTCATACATCAATAGCAACAACAGTTTTTTAGGACAACATTTCCCTGGACGTCTGATTTTATGTGGAGTGGCCTGCTTGGTTACCAGACCTGTCAGCTTGTGACTACTTTTTATGGGGCTACCTAAAAGATAAAGTTTACATCGACAAATCGTAATCTTGAAGCCCTTTCCGAAACCATAACGCGAAAAATTCAAAGGTTTCGGCGTGATATGCTTCAACGGAGTACGGATAATTTCGCCACCCATCTAGAAGAATGCCTCCACAAAAATGGACGGCACCTAACTGATGTGATTTTCGTAGCTGATTATTTTGTTCTTATGTTTCGTTATGTGTTCTCAAATGATAATGTAGCGGTAATGAATAAAAACAATAAATTTTGAAATTCGTTCGAAAATAAATGTGACAGTCTTTTAAAAACACCACACCTCCCTGTCGGACCTTGTATAAACATTAAAATGTTGAAGTGTATCCTTGGTTCCTATTAGTGTATCTTTCATGATCAGGTTTGCAGTTAGCCTAAGCTTCTCTTATAGGTTCTTCAGTTTGTCTAGGCCAGGAACCAATAAAAAATCACACTTTATTCTGGAGGAATTCCTAATATCAATTAGATGTTGAATACACTTAATATAATGCTTGCACAGAAACTTCTTTGATTTTGATATGTCCTTACTTAATTGATTGGAACTCTTAAAGATGAGGCGACTTATGAGGTCAAAACTCAAATCTAATTATTTTCTAAAAGTGAGTGTAGCAGAAATGACTTATCTTATTACAGACTCAATAGTTGCTTATATCCAACTATACGACAGCGGAATGATCTAGTTTTCGATTACTTCTTTCAGTTTAGTTACAAATTCTTTAGAAAAGTTCAGAATTTATTTTACGGTGAAACACTTCAACTTTCTTGAGAAGGTTCTTTTTCATAAAATGTTTTTGTTTGCTATTTAACCAAAATATCTCAGTAACGGGGGTTTATGTTGTTCTTTAAAAATTTTCAGCTTCTAATCTCAAGAAATTCCTTTTACAGTCAATGTGTTAGGTTTTGAATAATTTCATCAACTGTCAGTATTGTTCTTATCCCTGCCTCGATTAGGTACTTGGATCACTTCAAAAACCCATTTGATGTTTCTTTTTTCTAGGAACGTTTTAAGTGACTTCTCAAGAACGAGACGAATTGCAAGGGTTCATGGATATCAAATGATTCAACCATTCTGTAAGAATCATTTTTATAAATCTATTTACAAATAGGCTAAACAAAAATAAATATCGTAAACATCAGTGACGTGATCCCTTTATGTAGCCCATACAAAGTCTTCTAATCTAACTGAATTCCAAGATGGACTTTGGCCATTTAATATAATCAAACATAATGAGAAAAAATCACATACACACAAAAGGTAAAGAATTTGATCAATATTACTAGTAACTTCAGGTCACATTTCAGATTTTATTACCTTACCCCTTAAAACTTGAGAAGTGTGTGCAATGTTGATGAGAAATTAAAGAAAGGGCTCAATTTTTGTTGTTTTCATGATATAGTTTTTGATATAAAAATTATATATGAACAAAATTGTACGAATATAAATTATTATATAGATCTAAATTCTCATACGTCAAAGCTATAATCTTCCATATTTCCTAATTTAAACATTTTCTTTCAAAAACTAATGATGAACATATTAAGATTACTAAAATATGCACTAGTAAGCACCTCTTTATTAACTAACATAATCACCAAAAATACCTCTCGTTTCGAGAAACCGCTAAAAGATTGCAGAAACCTTTCCGAGTTTGACAAAAATAAGAAGTCTTTGGAAATCAAGATCAGAAATATGATTTGAGTAAAACAACGTGATAAAACGCAACATACCCGGAAACTGTTTATATCATTGTATCTTACACCAACATATACTACAAAAGAATTATAAAAAACAAGTTTAAATATCATATAATCAGTAACTGAAAATTATTGATCTTAACGAAATTTGTACTATTATAACTTACATTTTTTAAGAACATTTTGTAATCAATAAATAGAATTCATATTTTTATATAGTCGATAAAGTTAATGTTAATATTCTTAGCGAGTTTTACTTAAGACATCCATTATTGTAAGTATAATTTTCGTATTTAAATTATTCTTAATGGTGAAAATATTTCCAATACCACGTTCTATAGTAAAATAACACTAATTCAACTATTTTTTTTTGTATTTATTTGTAGTTAAAATTAGGTGTTCAGATTAACAACAGATGCTGGAGACACCCAATAATGGCAAGTATCCCATCTTTATACTACCTACCAAACACTGAAGATTCCGAATTCGTCTTTCTAGTTCAAGAACTAAATCCCGTTTTTCTATCTCTTATTTTTTACTAGATTTGGAAAACATTCTACTTTTGAATGTATTTTTGACCATAAAGAAGTGAAAATAAAATGTCAGTTGATTTTGATGGAAGCCCTTTTGCAACTAACACAATGAGCTAGGGAGAGTTAATCGCGAATAAAGACCCTGCCAATTAGAATTTTAAAATCTACATAAATAAAGTGGATTAAAGGTGGAGTAGTAGATAAGATCTTGTAGAACACTGACAAACAAATTACATAAATGATAGAGTGAAAGGTTACATCAATGTGATAACATACGATAAGAATGGAAGAGGGTAGATATATGTGTGTATGATTTACAAAACTATCACTTCCTTATGGTTCTAGAATTTTGACTGCATTGTAGCACATAATGATAGATTTTATTAATGCCTTTATTCGTTCTGAAAAATGGCATAATCAAATAAAATAAACAAAAAGATTATCTATAAAAAGGTCTACTATTTGTAGTTCTCTATTTTTTAAATTTGACCGTTTTGAAAAACTAAAAATGAATTATTAACACACATATATACATACCTGTTACCAAAGCTAACTTTCCTAACACCAAACTGCTCATCTTTATCAACTAACAAAAATCAAGTGGTACTTATAACCATGTTGGAAGATAAATCGTGTAATCGAACTTTGCTCCTAGGATTTTATGAGCAAATTACTCTAACCTCACATTGTTTCTGTAATTTTCTAACCTATATTGAGCTAACACTTTTAATAGTTCTCAAAGGCTTTAGTATGAAATGGCGAGCAAACAGCTCTTGCGATATTTTTTTCTTGGAGGAGCAAGCGTCGGTGGTTTTGCGGCTGGTATCTTCTTCGAAAAGAGCTACGGCATGTCGAGTTCGCCCCATGAATATTTGAAGAAATATCCGGGGCTGCCTATTTTCGGCACTGTTTCAGCTGCTACCCCCTACACCCCAGTTCCAGGAAGCGGAGGAAGCAGCAATGTAAGCCGTTTTTCACAAATAATGAAATATGGTTTTCCCAGCCTCGACAACGTCAGACCTTTTGAGGACTATGTCCTGAGTTACGATCGGAGGAACCGGGTAGCTCATTGGGTGTTTGAACACTTAACTAAAGAGAGTGTTAAGTATAACGAAAATGTTAATAGATTGACTTGTGAGTTCAGGCCCGATGAGCGTATTCATTCATACTTTAGGTATATGATTGTAGATGCTCATTTTATTAACATTTAATTACGCACCGTTTTAGATCAGATAATGCAGATTATAAGGGATCTGGTTATGATCGTGGTCATCTTGCTGCAGCTGGTAATCACAAGTGTGATCAAAGGCATATCGAAGAAACTTTCTATTTATCTAACATGGCTCCACAAGTTGGTGAAGGCTTTAACAGACATTCTTGGAATCGATTGGAGAAATATGTACGGAAATTCACCAAAACATACTCCAATGTGTATTGCTGCACTGGACCTTTGTATTTGCCACGGTAAATAGTATTTTGATGGAGTTCTGTATATTATTTTACTTGTTACTCCAATTTAGCAAAGAAGCAAATGGTAAAAATTACATCAAGTATGAAGTTATAGGTGCAAATCATGTAGCAGTACCTACGCACTTCTTTAAAGTCATTGTTGGAGAAACCACAACTGGCGAACTGGAAATGGAGAGCTATGTCATGCCAAATCAAGTAATTGATAATGCAGTACCACTCACCAGTTTCCAGGTTTGAAATTATTTTCCTCGTTCAGTGAGTATTTGTAATTATGTTGATTGCAGGTTCCACCAGAGAGTATTGAACGTGCAGCTGGTTTGCTGTTCTTTGATAATGTTTCTAGAAGCAAAATCAGTAAAATTAATGGGAAGAAGAATAGCTAATAGGCGTAATAGTAGAAAATTAATTTTGTTTTAAATGTACATAGAAAATTATTTTAATTAAAAGATTCAATATTTAAGTTTGGTATGGATTGCATCAAAACTGTACTTTGCCCCCCCATTCCACCCCATCACCTTTCTTTATTATGAGTAAGTTGCACCTCAATTTAAGTATAAGTTGCACAGCAGTTTAAATAGATTTAAATGTTAGTGTAAGTACCTAAATATAGATGAGTTATTATGAACTATTTCGGCAGTGAATTGGAAAAAGGTTTAATTTTGTTTTTTATAGTGGTTACTAAATGAAGTTAAATATTTAAAATTTAAATTTTAAATAAAACATTACTATAATTATTTATCCAATATAATGTGCAATTATTCTAATTGTTAGTATTCTTTTTAAATAAATGAACTATTCTAATTATTTAAATATAAGTCTCAGGCCTATTAATTGCCAGATATTCCTCAGATAGTAAGTGGGATTATCTGTGTACAAGTCAGAACTAGGGAAAATGATCTTTATGATCAAGTTGATATGTATAACATCCATAGGTATGAATGTACAACGTAATTTTAGTAATGTTGAGAAAGACAGTTATTGTTACCTATAAAGTTTAATCAGTTTAGTTCATATAACAGTGGATAACATAATAATAAAAATGTATAAAATCGAAATACAAGAAAGTTTTAGCACGCCAATCCACAGAGGCGCTAATTACAAAACTAGTGGGCCAAAAATCACAAATAGTATTTGCGATTGTGAGACTAAAAAAAGTTAAATAAAATAATATTTTATCCAAATGGTGCATTTGGAGCCGTTTTTTGAGATATACGAGGCCAATATGCGACATTTCAGGTCTGAGCATCCGCCATGAAAATTCGCCATTTTTAAAAGGCTATAACTTGGCTCTACTAGTAAGATGATTATATTGGGATAAACCTTAGACACTAATCTACACTCTGGGAAAGATTTTCAAATAGTTTAGTGGCCAATTTGGATACAATTTTTGTTAAACTAAATCAATGATTCATTGTTAATAATTCTAAAAGCTACGCTCCATTAAGCATGCATTTAGTCAATATAAATACAAGTAAATTATTACAAATTTATTGTACACTACGAAAGATTTTTAACATACTACAATATTTCAAGTTCATCTGATTCGAAATCTGAAGTTAAATGAGTGCTCACATCACTTGATTTGATGTCACAATTAGGGTCTGTAGGAGGAGAAGAGAGGATGGCTAAGGCTGTGACGTTGTACAGGTTGTTGGAAATAACTGGAGATGATTGGGTCCAAAGAAGCCATGAGAATGTGAAACAGTTTTCATTTATGGCCCAGGGAAAGAACTTTCTGGTGTTGCCCTTGCGGTACCTTCTGAAGTCTTTGTTTCTCGACTCCTGAGCTAGTTACCTGATGGGGAGGTTGAAACTTTCTATCACCTCAGCTCCTTGTGAAGACTAGTTGCTGATGGTCAACCTGTTCCATTGGATAGCCAGTAAAACAAATTACCCTAAACAAAGCTTTATATAGTGCCAAGTGATTTGTAAAATATTTTTGGAAAAGTGAGATTTGCGCGCACTTTGCTGGGAGATTTTCCCACTCGGGGAGTATTTGTAATCTATAGTATGGTGTTCTTTGAACTAGCAGGTTTTTGATTTTTGTCCAGCTAATTTCGTAATTGGCGACTCTATGCAATCTAGACCTGGTAAGCCTAATAGATTGGGACTGTCAAAATTTCTGATACCATAAGTCTGTGTATAAATAGTAGCCAAAAACGTTTAGTATGTTAAGATCATTAAATTGTTTACACAAGTATAAAACATATTACAATTAGTTTATAGGATAAAGGAGCATTTTATGGAATGACAAATCAAGCTACCAATTCTGGTAATTTAATAAACATACATGAGTGTGATAAGTGGTTGGCAAATCTATCTAATCTAATATCTTTAAAGCGCGATGTGGAGGTCTCCGGTCTTCCGTCCCCCGGCCATGTGAAAAGCATTGGTTGCCAGAGTAACGCGTTCGGGGCCACGCGGAAATACACGAACGATCGTCGTATCTTTAAAGCACACTGCAATTTTAAAAACTTAAATTAAAATTAAATTATTTATATCCTATTGTTTTAGTTTTTCTGTTCTTTTTTGCAAATAAGCATTCTTTGGTATGGAACTGGTACAAACAGCTGAGCACCACAGAAATTACATGAGAAAACGAAGAAGTGAACAGACTGCGGATGAAAGGGCAGCAATATATGAAGCGAGGTGACGTATATGTGCTGAAATAACTCTGAAGGAAGTTGACTTTCTTGGGAGTTCTTTCGACAACTTCAAAATTGCAGCAAGAAACCAAGCAAGGCGATTGCGACGTTCTCAAAGAACATCGGAAGAAATAGCTGCAGAACAGAAACGATTGCTGCAGAAAGTTTGTAACACTTTTCTAGTGTTACATATAGGACTACATCGTTCTCATTAAATTTGAAGAAAGTTGAATAGTATGATACTATTTCATGATATGGGCCACCAAACCGAATCTATGATTATTTTGATCTCTCAAATAATTTTGAATACCTAATTTATTGCTACGCTTACTGTGTTAATAATTTTAAATCAACTCATTTTTTCTAGCATGACGATATATGAAATTCGTAAAACAAAGCTATACCTGCATAGTTTGAAAGCACGGAAGTGACTAAACTTAAATGCCCCGTAAAAGTTCTGAGCTCAACTTTACTTTGGCATAGACTGTAGTGCTATTTGAGAGCCAAATAAAATTACCTTTATAACACCACATTGTTCATCATGGTGAGGGATAAATGGAACTATTAGCCAAGCACACATAGTTTCCATTGATACTACATTTAATATATACCTAAAATGGCTATGTGAAGTTAGCACAGCAGCTAAACATACCTACATACATTTGTCAACATAAATATTATAGTTGCAAGCATAAGAAACCGAAAGTAGTTTAGTGAAAGCAATGATCTCAAAGAAACAAACCTGGAATTCGTTCCCACGTTTCTAAATTTACAACCCAACTATTTAGAAGAAGTGGAAACCAAAAAATCACTTTATACCTTTTTTGCCTTTGACTGAAGAACTAGCCGAATTTTAGGTGAAAATTAGTTGTAACCTATTAATAGGTTCTATTTAAAGTTTTTAACTCTATTTTACTGAACTACTTAAGTTACAATTCAAGACATCGTTTTTGTTATTTTTGTGATATCTTAAAAATAATCGTTACATGAACAAAGAAGGATGAGCAGATTGGGCCTCAAATTAAAAATTTGACCACCCAAACGAAACCTACGTCAATCGAAAGCCCTAAGTGTCCTGAGCAATACTGTCTAAGGAACCAACCCGGTACGACTTCTCTGAACAAAGATATAGGCCTTAGAACTTAGAAAAATACTGCCTTATATAGTATGTAAGTAAGGTACATTACGACACACATCACATATGAACAGCATCCAACTGTACACACTCCATTCATGCAGGTGCAGAAATACTCTGTTACGAAGTCTATACCTGTCTTTGCTTGATCAAACAATGTTCTATTCATGTAGCGAGGGTGTATCTTGGCGCGGCTCACTACATGTTATTTCGTGCTGACCAAAACTTATAGCAAGATTCTCTGTAGTAAGCTGAATCTTATAACTACCCACAATTGCTTTAACCCACCACACCGGGTTTCAAAATCATATTACAACTTTTCCGTTTAATAATGTTCTAAGTGACGCCAAGTCAGGCTACAGTGGTTGTAGACCCTCAATGTGGTTTGAACAATTGCTCATTGTCACCAGGGATTTTTATTTGCTTCTAACCTTTAGTCTCGTCTTATATTCCAGTTAGAACTTTTATGTTTTTTTTTTGAGTTCAGCGTCCATAGAGTTTTGCTCACCCTCCTTTAAACTATCACCTGATCAACAGGTTTCTTTAGATTCCTTTTTATCAGCTTCAACCACCCTTCTAATCACTATTCTTACCACTTCTTTAGAAAATCTTCAACATGCAAATATAGATTGAAATATTAAACAACTTAAGAGTCCTCAACTTTTTTCTTTGAAGTATCATGCTTACAAAAATGTCAGATGTTAAGTGCTTATACACTAACACTTAAACTACTCAACATCCTAGAAGTTAGAATGGACTTATTTCCTTTTTGAACTATGAATATATTATAGTCATTTTGTGATAGTTATTATTGCTTCATTTGTTATATAAATAGGCTGCTCTTAGTCACTCTTATCGTCATAAGTACCCCACTAAAATTGACTCCACCATTAAGTCAGAAGCTAATGAAGCAAACTCTACTTGTACTTATGAAGGCATCCTAAAATGCTGACTCCATATTGTAACTTGTTAACATTTTCTACACACTTTATTCCTATCTTAATTTGCTAACCAATAAAGCTAACTTATTTAACATACTATACTCATTCTTGCATACACTTATACCAAGTTCTTAGATATAGTATACCTATATGCATTCATTAAATACTGCATATTCCATTGCAACTTAATTTTGACCTTAACACTTGTGTTTCAGTATAAACCATTTTAGAAAACTTGGAGTTCAGACAAACATGATGTTAAAAAGACAACAGCGAGTTATAAAAAAGAGAATACTAAATGTAACATTTGCGGATTAAAAAAGGAATAAAATGATAAAGCAATAGATAGGAAAAACGTACAAGAACAGAAGTGAGAATGATCATATTGCATGGTTAAGATTAATAGACAAATAGGAAATTACAATAAAACTCAAGAACAGAAAAAAATGTGAACACAATTTTATGGTAGGACACTACTTTATACTTTAAAGCAAGACAGATAAGTTACAAATGATTGAACCAAGAGTTAAAAATCATTTAAAGTTGGTAAATAATAAATCAAGTGGGATACCTATCAACTCAGTATAGCAAAGAGTATCTAATTTTCTTGCAAGTAAGTGATATCTACATGATATTAGAGCCCATAAAAAGTTAACATTACGTTTTATGTTTAACCACTTAGGAGGGCGTCTTGATAGCTTAAGTGATCAATAACTGATTAATCTTTTACGCCTTTTACATGCACTCTTCTTAAAATAATAATGTTAGTAACAAATTATTTTTGGTTAAAAGTTACTAGTTAATAAATCTGTGAACTCCATCAACTTTTCTGGGGGAGACCGAAAGACCAAGTGAAAAAATTTAAATCATTATAACGCATAAAACTTAATCGTTCAGACCACCTAAATGACGCCATCATAAAACAATTGTATTTCTTAGTTACCTTTAACACTGATGCTGCATAAGAAAAAACACGATCTTTCTTATTGTTGAAAAGTCGCGTATAAGAGGAATTGTAAGTTTTGCGATGTTTAAAAACTTGAGTTCAGTATAGAAAGTAATCTCATGAACCAAGTCTAACTTTGTGACTCAAACAAACATAATGAATTTTTAAACTGTAACAAATATAGAATATTACTACCACTTCAGTAATTTAGAAAGTTTTTGAGAGCTATTAAGAAAAGTTTTATATGTATATCCAAAGACATTTTTGTGGAATCCCTTATCATTTGGCATATATAATACATCGGTTTGATATTATAATAACTGGTAATAGTTATATAGCCAAATAAAGAGACTGTTTTTTAAGTGATGCTCTTTACTGTTTGGCTTATACAATAGATTGGTTCTGCGTTAAAAAAACCAGTTCTGAATTACAGTATTAGGATTCACTACACACTTTTAAACCATATTAAATCTATAGCTAAAAGAATTTTTGTAATATCATTTATTGTTTGACCTACAGACTGGTTCTAAATTACAGAACTGATTAGTTTTTTCAGATTAAAAGAACCACATGGTTACATAAAGTCTACTACATATTTTGGACGTTTGCTATTATTGCTTGGTTTGTAGATTAGTTTTAAATTACAAGATCAGTCATATTACATAATTAAATGTTGAAACTAAAGTCGTTCCTGTTACATACAGGTTCGTTAATAAATGATAAAATGCTGTTGAAATGCGCTATCGGATTTTTACCAACAAAAGCATTAATCTTACGATTCGTTTGGTTTACAGACGAATCGAAGAAGGAAACTTGGTCTTTCTGTAGATAGAAATAATATGAAGTCTTATTTATTCGGATATAAAATCTTGTACTACATACTTTTCCATCAAATTTTTATTATTAAAAATTTTATTACTTATTTTGAAATATTTGCACAAAACCCCACTTTGGTTTTCTAAAAATTAGAAAAAGAAGGATTTACTTAAGTAAATGTAGTAATTGTTGAATATGAAATATCACAACTATAAAGTTAATCTGCCACTGAAAGCGTTTAATTACGAACAATAGGATAAAGAGACACACCTCTATTGAGGCTCTGGATTCTTTATTTGAAGGAAGCCTTATATGAACACACTAGTGTTTGAAGTTAAATCGCTTCCGCATAAAATTAAAACTGTCAATTATTTTAATGAAGATCATTTTTATTTTTATATTTTGTTTTATGCATGAAGTTCATTAGATATTTTAAAAATGACTTTATCATAATAAAGTAGTACAATCACAGTTTTTTTGTATTTAGATTTGTGCTGAAAGCATTGTACATATAACTGCATAATTCCAGTATAACTGATTTACAGTTAAGTCTTACATTTCGGAAATTTATATACTCATTATATAGGCAGAGGATACCAGTTACAGTCATGGAATTAATAAGTATAATTATATTATTAATATAAGAAAAGATATTGTAGAAACGTACCATTGAGAGATTCATTATTGTATTATTTCTTATGACTACAATTTCTCCAAATGTTAGTAGAAATTCAGAGTATACCAATTATTATAATGGTGGATATTTGTGTTGGAGAACTATGGAGATGATGCGGTAGGAAAAATAAGCTTTACAGTTGGCTTTAATATAAAGAAAGCTTTTAAGCCTTTTCTTTTAAGAATAAATATTGAGGTATTGAGATATTAAGAAAGGACACAACGGAAATACCACAGGGTTCGATTCCGTGTACACTATTATAAATTATGACAAGATAGACATAACTTATCACACTGATGACGTTTTTATAATCACGGTTTGATAAACGATAGAAGAATTTCAAAACAAGAGTAACATGTAGAACTTGTAGCAGTTAATATTTTCAAGACCATAATCGTATCTGACGAGAAAACGTTTTCCATTGATTAGAATCCAATCGGTGTTACTGTGATACGATTAAAAGACATTCTGGGCAATTTAAGTGTAGTAATCGAGTAAAAGAGGGCAGAAAAAGGATTTAAATAAATACTATAAAGAAGTGAAAAATTTAGCCAAGGTACTGAGGGAATAAAAAGTTGTAAAAAATAAGAAAGTTAGTAATGGATTTGAACGATGGATAAAAAAAGAGGAAATACATAAAAATGTGTTTCTATTTTTTTACCTTTGAGTGACTGTAAATATTTCTGTCTTTCAAAAGTATGGGAAATTAGCAATTAAAAATACTTACACTATAAATGATAATTAGATGATACTGGTCATACTCTATTTTGATCTACTGCATAAAAAAACCAAAGAAGAGCTTTAACTTTAAGTCACCATAAGAAATATTTAGAAAACATAAAAAAAACTAAGAAAAGTTAGACCAAAAGTTAGATTTAACAAAGATAGTATATGGTAGCAAATGATCTAAGAAGAATGAACTAAGAGGAGATTGAAAATGATTTTTGAATGTATTGGTTTTTTCTTGTTAAAAATATAATAGTAATTTTGAAAAGAAGGTTGCAAAAGAAAGAGAGAATGTTAATAAATACTCTTAGTAGAAGGGAGCATCTTTTAAAGATATTTTTCTCTTCCTAAACCAAAAAAAGGTTAGGTTTAGTAATATTAGTTTTCTAAAATTTGTGTAAATGCATTAGCTACATATTGAAACATGGGGCCGGCGAAGAGATTGCTCTGTAAGCAATCCCAGAACGAACTTAAAAAAACCTTTCGATTTCGATTTCGAATTTCGGGAAAATTCGAAATCGAATATCTCGAAAATTATTCGATAGAAATTTTTTAATTGCGTATTCGAAATCACAGACAGAATTCAGTAAAATATGGGTCTCTTGATGAGTAGTTATAATATTGAATATTACCTGTACGTTTTACTAGTTACACTACGGTCTAAACCGGTAGGCAAGTTTAGAAATTTTTTTGTCTACATATTGGTAGCGCTGCAGA
Source organism: Sinelater perroti (assembly GCA_036346155.1). Classification (NCBI taxonomy): domain Eukaryota; kingdom Metazoa; phylum Arthropoda; class Insecta; order Coleoptera; family Elateridae; genus Sinelater; species Sinelater perroti. Next base: position 56,612,736 of record JARFIY010000001.1, on the reverse strand, counting down.
GTTTGACGTCTGTGCACCTGCAGTGACAGGTAGGAAAATGGAAAAGTGCAATGGCTGTTTTGCAAGATTTTGACAAACTGAGTCGGCACACAAGGAAGTTGAATGGCAGTATTTCTGCACTGTCAAATGCAAGCAATTATAGTTCCACAATGTCGACCGACAGTGATGATATGGACATCCAGCAAGAGCTGAAAAACATAGAAAATGTGATTAGTTTGACCCGGGCGAACATCGACGCTCTGAACGCGAAGTTCGCCGATTTCCAGCACCCGCCGGCTATGTATCTGAAGGAGTACGACGATCTAACCTCCAAGCTGCACGAGCTGGAGGCGGAGGAGCGGCGGCTGCTCGAGCAGCTCAGCAACGGCCGCGAGAGCCCCGAGCTGAGCGAGTCCAAGTACGAGACCTACACTCCGCCGCAGTACGACACTCTCAAACGGCCTAAGACTTTTTTACGAGCTCACTTACCCAACCAGCAACGGACTAGCGTACAAGTGCGTGAAGGTCTGACGTTGCGGGAAGCCTTAGCTAAAGCAATGAAACTCCGGAACCTCAATTGTGAAATGTGCTGTGTATACCTAGGCGACTCGAATCTTTGTGTCAACTGGGATGTGGACATTAGTACGTTAGAGTGTGTCGAGATCACAGTGAAGATCCTGGACAAGTTCCCTATACCCACGAGTATTTCGCATAATTTTGTCCGGAAGACATTCTTTTCGTTGGTGTTTTGCGAGTGCTGTCGGAGGCTTTTGTTCCAGGGGTTTCACTGTAGAACGTGTGGATACAAGTTTCATCAGCGCTGTGCTAATGGAGTTCCTTCTCTTTGTCACCAAGTATGTTGTGTATTAATTGTTACATTTATGTTAATTATATTTGTTTCTGAATTCTTTACGAGATCGTTTTTTGTTACTGGAGATACTAATTTAATTTGAAAGGTATAAAATGGTGTTATCACTAGATAATTTGGTGAATTTAAAGTACAAAAAATTCACGGATCATTAAGGTGAAGTGCAATAGGTAGCAGTTAGAGGGTGGTAATACACATTTAAAATGATTAGAATGTGGCTTGTGCAATGTTCGTTATTACTTACCATCCGACTTGTAATTTGTGTTACCATGAAACTCTCTCTTTAATTACAGCTGATTCCTCTAATTGAGACATGTTTTAAAAAGACTTTCTTGCAAATGTATGATTTACACATTCTTTATGGTTGTAGAATTTCTAGAGCACAGAATTTATTTTGCATACAAAGTACATTTGTTATAATTTGTACCTCGCAATTAGAGTGTATTGCATTGGATTAGGACTAATATTTATTACATGGGGGGGGTTTATAAATAAGCTCTTATTGTTGGGTAGCTGGAAACTATGTTTATAATAATTTATAAATGAGTTTTCTATTTATGGTACTTCTGATGTTTGTTTTCAACGGACTTAAAAAGTTCATTACTGAATTCTATATGTCTGTCGGTCCGTCACAAAATTTGAGATTTTTTAAAATTTGAAAATGGATTCTTATAGGAAATTTTACGCTGATTTCGAATTCGAAATTAAAAAATTTCTATCTCGAACAATTTTCGAGATATTCGACTTCGAATTTCGGGAAAATTTTCGACATTGCCATTTTAAATGTGATTCTTATAGGAAATTTTACGCTGAATTCGGAAATGAAGTCGAAGAAATTCTATGTCGAATAATTTTCGAAAGGTCTTTTTAAGTTCATTCGATTTCAGAACAATCTTTCCGAAATTCGAAATCGAAATTAAAGTTCGTTCTGAAGTTCTGTCTGTCGGTCTGTCTGTCCTGTCACAAAATTATGGATTTTAATTTTATGATTCTTATATTTTACGCTGAATTCAATAAAATTCTATGTCGAATATTCGATATTCGATTTGAATTTTAATTCGAAATCGAAAGATGTTCGTTCTGGGATTGCTTACAGAGCAATCATTACATGTTTATTATAACTCTATTACAATTCAATCTCTGATAATGATAATGATGTGACTAAAAGACTGCTACCAAAAATCATTACTATATAATATATGACATAAAAAAGATGTTTTTTGACTTATTGCATTTTTGTAATTGAAGAGTTACTTAGTATGTCAAGAGAGCCTTTATCAGAGTAGTTAACATAAAAATTGATAGAATGTTCAGAATTAACATGTTAACTGTTGTTTCGAGGACCATTGGAAGTTAACCAATATTTTTATGTCTGTAAAGGAAACAAAGTTCAATAAGTACCATATTATATCAATTTTTTTTTAATGTTTTCTGTATGTGTCCACGTTACCATTGTGACAGCTTTCCCATTCCTTTAGTATAGTAAGTGGCCAGCCACAAGGCATCTTTCTGAATTACTTTATATGTTTTAAATTTTTTCCTTCCTGTATGTTCTTTGAAGGATCCAAGCAAATGAGAACAACTGACGTTTAAATACAAAATGTAAGGAAGGGAAAACTGCAGAATTACTGCTGTTAAATTGGCTGTACAGGGCTGTTCACTATTGTAGAACAAAATGACATTTTTCACATTTGAGGTCTGTTTTGTTTCTTTAAATCGTTTCTTTCCGTATGGGCGATTGGTCCAACGACAGAGGCCCCGTTACCTCGAGATTACTGGGCTTTGGCCCATGGCTACTAATTCGTAACAATCCTGTTTTCAGGACTTCTCTCCACCCGCCACCTGGATCTAATCCATTGTTTTTCAACCTTCTTGAATACGCGACTCTTCTACAAGTTAAAAAATTCTGGCGACCCTCCAGGGCTATAATAAAACTATGTCAGTGATTTTAAGGACTACGTATTTAATTTTATTTTGTTGAGACTTATAGACACTTGTCTTTTTCTTTTACCCGCAACCCTTCAAGTAGGGGCTTTGCGACCCCCCTGGGGGTTGCGACTCAGGCTGAAAAACACTGATCTAACTTATACAAAACCAAACCATATATACACCAACATTAACTTATGCAGCAGAATCGTGGATAATGTTGGACAAACATAGAGCTAAAATAACAGCAATCGAGAAGAGATAGAATTTTAAATATAAGGATCAGAGAAAAGCTAGAAATAGATTTAGTGAGCGAAATCGAAACAAAACAATTAAAATGGTATGGTTGCAAAACCAGAATGGCCAATACAAAGATCTCAAAAAGGTGATGAATTGTGAAACCGAACGAACGAAATCACGAGGAAGGCCAAGAACGTTATGGCAGCAATACATAAGAGGAGGCTTGGAAAAGAGGAAAAACAATCATAGAGTTACAGATCATGGCCAGAGACAGAAACAATTATCAAAATTGGATAAAGAATCCAGATCAGTGAGGACTAGAAAAAAAGCCCAACACCGAAAGGTATAACTAGACTAAGAGAAAAGAAGAGAGAAAAGAAGAATGCTATTTTTAAATATCTCTTTCTGCGAATGAGGTTTTCGAAAGCATCCATTATTGTGACCTCTCCTTCAAAAAATGAATATAAATACTTTACATGCCTTATAAGAGAGTTTTATATTCACATTTTCAATTCAGAATCAAGCTGCCATTCTGATCGCATATTTGCTGCTTAACGACCGGTGTTGCACAGGTTTTGCGTAAGGTTAAGTTCTCGTGAACAGTTCTCTCTACACTGATATTTACTTTTTCCGTATTCGCCGCTATTGAAGGATAACTAGCTTCATTCTGAATTCGAACGAACATGCCCATGTGCTTCATTTATCTGGTGTATAGTCACATTTTGATGCTCACCATTGGGATTTCTAAATGGCAGGAAATAGAGCTTTAGTTAAATTAGAAAGTTTTTTAGCAATCAATTTTGATCTCGAGATTTCAAATTATAATTTGTGCTATTTAAAACTTGCACATCGTTTAGAAGTATTCTAATAAAAAGAAGTTGGATATGCTGGAACATTATTTGAAAGAAAGCAGAAATTCTAAAAATGCATGTGCCAGATTCTTTGAAGGTTTTCCGGTCAATTGTTAGTAGAATACTAAGAAGTTTATCAGAACTTTGAAGCTTTGAGGAGGGGAGTTTATAATATTTATCTATCTATCTGTACACATCATCATCCATACTTATATATAAAAGGCGATGTGTTGGTTTGTCACACTTGCGCGGCCGTGTGCAAAAGCATTGATTGCCAGAGTAACTCGTTCGGAGCCACGCGGAAATACACGAACGATCGTCGTATCTTTAAAGCACACTGCAATTTTAAAAACTTAAATTAAAATTAAATTATATATATCCTACTGTTTTAGTTTTTCTGTTCTTTTTTGCCAATACTCATTCTTTGGTATGGAACGGGCACAAACAGCTGAGCACCACAGGGATGAGGCTGAGGCTGAGGCTAAGTAGAAAACCAAGTAAGATGACGACGTTCTCAAAAATATATATATATATATATATGTGTGTGTGTGTGTGTGTGTGTGTGTGTGTGTGTGTGTGTGGTGGTGGTGGTGTGTGTGTGTGTGTGCGGTGTGTGTGTGGGTGTGGGTGTGGGTGTGGGGTGTGTGTGTGTGGTGTGTGTGTGTGTGTGTGTGTGGTGTGTGTGTGTGCGTGGTGTGGTGGTGGTGGTGTGTGTGTGTGTGTGTGTGTGTATAAAATCAGCAATCTTAATACACCGTTAGGTATTCTTTTTGTACTTTGCCAACTTTTTCCCTTCACTCCAGGTCAGTCCTTTCTGTTACTAGTTGTCTACTACTTCTTTGTTTCACGTTTTTTTGTTGTGGTCTTGCCTCTCCCATATTCTTATTGTCCTTTTCTCTTCCATCCGTACCATATTATGTCCAAACTATTTTAGCTGTGTGAAATAGACTCTACTTCCATTTCCTTTTTATCTCGTCTTTTCTGATTTTGTCTTTTCTTGTAATTATTTTAATATGCCGTAGGCATCTCATTTCTACAGTTTTATTTTTGCTTTCTATCTACTTTGTTAAAATCACTTTCGTATATCAGTAGTAGTTTGAGTATGGTTTTAAACAACCTACTTTTTGGTTTCTTGGTGCTTTCTTTTTCTAATAAATATGTTTTTTAATGCATGGCAGACCTTGGCTGCGCTTTCTAGTCTATCGTTTATTTCCGCATCGATTTTTCCGTTCAGATACAGAGGTATCTTCACTCCTAAATATTTAAATGTTCGAACTTTTTCAATTTTGTATCGTTTATTTTTATTAATATGTCTAGTTTGTCGTTTCCATTAATAAAACTTCTGAAGAAATAACATTGTCATAGAATAGTTACCAGCGAATTTTGTTAAAAGGTTTTAGAGACTGATGTCTGTCAAATGTGTACAGAGGAGCAAAAAGACGTTTGTTATTTCTATGGATGAAGAAAGTTCTTATAGGAAAATGATTCCATGGCGTAGATGAGATATAAAATAATGAATTACGGACCTTGAACTGCATTTTGCGTCAAGGGTTCTAGAAGTGTTTCCAACAGTGGATAACATGGGTAAATACATTGATGCTGCTGGAAAATACTTTTAAGGGGACTGGTAGTAATGTCGTGTTAAGTTTCACGCTATGTTTGCGATCTTCTCAACATTTCAGCTGGTTTAGCGTTCTTCACAAAAAAAATTGGTTATTTATTGCTATTCTACAGCAATAGTTACACAACTGTGATATTTACAATTGCTGCATCATGTCTAACGCGAAATATCTCGAGAAGGATAAAAATTTTCGCAAGTTTTATCGAATTGAATTTATTAATTTCTTATGCATATTAGTCTAGTTTAAGCTTGAATTATCCTTGTAGTTTTTCTGTTTTCCAAGGGTCCAGATTCTTTCAATTTACGAGTGATTTTGTAATTTTTTTTTCCTTACTAATCACCTAATTGTTTACCTTCTTTTTATTTAATAATTTCACTTTGTATACTTCCTATCTCCCTTCGGTACTCGTTGGAGTGATTTTCGTGTACAGGGTCGTCTAAGTAACCCGGAAAATAAATTAACAATGAAAATGATATTGAAATTTAAGAAAAATTCAATGTATTTATAATAATATATAATATTAAAGTAAATAGTATTGAAGTACATATTATTTAATGTAGCCCCATCAGCGATTACGACTTTGTCGAGCCGGGACCTAAACCTGCTTCAGGCTAACACAACTTTCTTCTTGTCCATGTGTCATTACTTCTGTGATGGAGGATTTTAGGCGTCCTTCATGTTATGATGTCACTCGTTGACCTTCACCTCGTCCCACACGCAGTAGTCAAGGAAACTCCTGTCAGAGCTGGAGGGTGGCAATAAGTCGGGGGACCAACGGTAATATAAATTGTTTTATAATCGTACCCGGGTTTCCTTGTCTTGTAGGCGTCAACGGTATCTTGCCCAATGGCTAATTCCTCTATCTTGGGCTTGACAACTGAATCCAGCAATCAAGTAGAATGCCATCCTCTTAGAGACCTATACGTGACAGTGGCATTTTGGCAGATCCATCGGTCAATTTGGCGATTCACGTTTCTGTCATGAATGAAGTTGTTTTTGTCCGAAAAGAATATGATGGAGCCAGCGCTGTCGTGCTTAATGTCTTTCAGCAGTAGTTGGGCCTTTAACTTCCTGTCCATCTTGTTTTTCTCAGTCAACAGTTGGCAGTTCCTCAGGACCAAATACTGTGTGCAGGTCCTGGTACACTGCTAGATTAGTTGTCCCCTTCGCCACGCCTATTTCTTTTGTCAGGTTAGTTATACTCCGTCCAGGATCCTGATCGATCGTGCCTTTCAATCAACAGACGAATTCATTACTTCTCTTGAGATTGGATTATTTTTTGTAAGTTGGTGTGAGCAGTTATATCTTCCTTGTAGTAAAATTTTCTGTACTTTTTGGATACGTCCTAAACTTGGGTCTTTTTGTCGGAGATTTTCTGACAGTCGTTCATTTAATCGACAATAGTAAGTTGTTGACTATATGAAGCTAACCCTCACCTAATAGGGAATGGCGCACGCCCATAAGATGGGCTCTCGGCTTTCCGCAATACGACCTAAAAAAATTCCGGATTTATCTCGATGTCCCGGAATACAAAGTGACGCTTGATGTCAAGATTATGTACAGGGTTTGTCGGAAATGTATCGGGAATAGTTTCAATAAAAACAAAAGTATTGCAGGCAATTGTTTATTTCTTTAAAATTCTTTAAAATAGTTTCCTCCTGAATCTACATAGCGTTTCCAGCGTGCCTGCTACGCTTTGAAGGCTTTTTGAAATGCTGTTATGCCCTTGGTCACGGCGGTTCGGACCCTCTTCATCCAAAGCGGGTTTCTTTCAGTCTGGATTTGAGTTTGGGAACAGAAAGAAATCGGGCGGGGCCAAATCCGGGCTGTACGGCGCTTGGGGCAACGGTGCCACGTTGTGCTTGGCCAAAAATTCTTCAGACACAATTTTATGCACTACAGTTTTTGGTAAATTCAACTCCTGTGCTACAATCGAACACTGAAACGCCGATCAGAGTCTAAAAAATTTTTCACTTTCACCACGGCTCGTTGACGGACGTTCTTTGCGTTCTTCGTCTTCTGTGGCTTCTCTTCCTTCACGAAACACCTTGTGCCATTTAAAAATCCCATTCAAACGTTTCCTCCCCTAAGCTTTTTTTATCAGGTTTAAAGTTGCGATGCCGCATTTTTTGAGTTTGACAAAGAAGATCCCACCGAAAACCACGCCCTTCTAGCCTTCTGGTTGGTTAGATTATTCTCGATACTTTCCGGACAAACCGTGTAGGAGGTATTTTGGAATGAGCTGAAAGCTCCTATTGAAATTGGTAACTTATGATGAACATATTTAGATATTTTATATTTTACTGCCATATTGAATGTTTGGGTTACTTTGTACTGCACAACACACAATTAAAATGAACATATCATTGCTAAGGGTAAAAAATTAAGAGCCAGTCTTTTAAGTTGGCATACAATAAAACGGTAGCGTTGTCCTACAAGAGTGTGTCGTTTATATTGAAGCCTCTGAACATATGGCATTTAGAAATGGTGGTTGTTTTCTGGTACACAGTATAAATTAACAGTGATCATACAAGTTTAGAAACAGTCACAGTTTCTGCCAAATATTTAAAGTTTATAACGAGTGACTAGAACGCTTTTGAAAAATGGAAGTATGGACGACTTGCTTAAGTGTGCGAAAAAGTAAACCTTAACACCAACAAAGAGTAGAAATTATTGTCTATATTCCCTGTTAACATTAAGGTAGGTATATAAAAATAGACCTAAAAGGTGACTCAAGATCAGTTTTAATACACTAATATGCGAAGTTTTGTTGTTTTAAAATGAAGAGTTGTACCGGAATGAATTTTTTTCACAGATTTTCGAAAATTGCGTATCACGTCAGGTTTTCCACAAATCACGAAAATGTGTAGATTAAAAAAACGAAATTTTTTAATGACATTGATACATGGTTATATGACATTGATATATATGTAACGTGTGAAAATGTTCTCTGGGGGGACAGAATGTATGTTTAAGGAATAAATCTTTACACATCAAACGTTTATACATTGAACGTTTAGCAAAGTACTCAAGATAAACTAGATAAGTGAAAAACGCTGAGAAGTTTTCAGATTTGGGTGTGGGCGAAGCGTACTTTGTCTCCACATGGTCATCGGCTGATAACAGAAGTGGTTAAGCACTCTACAAAAATCTATATTTAGGACATGCATGGATTTGGAAAGTTTATCTTCTTTACAGAAAATCTGATCACCCACAGAATGATTAAACTATAACAGTGAGACTTATTGAAATCTATAAAAAGGTGGTTTGGAGAGGAGTAGAATAGGACCTTAAATTCTGCTATTGTTTGTACACAGCATGGAAACATTGCGGCTTTAGACTGCCCTGTTTAATCATCATATACCAATTTAGTAGAAAATGTTTGGGGGTTCATTAAAAGGAACTTCTAGGGAAAACATGTTCATTGCCAAACTTCCAGAACGTTTTTGGAAGATATGGCCGGCTACACCTTTAATAAAAATCTATAAGTTGTACTAATTTAAATACGTTTTTCTAAAAAATGGTTTGTTTTTTTGACTTCACACAACGGGAGCATTTCGCAAGACTTCCTATGTTCTTTTACAATAAATAATTTAGATAAAAAAATATAACGTTGGCTTTTATAAACACCGATTATTTTGTGTATTCGTAAAATTTATACTTTATAATAAATATATCAAACTTGTAAATTATCATTAATTTAACGTTTGGTATATTTCAATACATTACTGATTTTAGCATTTCTTTTTGGACAGTTTTTTTTTAATTTCATTATGGCACGCGTGCCTATCTATTATTTGTAGGAACTATGGCCCGCGGATTTGTTTCCTTAGTAGGAAAGTAATACGGCTGAGTAGTGGCTGAAGTTCGCCCAGTTCGGATGACTTATAATCGGCTCTCTTAGCTTACACGATCAGAATCTTGAATAATAAGAATCCCAGTTAAGGACTTTTTAAACCGTTTTTTTATACACTTTATGGTCAAAAGCATCCAGATAGTTATTGTTGTAAAATTACAAACTCGTGGCATCTATCAATAGGATGTCGGACCACTTTTAGCATCATTCACAGCCTACATGCGTCTGGGAAAACCCACCAAGTTTTGAAGTATGCCCGAAGGAAATGCCTTTTATTCCTTTATGAACCTAGTCATCGAAGATAGGCGATGTGATCTGGCTCGTAATTTGGGTTCTAATTCATCCCAGGGGTATTTGATGAGATTGAGATTGGTGTTCTCCAAAGGCCAGTCCAGTTTTTTAACAGTCATCTATGCAAACCACGGCAGAATAACCTTTGCTCTGTGGATAGAACAGTTATCCTGTTGGTAATTTAAAGGATTTCTAGCACTACTGTCAATTGCACAGCGTTATCAATATCAAGATATATCTTACGGTTATAGAAAACAGGCTAAATCACGAAAAATAGTCCCAAACCATGATCCCTCCGATACCGAACTTGAGTTTTATCATACTATGCTCCAATAAGAAGGGTTCCTTGTATTTGTTTAATCCAGACGCGTCCATCCGATTGTGAGATCGTATAGCGAGATTCATCAGTTCACAGAACTTGTTTACATTGTTCTGTAGTCTAATGGCGATGAGTTTTGTACCATTGCAAGCCTGGTATTAATCGTGTTTATGTTAGGCTTGTAAGTGGCCGCACGATTGTGATAATCCATATTTTTAGCTTCTAACGAAGTGTCTTGGTGCTAGTGATGACTCCAGCGGCACTTTGAAAATCACGAGTGATCGTTGCCACCGAAGACATTCGTTTTTTCATCACTACCCTCTTAAGAATTAGATAGCTACGATCATTAATTTTATGCGGCTTCAAATCCCAGATATTTTCATTTTATAATAATGTAATTTACAGTTGATCTAGGTACCTGTAACAAGTCTAATATTTTGCGAACCAATTTCTTGCAAGGATGGCACCCAACTGTCATTCCACGTTCAAAATCACTACAGTTTAGTCATTTACTATCTAACGTACATGTATGATTTGCTTATACTACTACCTGCACTTTTATTTGTTCCTTAACGTTTTAGTACGTGTAACAGTCAGATATACTTATTCAGAGGGTGTCTTTTTAATAATTTGTATCATTTTTTTGAGAAATATTACGGAGTTTATAGTACAGTTTTCTAACTCGGTGCACTTCTGTCTTTGGTGGTTTAGGTTTTATAATAGTTTAAATTTTGCCGAGAGCACCGTTTGATAAAAGATGGCCCCACCGGTAACTTATGATTGAAATTGTCAGATGTAAAACGTCATATCGTAAGGTTGGACATCTGGCAACACCATAACCTTCAAATATTAGCATCACATAATTTTTTTCGTGCGAAAATGTCGAGTTTTGAGTCGATTAAGCGTCATTTGCGGGAACTTTTTACTTCTTTAATTTGAAGAAATCTGCAGCCGAGGCGCATCGATTGCTTGTAGTACCATATGGTGAGTCTGCTTTAAATGAGAGTAGTTGTCGTGAGTGGTTTCATAAGTTTAAGAACTGTGAATTTGACATCGAAGACAAAAAACGTAGCGGAAGGCCGAAAGTGTACGAAGACGCGGAATAGGAAGCATTATTGGAGGAAGATTCCTACCAAACGCAAGAAGAACTTGCACTTACATTAGGAGTAACTCAACAAGCAATTTCACAGCGTTTAAAATCATTGGGAATGATTCAAAAGCAAGAAAATTGGGTTCCATATGAACTGAAGCCGAGAAACGTTGAACGCCGATTTTGCACAAAATGCTGCTTACCAAGCATAAAGAAAGGGTTTTTGCATTATATAGTCACTGGTGATGAAACATGGATCCACTACGATAACCCAAAGAAGACAACCATGCCGAATATTCTTGGGAAAAAACTCATGTTGTGTATTTGGTCGCATCAGCTTGAAGTCGTGTATTATGAGTCACTCAAACCAAACGAAACCATTACTGGGCTCTCTACCGAACACAATTGATGGGATTGAGCGCGCACTACTACTCCAGACACGACAAAATTATGCTCCTGCATGATAATGCTCGTCCACATGTTGCGGCGCCGGTCAAAGCCTACTTGGAAACACTCAATTAGGAAGTTCTACCTTACCCGCCGTATTCACCAGATATTGCCCTTCCGATTATCACTTGTTCCGATCGACGGCACATGGCCTGTCTGAGCAGCATTTCACATCATATGAGGATACCGAAAATTGGGTCGATTCGTAGATAGCCTCAAAATATGAAGCGTTTTTCTGACGCAGTAACCTTATGCTGCCAGAGAGATGGCAAAAAGTAGGGGCTAGCGATGGACAATACTTTGAATAAAACATAAGGTTCCGTTCTTTCACAATAAAAGCCCAGTTTGTGGTAAAAAACGGCGGAGACTTATTTGTATATATATATATATATATATATATATATATATATATATATATATATATATATAAAATAGAATTTATGGTGTAATTCAAAATAGTTGTCTCATCAGAAATCATCGCCAAAGTCATGATATGTTTTTGTTCGATAGACGAGCACGAGTTTCAACTGAATTTCATTGGGCACAATGCATTATACATGAAAAACCTTTGTGTTTACTCACATCTTGCAAAACCGAATTCGTATGCAATGATTGTTCGAATGTTTGTAAGTGTTTAAGATTTCTTTTCTTTGTGATCTTTTGTGACTTTGGACTATTGTTAAATTTACCATTGTACATAGTAAACGAAACAGCAGTTTCAGCAGTGAACTTTATGAGTTGAACTAGCTTTGAAAAAGACGAAAAGTGTACTCTTCGGTGGAAAGGTGATGACCTAATTTTTTTGAGATGTGGAAGCACATAATTGAGTATTTTTAGCAAAATAACACTTCTGACAAATATTTGCGCGATATTTTTAGTCCTGCAATGTTATTTCACTGCTGAACAAAAATTGACTGAAGTAAAGTTTGATATTCTTTCGCATCCACCCTTTTCACCTAATGTACCTCTCCGATTTTGCCGTATGTTCCAAAAACTCAAAATCTGTCTTACTGAACAAAAATTGATCAAACGGAGATGTAATACACAGTTTAAACGTATATTTTGGGGTCTGCAGATAAACTTACTTTTGGAAAGAAATTGTGAATTCGAAGAGAAGTTGGTCAGGTGGGGTTATGTCGAAAAGCAAAAGTACTTTATGAAACTCATATTGTTGTCTTTATTATCAAAAGTTACTGATCAAATTATCCTCGTAGATATTTCGATACTATTTTATTTCTTTGATATACACAGGTATCTACAACTTAAACAATTAGTAAAATAAACTTACATACGTACCACCACAAGATATTAAACTAGGAACTGTAGAATCGTCCCTTTTGTGCTTTTTAGGAAAATTGGAAGTGTTGTTTTCTGATGATGTACGAATTCAGAGTTTAATAATAAAGTGACATTTGATCCTGCAGAACTCAGTTTACTACAAAGTGTTATTTACAGATTTTGATAATCGTCTTGAACCAAGAAATGAAGAAATTAGTTATAGACCAGCTAAAAGTTGTTCAAAAGTCCCAACTCATCAGCATTGATCATATTTGATGTCAGTTGCAAGAAACAGCTGAAACTGGACGATGACTACTAGGTCTTTTGAGCTTTTCGAAACTGATGGTATATATGTTATGTGTCAGATGTTTTATATTGTGATATTTATTGACCTTTATTGATGAAAAGCCCATTTGAAAAGTAGTCACGGTTACCGTTACTCGATCTTGAATTAGTGAAGTCATTTGTCTTTAAATAAGTACTTGTTAAGTTTGTAGGTTAATTTTCTTTGCATTATGAGTTGGATGGCAGTTTGAAGATTTTTAAGTCTATAATGAGCCAGTATTATTTTCATACAGAACTGATAAATATGAAGGGATAAATATGCCAGCACATGGAGTAGTCAGCGAGGTTTTTATAAAAATCTGATAAAAATTGTATGAGCTATCTTAGGGATGGAAACTGTATCTTTTCATCAATTATCAAAGACAAATCTAAACATCTGTAATGTTTGTTGTGATGTTTGTTTAATAGAGTTTCTGAATGATATTAATATGTATTCATAAATGAAGATTGAGCATATTTACATTTTCCAAATATTTTGTACCCCATTTACAAAATTTACGAGTGATGAATATTTTGATCATAATTTAATATTATTGCCACATAATAAATTATTTTCCGGTCGCATAAGTATTAAAAAATGGACCAAACTACACTATAAAATAAATACATGAAAAACTTTGATATCAAGAAAATCTAATTTCATAAAGTTAAATTGAAAATTACTGTGAATACCTATTTTTAATGCGCAATAATTGATCTTGAAATTATATCTAAATTGACTGTTCGTTATCGGGATTATAAAAAAAATTACGGATCAAACAAAAGCATCACGTTTGATAATGCGCAAATGTAAGCTAAAATATTACATTTGCTGAGTGACAAAATAGTACACGGGTCATTATCCTATCAACAGTTCGTAAAATGTTTTCATATAGTGTCGCGAGCTCATTAGACACTTAATGAAGTTGTACTTCTTAGATATTTTAACATCAGTTTCAAAATTATTTCTTAATATATCGGTAATGTACTACATAAGATGGAAAGTTTTAGCAGTGTACTAATCAGTTCTTCGTTCATAGAAAAAGTGTCAGTTATTATCAAAGATTGTAAATCACAAGAAACTCTGATATATGCAATTTTATTTGATTAGGTTCATTTGATAAAAGTAAATTTTTTACCATTCGATGACTCGTTTAGCATTAAATTTTTGATAATTAAATTAAATACAATGCAAATAACTGTGCACAAACACAGACATATAGAGTATTAGAATATACAAAAACAAAATGGCGATCTTCTATGCATTGTGGCAATACACCTAAAAAGTCAAAATAGAGGGCAATTTAAATTGATATAGACACATCAGTAGACTTATTGATTGTTTCACATACAATGCGGTCATCATATTTAGTAGTAACAAAGCTTTTCATATGGAACTAATTATAGATTTTTTTGAGGTTTGAAAATAGTGCGAATTTAATTATTAAAAAAATATGTACATATTCAAGCCCTTAGTCATAAATAATAAGATATGAAAAATAGTTGTATTTTTATGGTTGCACGCATGTGTCTTAACTTTTGATCTTGATTAAATATTGGATATATAAATAGTAGTATGGCGCGGGAACTCGTAAAAAATGGACTTAAACCTTGATGTGGGGCAAATTGGCTAACATAGCTCTTTACACAATAGATACCGACTCGTATTTTATCTTGAATAGGAATGACAGATAAGGATAACATTACTGCAATCATTTTTCATTTAAAAATGGTCATTGTATGAAGTATATAGAAATTATTAAATATCTAAAGGAATTTTGCTGGGATTAATGAAATAAATGGGGACGGGTTGCAGAATCTGAACTTTTTGAAGGATGATCTGGAATTTCGAAGGACATATGTGATATCGATTTTTCTGTAGGGAAATATGACAAATATCAAAATGAAAATATTTTTTTGGCTCAGAACTTTTTTCCGTGGGGTGCTAAAGCATCTATTAGAGAAATGAGAAAAGTTTAGCTACTGTATATTAATAAAAATGTAGCATAACCAACAAAAAAGAATGTACATTTCTATTTGCCTTAATTTTTAAGTTGTGTTTTTAAATTGATCATAGCAAAACCTCCAGTTGTGGATACCTACAAACGAATACTATTTTAAGTTTTTTATAATTTACTGTCTAATCGACATAATAAAAATTTCTATAATACCGACAATCTTAAATGCAGAGACAATATTACTTTAAAATCCCCTGCTTTTTGGACAAAAGCAAAATAGGTAAAATTATTTAAATCCTTTCTAATCCTAAGAATTGAAGAATATATATGTTGGTTAACCAATAGTTTTAAAAATGTAAATGGTATTTAATTTTTTTGTTTTCGTAAATTGTTTACTAAATTTTTTGTTTAAAGGTATGCAGACAACTTTTTGTTTGGGAACAAGTGAACTAGACATTTCAAAAAAGGTTGAGTTAATGTACGTAACGTAAAGTCAATATAATTGTGCTATCTGAAACAGAAAAGTCATGTTGCTAAATTTAAGTTGACAAAACACAAAGCGATAATATAAAAAAGGCAAAGGTACATATGAAATAGTGGTATGGAGACATAAATGAAGAAACGTAAAAATTTTCAAAAATAGAAAATAGATCTCGTCTTGTTTGAATGGGTGAAGAAAATGTAAATGAAGAATATATCTTTGTTAAATATACTTTTAAAAGTGATAAAAAATTGACAATTTTAAAGTTTCAAACGGATGGTTGAAATTTTTCAAATGGTGTGAAACACTGTAAATGAATATTAGAATAATTTGCTGATGTGAATTTTGAAGAAACATCGATATGAAAAGAGAAGACTGGGTTACTTTTAGCTGACTATATATTTTTTAAAAGCTTTATGTTAAAGGGTACATTATGGCATTAAAAATGAAAAGTATTCTAGGGAAAAGTGTGCTGCTATAGACTGTTCGACAATTATATGCTGTTGCAAACTGGCATGTGAAAAAGAAAAACTATTTTTATAAATTTTAAAAATTTGGGGGACGAGTTGCGGTGCAGACGGGCCCGGGTTTATTTCCCGGAGCTCTCTGGTCACTAAAAATAATTGAGTTCATTTCGAATAACGGGTAATAATGGTGGTCGTCTAAGGGTGCTTGCCACGTCGCCCTGCATAAGAGATGGTGCGCAACGACCGGGCAGACAGAGCAAACATATGAGAGCCTCAACCTCTCAGTTCGCAAGCCGAACTCCCACGTGGGGCGTTAGAGCCTCACCATTACCATTTGTTACAAAAGAATCTAGAAAGCCGATGTGTTTTAAGGGAAGTGATATAAATAAACTACCAAATAAATGGGAAGGTAATAAAAAAGCATGGCTAAAATATTTCACCACATTCATCGAGTTATTATTAATATAAAAGTAGCGATATACGATTAGCATTGTCAAGATTGGCATGGTAAGAGAAGTTGATAAGGACTCCATGAAAAAAGGGCTACATTGGCGCAGGAAAAAGCAGGAGCGTTATTTAACGTTATTTGCCTAGTGTGGTTCTGTACAAACGCGTCACCTATAAGGAACCCTTGCTGACATTCTTCAAGAAAAAAACTCGACGGAATTAGACAACAAAGATTCGTCCTCAACTAGATAATTTTAGCGGTTTCTTTCCGTAGAAAACCGATGCTGCTAATTTAGTGACAGTGGTTAAACTTGGATATGGGGAAGTTCGTTAAATCAATTAGATTCTACATTCCTCCATCAAATTGTAAAATATGGGGAAATTGGCATAATGGTGGGGTGTGCCATTTGATATGGTAAGAGATTACGTTTAATTTTGTGTGATGGCACCATAAATTTCGCCAAATACATTTGAATTTTGAGTGGATTTCTATTTGTTTTCAATGACATGAATGTTAAGAAAAATGTTTTCTTGAAGGATGGGACCGTTATAAAGCGTATACACTATTGCGTGCAAAAAAGGATCTACAAACTCAGCTTTGCCATAGCCGGGACACTCATTTGAAAACCTATGACATATTATGGTAATAAAACATGCTCAAATGACCAAAAATGCCTAGTGAATTGACAGCAGCGGCGACAGAATGGTAGTTAATACCCCAGAAAATGATTTAATCATTATTATGTTTTAAAGGTAAAAAGTATAGTATAGTAGTAAACTATTATAGATTTTAGGTGAATATTTTGGTGATGTATTAATAAAATGTAGCGTTTAAGTTTTTATTTGTTTATGTTATTCTAATATCTTGGTGGGCAATTTAAAAAGAGTCTTTTGTTTCTGTAAGTTCACATTGGACAACAAAACAAGACACTGCGACGTGACTGTTTTTGTTATTTAAGTTCAAGGGAACGAAATAATGATGACTGCTGATGAAAAGTATGTGTATTATTGACACAAGACAAAATTTTTTGTATTTGAGTAGTGAAATTGAGCGCAAGAGACCTTTCACAAGCAACGGGATTAGGCTGGTCATTCTGCTGCACGATCACGTAAAGCCACACATGGTGAAAGCGACTAAGAGCACGCTTGGTTTGTTGAACTGAGCAATTTTACCACATCCGGCGTTATTTATCAGACCTAGCCTCGTCACATTCTTACTTGTTTCGATACTTTTAACACAATTGGGTAGATTTTCATTTCAAAATATTTTGTAGAGATGCATTACCAACTGCTGTTAGATTTAGTCTCAATAACTGGAATGACATGACTTGTTCAGTTAGTGTCGTCTATGGCCAATTTGCAGCGTATTGGGTCTTTTGATGTTACCGTAGCCTTTTGTTTTGTATACCGTTATTTCTGTAATAATCTTTGCAATCCATCTTAGCTTTCAGATATCATTACTGCATCGTTCATGTAGCAAAGTATTTTTATTTCTCCTTTACTAATTTTGTATCCTTTGCTCGGCTGTTTCGACACTATCAATGATTTTATCCATCAAAAGACTGAACAGCAGTGAACTTAGAGAGTTACCCTGTCGTATTCCTGTAGTCGCTGGTATGTCTTTTGTCAAGCTGTTTTTAATTAACACCTTTGTCATCGTGCTTGTGTTCAATTGTTATATTACCCTAATTATATTAAGTAGAATATCTTTTTCTTTCAGAATATTAATGACATATGCAAGTCTAATTCGGTCGTAGGCTTTGGTCAAATCTATAAAACATATAAACGCTGGTTTGTTAAATTTTATGGTCTTTTCTATGACTTGTAATGTAAATATAGCATATGTGACTGACTTGCTTTTTCTAAATCTCTGCTGCTCTCCATTAATTGTGTTGTATTTTAGGATGCTTTCGATGGTGCAAGTAAACAATTTCATTGTGAAATTTAGGTACGTTATGCCTCTATAATTGTTTGGCTGTTTTTTTGTTACCTTTTTTAAATATAGGTATGGTTATCCTGTTTTTCCATTCGTTCGGAACAGTTCCTGTATATATTATTTTTTGGAACAACATTTTCAATTGGTTTTATTTAAAATTATTTGTAATATAACCGTATGTTTTGTAAATTATTTTAAAACCCTGGTTTCTAACGTAGGACATACTTCCCTTAAAGAAGTAAATTTGATTTTTAATTTAGTAACAGTTAATATCCTTTTAAGCTTCGTCCACATGAAATGTAGTTCACTTTTTAAATATTAAAAATTATGTCACGCAGGAGAACCAGGACTTTAGATGCTTTAGTGCGGCATAGCCACAAAAGGTTGAGAACCACTGTTTCAAAGCAAAATAGTAGCTAATTAATACACTAAAATAAAAACCACCAACTTGCAATAATATTATAAGTATACGTACTTTTGATCCACTTTGTTCTTCAATCACAGCTCTCCCATGTACATCTCTTGTGGTGCCGTGAAAAAGTCATTAAGAAAATGGAACGGTGTTCTATTATGTTTTATAATGAGAACAAGTTCTGCTTTTATATGATGGTTTGTATATACGTGTGCGATGTAGACTTGGCGAAAGTCACATTCCAAAGTGTATTCAACCACGACCCACAAATTAATCTTCTGGCGTACGGTACCTGATCTAATAAGTTATAACTCGTTTATCTTTAGTGTTTGTGGAGATAACTTTGATTAGTGTCAAATATATTTAAAACTCTCTTTCTCCCGCTTTGCTATTGTTTTTTTTTCTTTCTAATGTGTTCTAGTTCTTAAGTGGTTTTCAATAATTACTATAGTTAGCAAAACTCTCTTCTTTTCCCTATGGAGTATTTATGCGCCTGCATGTTTGTTTGTATGAGAAAATGGAATACAAACCGGCATTGTTGCCCGAGGAAAGTACACACAGAATTTCGTGGTTGTTTTGATCTGCATGTGTTATTATTTAATGTTCTATTCTTATTAAATTCTTGGCAACGAATTTTTTTTTTCGATTGTCAAATTACAATTTGGAAAAGTTTATACGTATAGTATTTGATCGGATTTTTGTACAAAAATTGTGAGTTGAAGTGTTATTTAGTTTATATATATATATATATATATATATTTAGTGATACATATAGTAGTATTAAATCCATGTGCTTTTTCAGTTAGAATAACCTTGCAAAACACTCGTGTATATAATTTGTACAACTGTCGGACTATTAATGAATTACGGCAGATATCGTATTTTGAGTCAAGCAACTAATGTCTGTGGTAATTCTTAAAATGGATAAAAGGAATTTGCGAGTTACTTCTAATAGAATCACTGCTTTGGCAAAATAAATTACCGTTGAAACCAAGTACGTAGTTGATTGCATTATTTAGATGTCTAGGAAAATCAACCGTTGAAGTGGTTCTACAACATATTAAACGAGCGATTTGATTCACTGGATGCGAATTCTAACGTTTTGGCAACTGCCCGAAGAGGCTCTAACGGACGAAAACATAAAGTTTACAAAATTGATTATGAATGACCGTAAATTGAAGTCAATGCACAGCTGAGACTCATGAAGATATAATAAATATTTTTGGTTGGACATAAGTTACCATGAATACTTTGGACATGCAAACTGTGGTTGTGCCATCGGCTCACAATCCAGCAAAGTTTCTAACATCGTTTGATTACAGAACAATGTTCAGCGATATTCAACCTAATTAACGAATTGTTTACGTTCGATATTACAATGGATGAAACATGGCTTGTCATTACACTCAGAGCCATCATCGACAGTCATGCGGTGGACTGCAGCGATGAACCGAATCAAAAGTGGAAAGACGCAATAATCGGCTAGCAAGGTTTATGGCATCAGTATTTATTGATCACCTTGAAAAGGCCAGACCATCAATAGCGCTTATTACAAAGCGTTGTTGGAGCGTTTGAAGGACGAAATCACGAAAAACGGCCCCATTTGAAGAAGAAAAAGTGCTGTTTCATCAAAACAATGCAACGTGCCACAAGTCAATGAAAATGATGGCAAAATTGCATGAATTAGGCTACGAATTGCTTCCGCATCCACCGTATTCTCCAGATCTGGCCACCAGCGACTTTTTCCTGTTCTCAGATCTCAAGAGAATGCTCGCTGGAAAGAAATTTAGCGCCGATGAAGAGGTAATTTCCGAAACAGAAGCTTATTTTCAGGCTAAAGACAAAATATATTTTAAAAATGGTATAGAAAAATTGTATGATCGCTATAATCGGTGTATCGCCCTCGAAGGCAATTATATTGAATAATAAAATCCAATTTTATCAAAAAAAAATTTTTTTCTATGTTAGCCTACGAACTTTTCAGCCCAACTGTTATATATATATAAAATTAAATTTGTTTTTCATTAGAATATTGCAATACATTTAATGTTTTAGTACCGTGTTTAATGAATACGGCAAATCAAGATCAAAAATAATGTCTGTGGTTTCTTTATCATTTGCGGTTACTTCTGTTAGATTCCCGCTGGAAATAAATTACTTACAGTACGTAGTTGATTGATATTTTGTTAGAAATATAATTCTACAACATATTAAACATCATTTTATTCATGGATGCGAATTCTAACTTTTGGCAACTGTTTGCGAGGCTCTATCACCGTTTTCATTTTATTTTTCTGATAATTATCAATGCACATAATCATAAGATTAATAAATATTTTTGGTTTGACCTAAGTTACCATGTTACTTGACTCTGGGTTTTTCCATCGGTCCATCCTAGTTTCTAACATACTTTGCTTACTACGTTAATGTGGTTACACTGCGCCGTGCTCTGCTTTATATTGTTTACTATATTATTATACAAGCTTAAAAGGTTTGGTCTTCTTGAGCCATCATGATAGATGTTGGTTGTCTATAAGTTGAAACACTTTAACGTTTGGGTGTTTATGAAGCCTGTCCTCATGACTTTTATCAACCTTCTTGATTTCTTCGTTGACTGTCTTTATCTAGAATTTCTTGTGAAGATCTTCATTTAAAACATACCAAAGAGCACTTAGCATTGGGCTTTCTTTGGCATAACCTCACAGCAATATGTTTATACTAGTTTAACTGATTGGTGGTAGATCAATATTTTGTTTTTGATAAACAGCTGGGGTTTTCTTCCTAACAGCCAATACATGTTTTATTTTGTAAAATTAATTCCCCACTTTTTTCACAATTTCTTGTGCCATTTAAGCTTGACATCTAAATTAAGATCCAGGTATTTCGATATTGTTATTCAATTCTGCTATGTGATAATTTATTTTTTTAAAGTTGATATGAATAGATTTGTTTTAATTTATTTTTATACGCCATTTTTTAATCCATGCGTTTAATTTATCTGTTGTGTTTTGAATATTAGATATTATTTATTTTAAAATAAAATTGCAGTATCATTAGCAACTGCTACTAGAATGTCACATATGTATAATGGGTAAAGCACTGGCTCCAGTACGCTGCCTTTAGGCACTTTTGCATTTATTGCTTTAAGTTCCAAGCATTCATCCATTTGCTCAACTCTAAAAGTTTGTTCAGTTATATACGATTCCAAGAGTTGCACATACTGTACTGGCAAGCATATTTTTAATTTCATGATTTAGGCCTTCATGCTAGACTTTGTTAAATGCTTAAGCCACACCAAAAAAAATTGTGGAATATATTTTCTTTTCTTCAAGACGTTTTTCTATGACATTTTTTATTCGATATACTTAATCGACCATGGCATTTTTATTACGGAATCCAAACTGATAGTCGGGAACCAACTATGCCTTTTTTGACAGTTTTAGTATTTTTTTAGTAAATAGATTGTTTTGTTTCTTTAGCTACTTTTTAGGGTGAACTAATCCTATTTCATGGGTTTTTATATTTATTACATCTGGTCGATCAATTATTTCAAGTTCCTTGTTGGGCTGGAAAATGTTTTCTAGGTGTGCGGCAACAAATCTGCCTTTTACCTACTCTATTTTGTCCAAGCGCTATTTTTCTCTCGTATGGGTGGGATTTCTTTAATTGATCGATTTAATCTCTCTATAGCTTCCAGGGTGAATAATCTGTACTTTGTCTTGGTTTATTCTTTTCAGTTGTTTTAAAAAAGTTTACATACGAGTTGTGTAAATAAACTAATGAGACTGATTTTATCATTTTATTAGGCAATAGCAGTTACATTTGGACATTGTCCCTTTCAAAAATTGCCTTGGGCAGCCACATAGCGCTGGAGACGGTTCTTCCACTTGTCATAACAATGTTGAAACGCAGATACTGGAATCGCCTTCAGCTGGTCGGTTACGGCTTATTCATTGTTCGATACTGTCCTAAAATGACGTCCGTTGAGGTGCATTTTCATACGTGGGAAGAGGAATAAGTCATACGGACTCAAGTTGGGTGAATAAGGCGCTGAGGAGCCACCGGAATGTTTTTACTTGCTAAAAATGTATTAATTGAAATCGCTATGTGACAAACCGCACGTTCCAGAAAACGAGGGACCTTTTCAAACCGCTTTAAAAAGTCAAGTCACGTGTTCCTCCGGTTGTCTTTCTGTTGCAGCGAAAGGTTTTTCGGAACCATTTTCGCGCAGATTTTTCGCATCCCAATTCGTTGATCAAAATGTGATGAACGGTGGTCTGCGTCAAATGCAACTCTTCCTCGATCATTCTGACTGTCAGCTGACGATTAGAACGACATTGATGTCATTCCGCGCAGTTGCAGGCCGTGGGCTGCGCGGTTCGTCTTCAATCGTTTCTCTTTATTCTGAAAACGCCTTAAACCACCGAAACACTTGCGCCCTTGACAAAACAGTGTTTCCATAGGCCTACTGAAGTTTTGCAAACGTTTCTGTCGCACTGTGCCCATCTGATGTCGACCCGCCTTTCCTCCAAACATCCCCCAGTGTTCCTAGATCGCGCGCTACACTATCAGTCTCATTACTTTATTTATACACCTCGTATTCATCTTGATCGTATTCTATGTCTTGGTAGTGAGTACCGGGCTGTCAGTTTTTTATTATTATTATTTTGATGATTACTTTAAGCAGCTTGAATTTTCTCTGTTCAATGTCCTTCTCGTTCATAACGATATGTTATTTTTTACTATAATTGTTGCTCCTTCTATTACCGAGTATTGAACAAAATGTTTTTACGATAAATTGTTATTTTTTTATTTTGAGGTCTTTTGTTTCATTTAAATTTCTCATGTCGTGTGTTAAATAGATTTAATTAGAATAATCAATCGAAGAAAAGTTTACAAAATTGACTGTCTTTAGTGACACCTTACAGGTCATCCTTCGTATTCTTAATACACTCCGAGTACGCTACCTTAACAATGTGCAGAGTGCACTGATCATTACAAGGGGATCTATTACAGTAACATTACTATATTCCCCGTTTCTTTAAATAAAGGAACTATGTTCCGTAGCGGTCGGTTTCTTCCAGAACTCGTGTGCTCCGGCGTAAATCGGTGATGCGATTCTGAACTGGTCGACTATCGCTGACCGCCTCTTCAGTATCCGTACCAAGCGATTTTAACTTTACTAGTCTTGAAATGTTCCAAGTTTGTCCATCCGAAAGTTTATAGGTGCAACGGTCATGCGATTAACCACTTTTCTAAGTTACGTCAACTTCGACTCACCTTTTGCTACATGTGTCCGGATCCTTACCCGCATCAAATCTCCTATCTTTATACAGGGCGTCCTCATATTTCTTTTCTCATGGAAGTACCTCTTCGACTTCTTGTTCTTTCTTCTGTTTTGGAGAACTCTTCTGTTTTGAATATGTTAAGGTTCGTTCTCAAACTTCTTTCGTGAAGTGCCATTGATAGAAATAAACCAGTAATAACTGAATGTTTCGTTGCTTCTAAAATTCATCAAAAATACTTGGCAATAAACGTTTATTTCATACCCATTTGTCTTTGAAATTTGTACCGCGTTCTGTTGAAGCGCTCAATTCAACCATTTGCTTGCGGGTGATACACCGCTGTCTTCAAGTATTTAATATCTCGAACTTTCAGAAAGCTTTCAAATTTGCGCGAGACGAGCTGTCGGCCGAAACGAGCTTTTTAGAATTGCCTTTTCGACTGAATACCATCTCTAAGAAACAAATAATCGTTTCTATAGATATCGTTGATACGAACATCATCTTCGGCTACTTGCTATAAAACTAGTGTGACTTCATATCTAAATTTCGACGACGGAGTCTTGAACGGTCCAATAACATCAATTCCAAGCTTTTCCCAAGCAGCGTTTGGAAATTCGATCAGCTGTAAAAATATTCAACTATTTTATCCATACTAGGTCACCAATACGATTCGCGTATTCTCGCTTTCGTTCTCTAACGATTTCTTGATGCGCCTCGTGTCTTAATTCTACGTCACGTTTTTCAGACTTTCTGGTATAGCGCTTCGAAATTCACCACGCATAAGGATACCATCGTTTCTGACGCTTAACTCGTCTTTTACTTGAAATTACGGCATGTATTCAGTTTTCACCTTTGTTTACATATTCAATTACTTTTTGTAATACTTGGCGTCAATACGTTTCTTTAATTATTTCTCCAATCGAAATCGCTACGCTCTCATCAATGAGCGCGATTGTTTCGATCTTTTCATTGAGGGCTCCCTCCAGGAGCACTCTCACTTGGATTTCTTGAAAGCAGTGTGAGTATGTGAAATTCAACGACCGGACAAACCAGCGAGCAATTCTCATCTCTGCTCTTGTGTTTCTTTTTGTTGTGAGAAGCGTTGTTAGCGAGGGTTGGTCCATTACGAGTGTGAACTTTCTACCCCATAACCAGCTTCGTAACTTCTCAACTGCCCAAACACCTGCGAATGGTTCACGTTCTATCATTGACTATTTTTTTTTCGCCAGCTGTTAATGTCTTCGAAGCAAACGCGACAATTTTCTTATCATCACCGTGCTTTTGCATCATAACTGCTCCAATGCGCAACTCCTAAATCGTCTGTCATAACTTTTGTTGCTAACGTTGGATCATACGTTGGTATCCTGATGCGAGTCTACATTATGTTTGACTCTTGTACATCTTTCTCTGTTTTTGATAGAGATGGTTACTGATTAAAGATTAGGGAACAACAGCATCTGCTTTCTTGTTTATAGATGATAAAACACATTCTTGTCTCGCTAATTTTATGAACGAGTCCTTGGAAATAGAATATTCGATACATAAACTGACGTTTATTTTTGCGATCTAAATCCTATCGATCACGTTTGTAATTTGCTTTGAAGATGCTTTGTAGGGATTGTGAACGTAAACTTCCGGTTTGAGGGAACCCAAAAGATAGAAGTTGCAGATAAACAAATCTGATGACCTCGGGGGCCAAGGAACATCATCGAAACAGTGAAACGACGTATTGGGAAACATTAGTCTAACAACCATTGCCACGTAGGTGGTGACTTCATCTTGTTGGAACCATATCTTTTCTATGTTAACCCGTCAACGTTGAAGTGGCAGACGAAAAAAATTGCGTAGCATGTCTACATAATGCTCTAAAGTCACTGTTACTGTAGCCTCTTCTTAAAAAAAGTAAGGTTCAACGATTACTACTTTCAAAACGCCCCACTAAATTGTAATCTTAGAATTGTGGTGAGGTCTCTAGTTTGCGTTGGAGAAAATCGCCTTGAAGCAACTCATTGAAAATCATGTTTTTGTACGAATGTAATTTCATCTCGCCGTATAGGATGTAGCGAGCGACAAAATAGACCTGAAATTGAAGCACACTAACGGGGGCGCCCAGCAGTCTGAAGAACTGACCTTTTCACTCTCTTAACATTTTCTGGAGTCCGAATCGTACGGAGACGGATAGTTGATTTTCTTTTCATAAATAATCTAGTTGTGCGGAACCTATTGTAGTATTGTTACAATCTGGAATCCTAACACGTGCAACATTGAACTATCGACAGAAAAGATATTAAACAGCAACAACGGAATCGTTATTTCTAAAAAAAACTTCTCGATGCCAAAAACGCAATACTCCACTTTTCACTGCCATGGCTATTAAGACTGAACCCTCTGAACTGATCATAAGGGGTGCGCAGTGGTCGCTGATGCCTCCCTTTTGTCAAATACTATCCATTTCAAAAACATATTTTCTTTTTGCAACATGTAGTACTATTATACAAAACACCTTATTTTTACAGTATGACTAATAATAACACCAATTTCTTCTGCCAGAGAAAGATGTTCTTGATTATCTGATGTAACGGCAGCAACAAAAGTTTTAATTATGTTTTGTCATATGTTTTATATGTATGTTGCAGTTACTATTGTAAAGTAGGGTTCAAATTTTGTCTCCTGTTAACATTTTGGTCTGTGTAGGCCGTCAGCGGTATAATGATGAAATGCTAAAAATTAACACATTTGTGTCCAGTTAGTATTATTTTACAAGGACATGCATCAGCAATACTGGAATATACTAGAGTGCATTCGAAATAAAATATGAAACTCTCTAACAATGTAAATTTAGAGAAAAAAATGCTCTTGTAAATTGTTGCATAAAAGGGTAAATAATTTTTAAAATTGCGTTTGTAAAAGTATCCCCCAACGTACACTTTTACAGGGTGTTTTTCGCTTTCGATAACTCGATACTCAGAAAGAAAATTCGTCTATGAAGATAACATGGTCTCGGTTTAATTTTTCTTTGCCCCCCCTCCAGTTGTTTTTCCCTGCACTTTTTTGACAATAAAAGTTTCTTTAAAGTTGATCGAAAAGAAACAGTTTTTATGTAAAGATAAATTAATTTACATTAACCACTGTATAGTGCGCAAAATAGCACGAAATAAAATTCAAATAAAATGAACATAGATGGCGCTGCGGTACCATCTTACCAAATGGGGACGGTCACTTTCTTGTCATACAGTCTGGATGTTGTAGATTACACTAGAAGCGACTTTCTCGTCATTATAATTTTGTTGAAAATAGACCATAAAATCAAATATCCCTGAAATTGTTGGCATTACGAGGAACGATGACAGTTACACAAAATTCATCGATTGTAATTTTTATGGTTACTGCTTTCACATATACTTTATGAAAGAGTTTATCAATGTGTAAATTTGAAACACGCCTAGGGTTACTACGTACTCATTTTTCAATATTAAAAGCTTTTAAAAGGAACACTTGCCGGCTGCAGTTTACCTTTAGAGTACGATGGTAGATACTGAAAACCCCACTCTTATGAGCACAGTTAATTACATAATATGCGTTGGACGAAGTAGTGCTCATCTAAAATTAGTACAACAGGATTTTCCTTTGGTGATTTTACTATATATATATGAAATATTAGAATCGTTTTTTAAATTAATCCGCAATAGTCTTAACTGGACATGTGAACAGTTGCGGTAGTTTTTGGACCACCATCTAAAAGTTTCGTCTTTTTTGTTTTTTTAGAGGAACATATTTATTGAAGGGATATATTGACTTTCAGCAGACATACACGATACTTCTGTTATTGGTGATTTCTTTCTCTGCTAACGACATTGTATGAATTGTTTTTCGCGTCACTTCAACAACTTTTTGGGATTTATACTAGACAATATAAATTCCTGTTTCGCCGATAATGGATATACGTGGGAAACCTGAAAAGTTTCGAGTCTAAATTAGTATTTATCTGTTAAATTAGATTTAATTTTTCAACATAGTTTTCTTTTAAGTTGATATACTTTTTCCAGCAATCTTCCAATATCTTTTACCCGTCCAAATAGTAGTTGGCGTCTTGCTCTGCAAAATAGGTGTCTATGGTTGCGATGACCTCGTTTGATGAAAATCTCTACCCTTCGAGCCAAACTTTGAGCTTAGGAAACAGAAAATAATCGCTGGGGGCCAAATCTGGTGAATGTGCTGTGGGTGGTCAATCAATACAATCTGCAATTCGAACTGCCTTAGAATTAATTTTTGGTTTAAAATGAGCAAGCGCTAATATCAGCCCATACTATTATTTGTGGTTATTGGTGCGGAATTTCATCTTGTGAAGAACTAATTCTTGTACCTTTTTACAGTACAAGTGAAAGTAACTCTCTAGAAGGAAATTTTATTCATTTTATGATAGATTAATTTAGTCATTTTGCCTTGTATGTCGTTTGGATTGAAATATTCTCAGGCTAAATTGGAGTCTAACGGTTGTTATAGCAGCTTATGGACACTTGCTTTACCATTTACATAACCAAATGAACGGTTTTACTTCACGGCCATCTACCAACTCAGTCAAATTGCTTAATGTCCTGGGATTGATAATCCCTTTATTTTATAGGAATGAGTAATTTTCTATTTTACTGATGCGGTGTCGCCAGCTAGAATTAATTAATTTTAGATTTCACCAATACAAAATACACAAATAAAGTTTGTGATTATTTAGTTAAATTTATGCCACTTCTGTTTTCAGTATTCACTGATTAAAGTTATGATGGCAACCTTAAAGTAATATCTTGTAATTTATATGTTTAGCAGTTTAGTTTTCTCTATTTTTTATTCACGATCCGGCACACACCTTAATGAATGGTATGTGAGAATTGGAAAGTTATATTTGCAATATAATAATGGTCAAATCTTTTTAATGGATTTGTTGTTTGTATTTAAAGGATTATCTTCACTCTTATTGCTCAACGGGATATAGCGTATGAAATTACATTTAATTATAGCAAGATTTGACAAGATATTAAAATTTGTTTCTTTGGTTTAGGTTCGCATGACGGATGCTTATTACCGTGCTCTGTTAGCCCGACCGGCAGATTCGAGCGCTGGAATCCTCCACCCAGGACAGGCTGTGCTGGATTTGCCTCATCACCGACAATCGCGTCACCCAGGCACGTTAGGACACCACGACCGCTCCAGTTCGGCGCCAAACGTTTGCTTAAATAACGTCAGAGGGGGCCCCGATGACTATCCGCGGTCTTTGTCTTTAAACAGGGCCGGAGAGTACGACTCGCCTCCGCACTGTAGAAGTACCCAAGCGTCTCCAACAAGTTCCTCTCAACCTCGCAGACCACGCGCGCGCTCTGCGGATGAAAGCAAGCCTCTCTTGGCGCCCAGAGAAAGCATCGAGGACTGGGAGATTCCCGCCGACGAGATCCTGGTAGGACAAAGAGTTGGGTCGGGCAGTTTTGGAACCGTATACAAAGCCCACTGGCACGGGCCGGTCGCCGTAAAGACTTTAAACGTAAAAATTCCCACCGTCGCGCAATTGCAAGCGTTTAAAAATGAAGTGGCTGTTTTGCGAAAAACGAGGCACGTGAATATTTTATTATTTATGGGTTGCGTGAGTAAGCCGCAGCTAGCCATCGTTACTCAGTGGTGCGAGGGCTCAAGTCTCTATAAGCACTTGCACGTATTCGAAACAAAATTTGAATTGTTCACGCATATTGAAATTGCACGGCAGACAGCACAGGGTATGGATTATTTGCACGCAAAGAATATCATCCACCGAGATTTGAAATCAAACAATATATTCTTGCACGATGACTTAACAGTTAAAATAGGGGACTTTGGGCTGGCCACTGCAAAGACGAGATGGTCAGGTTCGCAACAGTTTCACCAACCAACCGGATCCATCCTATGGATGGCACCTGAAGTAATTCGCATGAAGGAGGACAATCCTTACAGTTTTCAGTCCGATGTTTATGCTTTTGGTATTGTGATGTTTGAGTTATTAGCAGGTCAGTTGCCGTATTCCCACATAAATAACAAGGACCAGATTTTGTTTATGGTCGGTAGAGGCTATTTGAAGCCTGATCTTAATAAGTTACGGTCAGACACTCCCAAGTCACTAAGAAGGCTCATAGAAGACTGCATTAAGTTTAACAGAGAAGAACGCCCGCTGTTTAGACAGATCCACGCCTCTCTGGAGGGTTTCTTAAGAAATTTGCCAAAAATTCACCGTTCAGCTTCGGAGCCCAATATGAACAGGACACAATTGCAGTCGGATGATTTCATGTACACGTGTGCAAGCCCAAAAACCCCCGTCAATTTTGGACCATCAAGCAATTTTATGTTCTACTCATCAGGAACAGGCAACATATAGAGGTGCTCAGGGGAGCAGTATTGAAGCAATCCGATCTCACATGTCAATACTATATTATGCTAAATTCTGTCTAGATTTTATCGGAAATTCATACATCTTATAATATTTATGTCATATCCTAACCTTAGTTGTTCTGTTTTTATATTCACCAATTTCGTGATGATGGTTGTGATTGTGCGTGTGCATAGTGTTTAGCGGTAAATTAGTTGAGTAATTTAAGTTATTGTGTAATATATATTTAAATTATGAAATATTGTTTTGTTTTCATAATAATAAACTCTTCAGCAACAGATCTTTCATTTTATTTTCTGTGCTGGTTTGGTAACCTAAAATTATAAGCAACCAAGTAGCTAATTGAAAGTTTTTATGTGATAAATAAGGTAATATTAAATTATCTACTGTAAAAGAACTGTGGAAGGAATTTTATCAGTATGTTTTTTCATACACGAAAAAAATACTTCAAGGCAGATTGTTGAAACTTTTAATTACTATTTATATAGTTTCCATTAGTCAACAGACTAGTTGATTTTAAGGTTTATAAGTAGATAATTATAAATTTAAGTTAACAACTAGCTCTTAACGAGAACAATCGCATATAAACATTGCAAAAGTAAGATTTGATTTCAAGTAGTGTACACAACAATAATATAAATTATAAAACAAATAAAATTTAACATCTTCACGTTCTTAGAAGCTTCACCAGAATGGTTATAAGTGAGAAATTTATTGTGCTTATTATTTTATCCAACTTGGGTAGTGAAATTCTGTTAACTTGATCTGTTGTTACAGAGAACAAATCGAGTTCTTTCACATCATTTTACATTTTGACACTGTTCCGTCAAAGTTCAACGCTTTATCGTTTTTTCAGATTTGTGATCCCTTTTCAGAAGTGAGTTTCTTTGAAGCTTTACACTTTGTATTACCTTTTCGATTGTTTCAAATTTTTTTACAATCTGGAAAGTTTTAAGTTTTAGGAATAGGTAGTAATCTATGGGAGTCTGATCAAGCAAACATGATACATGCAGAAGGATACAAACTTTAGTTCAGTAAATTTTGTTTAGCAACCCGGCTTGAATGTGCTTCTACATTAGCCATTCCAAGAGAATTTTTTGCGATTACCGAGTTCAATCTGTTCAAAAGTGTCGTGAACTATTCGTCAGTAATGGTTTCGTCATCAACGTAATTAATCAGGAAAATTATGCTTGCGTCCGGGAAATTTCGAAAATTTAAAAAAAATATCAGTTGGGAACTTCGCCTTGGTGAAATATATTCCAAAAAAAAAGAAAATATTTTGTTGAAAAATAAAAATAAAGGAAATGCTTATTATTCAGTATCATTAAACAAATGCATGACATTATGCTTTGAATTTTCTACAGAAAAAGACGAAGACATATTTGCTTAGATATAATCTAGTTATCTCATAACAGACGTCCATGCTTATGTTAGTACAACTGAAAGTGCTCCAAAAAAGTTGAAATATGATGGGAATTTGCAATCAGATCTTTTGTTTTTTTTAGTGTAATTTTAATTTTAGTGTAATTCACTGCCGAATATTGCGCTCTAAGGCAGCAATAACAATTATTTGTGTTAAAGCGATTTCTTGTAAGTGCGAATAAATGAATTTAAAACTGGATTCTAATGTGATTTGCAGCAGAAGAATACTTTCGATATTTGGCAAATTTGTTGTAAAATATTAAGAGAAGTATAAGACGCGCAAGGCAAAGATGATTTATAAGCATTCAAGGTTATTAACGAAAGTCACTGAAATCCTCAAGTTGAGAGACGAATCCAAAAAATCCAGAAAGTACTAGAAGATAATTCAAGTGTATACAAATAGAAGATTATAGAAACGATGCTACTTTGTAGCTCTGTAGTTGAAAGGATTGCAGGTTTATAGATATAAAGTATCGAATATTTTTTAAATTTTATTGATTATTTCTACTAATTAATAAAAAACATATTATCCAACTGGATATATCATTCTGTACAATATTTTTGAAAAAGTATGTTTTAACTTATGGTTACTTGATTAATTCAGTTAACTGGGTTTCATAAATCACACATTTTGTCTAAATTGTTATATACTAATATTTTAATAAACCTGCAAAGCTTGCAAAGAAGAGGCGAAGCACTAACGCTGACCTTTGACCAATCAGTTTCAAAATCACTAGCAAACAAGCCTTTTTGGTCACCTGTCGATTGGTGAAAACAGAATTTGGAAATTCCCAGCCGTTCTCGAGTTATATACTAGCGTTACTATCCTTGGTAGTTAGACAACCAACGTTTCGAATCAAACTTTATTTGTCTAAAACGCTTATTAAAAATTAATTTGGATAATTTGTGTGCCCTATAAAATAATACTGACAAATGTAAAATTATAGTTAGTTTATAGGAAAAATTCTTGTGCGTAGCGTAACGTTTCATAAAAATAAAATTTCATAGGCGTATCTAACATATAGTTATGTAAGAACTGGTCAATAATGAGCGTTGTATACAAATTTATTAAATTACCTTGCATATTCATAGTTAACTTTTTAAATAGGTTTAATATGTATAAAAAGCATTAATTTAGATAATTATATAAATAAAATACAGAATAATGTGCGTGCGTGTTTTGGAGATGAAGATCGGTTTAACATAGAGCCCATTGAGTTAGTTATT
Organism: Sinelater perroti; assembly: GCA_036346155.1. Lineage (NCBI taxonomy): Eukaryota > Metazoa > Arthropoda > Insecta > Coleoptera > Elateridae > Sinelater > Sinelater perroti. The sequence continues at coordinate 56,579,607 of JARFIY010000001.1, read as the reverse complement.
ATTTGTTATAATTATTTTTTAATGGAATTACTGCTAATCATTGTTACATTTTCTGTGATATAATGCACACATTTGCCTTAGAGTGGAGGTCCGCATGTAACGTTTGCCCTTCATTATGTAGTGGAATATGTATTTTACCATGAAATCAAAAAAAATATCAAAAATAATTTGATAGGAAATTAACTACTGCAGGAGTTTGTCTTTCATAATCTCATAATTATGTTTTAAGAAATTATAAGTGTTTTGAATACTTTTTCCTTTGGTAGACCTTTTAACATACAATAGATAATACCGCACAGGATATCACCAAAAGAATGTTAAAGAATGTATATAATTTTATGAGGCGGCTGTTATATGTTATTATACGTTGTACACTAAAGAGAGCATCTCACGATATTCTGAAAAATGTATGTTTGTATGCAGAAATTTATAGTTCATTATCTGAAACCAAGATTTGTTATTTATTTAATGCAAAACAATTGAAATGCTGATTTTAATAGTTTAAACAATCCAATATTTGTATGTGCAGTACTAAAATTTTTACTAATTGTAGATTAAAAAAGTGCCATTATTTATATGCAAATTATTAGGTTAATTTTCTTTAATTCGATAATTACCTTAAAATAATACCGTAAATTGTCCATCCGATTATGTTCGAACTCGTAGAGCATAAGATCGCCCAAAGATAGTTTTATCAAAATGATCATTTGTTAAATATTGCGGCCTTTCTCCCACTTTTTTCCTAGAACAACGCCGAAGGAGATGTAAGAAGGTAATGGGCCTATTCTTTAGCAGCTACGATATATAATGATTACCAATCTTTATCAAATTACATTCTACACACTATAAAAGGTCTTCGTCAATTTCATCCTATGTCATTGAGACTTATTTCCAATATATTTGGCGAAAAACATACGACGTTATTTGTAATGTACAATTTCTTAAATATGTGGTTAAACTTAAGTTGTGGTGCCCTACAGCGTATTAAAAAGGCCTGTAAACTGTACATGGGATTTGAAGATATGAGGTACAATAGCTTTGTTGGAAAGTCAGCTAACTGTCGTAATTATAACTTTACTAAATATTTATTTTGTCGAACTTAACTGGAGTTACAATTTATCAGGGGCTTTTTCCCAAAAATTGTTTAATTAATGAGGTATTGAATTAAAACAGGATATCATCTAATTTACATTCCAATATTCAAAATATAATGAACCACATAATAAAAATAATCGTTCCGAAACTTCCACTTTTCTTTCGTATTACGTCTTCTCTTATTCTTTTTGTTCAACTCCAGGTATATCCGCATCTCAAACTTCAGTTGAGGTGCTTTCACTTCATTTTTGATTCACAAAACATTTTGGTCTTGACTTTCACAGTCTGCACCATCTCAGCTGGATAATATGTCCAGAAATCTCCCCGTAGACCAATCCAGATGTTTCGAATTATAATGTCTAATGAGTACGATATCTCTAACATTAATTGCTTTCCTTCACATTTGAAGTATGGACCAGTCGACATATGTACTCCTTCCTGAAACGGTTCTTCAATTGTTATTGAGCAACTTGACGTCATTTCCACTGTTTTTAAATAGACATGTGTTCACTTACACCTGCTTCAGGAAGTGTTGTACAGGGTGACTCGCTCAAAAACTCGTCGGGGCTAAGCGGGACTATGTCGTCATTATCGTTAGATACATAAGTAAAGGGGCAGTGATTTGCTCTGGCTTAGGATTTAAGTCACTCTATCGATATTAAGATTACCTTTCCCAAAACTCGCTTTGGGACCTCTTTTACCACTTCTACCTCACCACGCAGTCAGTTAATTCATTCCACGGTTACATGTTCAAGCACATGATTCCAATTTGTTTTCTTGAATATTTTGTAGGTTCTCCTAAGTTAATGCTGGTGTCCGAGCAGTCTATACGTGGCCACCTTTTATTTATACAAAATCTTCTGAAGATTTGTAGGAATTCATTAATTGAGAGGATCTAGGTCAACTCCAAATGTACAACACGGTAAACGGTATACGTAAAAGTACTATCTAAAGTTTTTTAGTCGTCTCCATGAATAATAGTCCTACTAAGTCCACTCTTACCACTTCAAACGGTTGCTTAAGTCTATCTTTGGATAGAGAAGATGGCAGACATCCCAACCGGACGAATTTATTTATACCTAGCTTTCTTATCTTTTAGAAACCAGAATTAATGGTGAGGTATCATCTCTAATGTTTGAACTTCAACATGTTGATGCTTGGTAATGTTTGATCATTCAGATTTTCCGAGTAATATGCATGGCGTATTAAAGAATTCTTTGTCTTCATAATTAGTCTAGATTCATCTAAGAATGGCTGCAATGAAGTTTTTTTTCTTTAATCTTTTCAAATGCGTTCTGCTGTATATCTATATAAATAAAAATATAAATGTTCGTTTTTTCAAAATCTTAAATCTCTGAAAGTTCTTCGCTGATTGCTTTAAAATTGTGATACAACGTTACATTAGAATATGTGCGTGTTTTTATATTACGTTGACAGGTAAAAACATGTTTGTTTTTTTTTGAAAAACAGCGCCGTCTGTTGGACGTAAAAGCAGAGCCACAGCAACGCGTGGGTGGGTACTGTTAGTGACGAATAAATGACTTTTCTGTTTCGTTTATGTCGTTTACATGTAAAGGTCTTGTTGGGGGGATTTTAAATGCTATACGCTGCAAAACGATGTGTCTATGTTATTGTCGCAGCATTCTCCCAAAATTAGAGTAATAAAATAACTTGGAAATAACATTGCATTTAGATTTATTTAACATGGATAATGTCACGGTCGCCTTTCTCTCTACATTCACATCGATTCTTATCTACTTTTTTCTCGTGTGGGGCCATTATTCCAACGCTAGTTTTAGCAATTTGAGTCCCTCCTGGCTTTTTTCAGCATCTGTGAAAGGGTCATCCATTGGATTGACTTTTCTAGATACGTGTTTTCAACTTTGAGACTAGGTGATTTTGTTTATGTCCTGTATCCGTGTAAATGACACGAATATTGATATCTATGGCACTGAGTACAGAATCTACCAATGGAGCTCAAATGCGATTAATTTTATTTTTTGGTGTGGAGGCTTTCCTGTACGATGTGAAACGAGCTCCATCATGGACTATGTTCACAATCACATTCTCTTCTTGATTACCCAGATATGTAGATAATCGCTGCATATACATTCTCACTGGCATCCATAAACACATTTATAAACCAATTTTCTTTAAAAGTGCTGTTAGAAGAAATCCAACGAGATTCATAATAAGTCACAAGTCCTGAAATTCAATTTGTCCAATTCTTAAATTTATGTTTGATATCTCTGGATAGTTCTTCATAACATCCCATTTGAAGTGTCCATATCTTCTACAAGATCATTTTGGTTGTAAAAATAAATGGTGACTTGAGGCCCAAGGGATCAAACACCTTGTGAGCAATGGAAGAGATGCTCTTCTTCATGTATAATTCTATGTTAGATGTCAAAGCGCTTTTTACGTCGCAGCATATTATGTCTAATACGTGGATCCAGATCATTCCAAGCAGAGGAATGAGATTTGTACATATATATCGAATCCCAATTCCCATTCTCGAACTCTCCTTTTTGAAGTAGAGCCATGGCGCTCTCCTGAAATTATTTATAAAACGACTTCTTATATTTTTGCACCACATGTTTTCCTTCTTTCCTAGCACAGTTGTAGCCAAAAGAAAAAGACTTTATGTGACTTTAAAAACTACTCTGCCTTGGGGGTATTGTTGCGGAAGAAATCATACCACAAGAATTGTAGAAAGTCTCAGATCTTTGCAGTTATGCTCATCTGGATAAAGGCTTTCTTTATATCAGATACGATATCAACTCTCTTCATTCTAAATCTGGTTACAATATTAGGGATCATCTTAAACATGTTGGGTTCTTTTCTCTAGCACATATTAAGAGAGGGATTTTCTTTTTTATTAGATGATGGAGCAAAAACTAATTTGATTGGGGTCGTGTTGCTGCTGCTAGGTTTGTAAATAGAGCGACGAGGAAGGTAGAGAAACAACTGTTGCGCATATCTTCTTTAAGTACCATCTCTATTATTTCTTGTTCTTTCCAATCCATGAAAATCTTTTTTTCGTCTGGTCAAAGCCATATATTTGTTGCTCAGTAATGGTAAGTGACGATCTATCCAGAATAAATCCCCTTGTTGGGCAACAGAGCCTTCAACATGTTTGAGTGCAGCTTTTTTATTTTATTTTTGACTTGTTTTCTGCTGCATCATGTATGCCAACTGCAATTAGAGACCACAATTCTGAAATAGAGGCGTCGTTAACTTGAAGAATGATAATTATTAGTAAGTTATTCTTCTTTTCAATAGGCAAGTTTTCCTTTAGGGTTTATTTATTTAAGTTTAGTATGTACTGCTACAGGTCAACATGTCAGTTCTATCTTCTTTCCCGCTTTTTAGGAACATCAGCAGTACTGCATTCGGCAACGCCGCTTTCATGTTCACTGTCAGTCAGCACTATATTATAACTTTTTCATTTCTGAATCCATGGACCCTCAGTTACACGTTGAATATTATCAACGATGGCTAGCCTATCAGCCACAGGGAATTTAGTACGATATTTATTGTTTAAATCAGAGAATGTGGCGCAATACTTTTGTGAATCACACTATTTACGGATTCGATTATGTCTTTTAAAATGTACGACTTTTGAAATTCTGTGTCGACGATTGCTCGGATTCGTCTCATCCCAAGTGGTCCATACAAGCTGACTACCAGCGTTTGCAACAAAACATCAGGACTCCCTATTTGACAAACCATTACTGTCATTTGCTTATCTTTTGGCTCTATCGTTGATGTGGAATGTTGTTTAGAAATATTTGGGCAAAGAATTGGGTGCTGCTTCATCTCTCACATAACACATTTTACAAACTCTCGGGATCATATGTGACCATTTCAGGCAGATAAAGTACAGCCTTTTTTTTAAATTATTTGATGTTTCTGTGTTAATGAATGCTTGCTTTCGCTTCCACATTTTTGAGTCAAATGATTATTCTCACAGAATCCACATGTATTTTTCTTGTCACTGGTGGGAGCTCGATACGTAAACAACGCTGCTACTGCGAGTACTCCTTGATAACAAAGATTCTTTCTTTTCCTTGTCCATATCTTGTTTACTTTTGTACTATTTAGTAATCATCACACTGACTATGCTTATGTTATTTTTGGATTTCAGGATCATTATGAGTTTTTTTTTATCTTGAACTGGTTTCTGTGTCTTTTCCACGCTGCTATGACATAATTAGAGAGATACAATTTTATGAAGGGGTAGAGTAGGTCGGCATATTTATTTTTGTAACTTTCAAGGTTTCCAACACTTGATATTTTTCAGTCAAAATAACGTAAAGGCGGTATACAGAAGGCAATGTATTACAAATTTTATCTGTCGCCAAATCAATGAGAAGTTTCACATAAAGGTTTACTTGAAAGTCTTCCTGATCATATCTCTCCTTCAAAGCATTTACATCTTTGTAGTGCTCTGCTGTAAGCGGGAAACTTTTAACAATCTCATATGGTTTCGAGTGTTTTTCTATACATTGTAGTAAATATGAGAGCCGATTTGTGTCTTCGATTTTCTGGTTCTGGTCGATCTTTAAGACTTGACCCCAAAAATATAACCAATCGTGGATTCCCACAAAAACTTGAGCAGCTCCCACTTCAGTACCCGGTGATATGTGTTCTTCTACACTAATTGTAATGCTACTGTCATCTGGTGTTGGATTTTATATTTTCTTTGGAAGCTTCTTGGCATCCTTGTCAACTGAGACTCTCATCTCTAACTTGGTCTCTGTTTCACGATGTACTTTCACGGTGTATTCTTCATCAGTGACTTCTGAATTCCAACAACTTTTTTAAATATGTCTGGTAGGCTAAAACAAGTTCATTCAAACATAGTAAGCAGATTCAATTTATGTCAAGCCATTCCAGTTTGTCTTTCAATTTCTTCTTCATGTTGCCATAGGCCTGAAATGTTTGACTAAGTTGAAATTCTGAATACCACTAGGGCTGCAGAAAACCACTTTCGACTTTTTAATTTATGTTAGTTTTACTCTGGTTGATTTTCGAATACACAAATATTTTAAAATTTTAATCTTTTGTAAACTTTTAACAATTTTGTTTGTCAACTTCTTTATTCAATAAAATAGCAATTTTACGACTTTCTTAATCATCTCATTGTATTAGGGTGGTTAAATACAAAAAAAATTATTAGGTCGGCTATTGACGTTGATCTCTGTATGTACATATAAGATTTAAAGAAAAAATAATTTTACATTATATATGAAGGTGTCAATTTGTTTTATCAAGAAAAACTATTAAACTTAGAAGAAAAGTGCTCATTTATGTGTATTGTTGTATACATTTTGGGTGTGAATGTGTTATAATGGGAGACAAACCAAAATAGGAAAAGTTACCGCTTTGAGAACGTGCAAAATTAATAAGAATTTTTATGCAGTGGGTGGTCGGCGACTGTCATGACACTAATACATTGACGAAGTTTCAATTTCTATTGCCTCATAAATAATTTTTTTAGGAAGATGGGCGATAGAGGTAATTTTAAATTTTAAAAAATTTGTTTTGCAGTAATTTATACTTTCACCGAGTTTTAGCTGCATCTGACAAGAAACCAGTTAAGAGGCTCAATAGGAAGTTTTTTAATCTTCTACACTAATAACCTACCAACTTGGAAATGACAACAAAGAGCTTCACCAGAAGCTTAAGTTAAACACCGTTGTAGTTATTGGCGTTAGAAGTTATTCTTATGAGACAACGGTGAAACAACTAGCCATAATCACCATAAAGTATGCTCACTAGGGTAACGATGTTTTTCGAATGCGAGGAATGGGAAATGTTAACTCAATACCAGAGTTAGTAATCCGTGTTTCTAAACTTAAAATGTGCATATTTTTCTGTATCTACATATTAATATTTTCTGTATATTTAGACCCTTTTCAGCTTTAGACATTTAGTTCGATGTTTTTTAAAACTTTTAAACTCTTCTCCTCCCAAAAAGAAAGAAATCTTTGAAACTGCATAATCTGATGAGCTTCCTTCTAGCTAACTATTTCTTAAAGTATGAACGAAGGAAGAAATCCTTTGGAGCTAAATTTGGTATTATTTGGAATTATTTCCTTTCCAGATGAAGGAATTGTCTTAGTTTTTCTTTTTAGTTTGTCTTTTTAAAGTTGCTTTGCCGCGTGCTGTCTGTTTCTTTAATTATTATGTGTTCTTTGGTTTATAGAAACGTTTTACTAAGAATTTTAAAATATTGGAAATATTTAATTACGTTTGAACATATTTAGATATCTCTGAGATAGAAACATTTCAACATATTTTTGCTAGATCATTAGCATATTCGGTACTTATTTTAATTTGTAGAAAAACAAGTCTGCACAAGCTTTCGACAAAGTATGGCACAAAGGGTTGATACATAAACTAAACAAAATGCTCCCAAAGCAATATGTACAGATAATAACATCATACATCACAGACTGACTCTCTCAGAATTAAGTAAGAAGACGAATACTTGGATCTGAAAGAGATAAAAGCGGAAGTCCCTCAAGGTAGTGTACTAGATCCTATACTTTATTTGTTATATACTAGCGATATACCAAAGTTGAAAGAAACCTCAGGGGCTACGTTTGCAGATGACACTGCACTATTTGCAGTAGAGAAAGACCAAGATTTATCCCCTGGAAAACTACAAACAGCCAGCAATGCAATACTTGACTAGACTAAACAATGTAAGATAAAGCTAAACGAGCTGAAATCTATACATATCAACTTCACAAACAAATTACTAAAAGACCCACCAGCTGTAAATATAAATGGCACAATCGTGCCCTATGAAAACAACGTCAAGTACTTAGGCATGACTCCAATAATAATAATATGAAAAAGAAAAGAGTGGAATTAGACTTAAAATATAGACATTACTATTGGGTGATTGAGAACAATTCTAAACTTTTAATTTGCAATAGAGTACTAATTTACAATCAGATCTTGAAACCAGTATGGATTTATGGCATCCAGCTTTAGGGTCGTGCCAGTGACTCCAACATCAAGTGTGTTCAAACATTTAAGAATAAAGTGTTATAACACCTAGTGAATGCCCTCTGGTATGTTCAAAATTACGATCTTCATAGAGACCTCCGAATTCTAACCGTTAAGGAAAAAATCAAAAGGTTTGCTGGAAAGCATGAAGATAGGCTTCACTTTCATATTAATGCAGAGGCTCTTCAACTGCTGGACAATCAACACCGTGTCTAAAGACTGAAGACGAGAAAACCAGCTAATCTTATGTAGTGTGTTATGTATAAAAGCAGAGCACAGTGCGCGAATAAAGTGTAAATAGCTCAGAGAAATCTAGAAGACATCAATGTTAATAAGAACATAGTTTTATGATTTGTGAGATAAAAATTAATGGTTAGTCTTCAAAAACTAGTTTTAATTGCAGGCACATTAATGCTATAAATTAAAAAAAAAATTAATTTGTCTCGGTAACTTTTTTATGATCATGTATATATAAGTAAAACATTTTTGTTACACCTTGTATATTTATTTTTGACTATATCTTATATACTATATTCTATATAACTTCTTGAACGTCCTATATAACTGCTGTTATTGTCGGCATCGTTGCTAACCTCTGTTTTATCATAATTTTTTTTCTAAGAGCAATAATGAAGTACGATAGCTAGTGACGTGTCTGTTTGCATTAAGCCAAATTACATCTGTGATAGGCAAGTGTGAATTCATTTCGTTATGCACATGTATTTACACAATAAATTTCATTACCATAATTAACATAGTTGTGTGTATGCATGCTCAAAGCACATGCAGATCAGCTTATCAACTTAATCTTATTATTTTAATTCTTTCAGATGATCGTAAATACTATCTTACGGCGTAGAATACCTTCTTTTGTAGGACCTCTTTTCATCAGAAACTCGTTTACGAAGTGCACTCCAATGTCTCAAGACCAAAATAGATTTGCTTTGCCTGCTCGATATGCAGGAAGTGCAAAGAGTGTATGGTAAATTACATTTTAAACTACGTGGGTGGTTGTAAAATAGGTGTGAATATATTTCATTTTCTTGTAGGGTGGAGTACATTCAGTTGGCTTTAGAGTACAAGCCGCTGAACTTGGGGCAAGGTTTTCCCGATTTTGCTGCCCCAGATTATGTCACGAAAGCTTTAGCTGAGGTGGCTAATAGTGAAAATGTACTACTTCAGCAGTACACCAGGGGCTTTGTATGGAAGTTATTTGATTGTCAATTCTTATGGTTAATTGTTATGTATTCAGGGGCATCCGAGATTAGTAGCAGCTTTATCTAAGTTGTACTCTCAATTAATTGGTCACAATATTGATCCACAAACTGAAATTCTTGTTACTTCTGGTGCTTACGAAGCCCTGTTTTCTACTATAATAGGCCATGTCGATGTTGATGATGAAGTTATCATCATTGAACCATTCTTTGATTGTTATGAACCGATGGTCAAGTCTGCTGGTGGAATTCCACGATTTATACCCTTGAGAAAAGTAAGTTAAATTTTTTTTGTTTGCTTTGATATTTTTCTACCTCTTTAATAGAAAAATTCTGCAACCAGTGGTGGAGTTTCTTCGGGAGATTGGGCTTTGGACACCAAAGAGTTGGAGAGCTTGTTCAATTCTAAAACAAAAGCGATTATATTAAATACACCCAATAATCCCATTGGCAAGGTTTTCCAAAGGGAAGAACTGGAGATCATTGCTAATCTTTGCAAGAAGTGGAATACTTTATGCATTTCTGATGAAGTTTATGAGTGGATGGTTTACAAACCGAATAAGCATTACAGAATTGGTAATTTTGGAGAATTTTTTCTATAAGTGTATGATTATATGAATTTGACAGCAACATTTCCGGGGATGTGGGAAAGAACGATAACGATTGGTTCTGCCGGAAAAACTTTCAGTGTCACTGGTTGGAAAACAGGCTGGGCCTATGGACCAGCTAATTTAATGCACAATTTGTTCATGGTCCATCAAAATTGTGTCTACACTTGCAATACACCTATACAAGTATGTATACAATCAAAAATTTTTAGTTATGGTACAGCATTATAATGGTATACATAACTATATTTACCTAATCATTTTCAAAAGAAGGTCTTTGTGCATACATATACATTTTATTAATCTTGCCATGGTTTGGAAGTAGTGGCAGGTTTGTTTTAGATTCTGTAAGTTTAGCTGTTGCATGTATTTTGATATTTTGTAATATATCTTCATCTTCAGGTTGTTAAGGGGGTATTATAGTCTAAATACCCGTTTTTAAGATGATTTTTGGGAATTAATTGTACAAAAACGGTTAAACCTACTGATATCAAGTTTTGTGTTCATATTTATTCATATTTAAAGTAACACCTAAAAATTTTATATCGCTTTTTATAGCCCACAGGTCATGTCGCGAAATTTTGTTTTTCTCGGGCGTGGTGATTGCCGTCGTCCTCGTCATCTGAAATAAACGATTCTTTTTTTATTTTATTCTGTAGACATGTAGTTATCGTTTGAACCTCTAGTAAATAATTTGAAGAAAAAAAACTGACAAAATAGCGGCGCTTGGAAGAAAATATTCCGATTTTTACTAAAAAATTTCACTTATCACGGTCCGAAAAAATAGTAATTGTAAACAGATATAAAAGTTAGAAGTTTGAACAATAGCCGAACATATACACTATATGTGTAAGAAATTAGATGTCGATCGGCCCAGTAGTTTGTGAGAAAAATACACGCCCGACTTGAAAAATGTCATTTTGAGAAAAACGCGTTTAAAGTTTTCTTCTATTGACTCTGGATTTCTTTGTATTGCCAAGCCGTAGTACATACTTAATTCATTTATAATAGCATTTGTCAATTTCCCTGTTCGTTTTCCATCGATACTTTTGTTGTTTTTTTTTAGCATTGGATAGTCTCGTACCCATACACATTCTTTTTTTCAACGACATAATTTTCACCATATACAATAGCCCCCAGGTACTTAAATTTATCTACCTCCTCATATTCCTGGTTACATAATTTAACCTTTCCTCTGCATCTTTTTCCCCACTCATTATTTTTGTTTTATTTTTATTTATTTTAAGGCCAATCTTTTGTCCTTTCATTATTATTTTTTCCAACATCTTAGCAAGTATGTCACGCCTTTTTGCTATAATTGCTAATGTCGTCTGCGTATATTATTATTTGTCCTCCTCTTGATCTTATTGTTCCCTTGTTTATTTTTTTGGTGATGTGTTTAGTGCTAAATTGAAGAGTGTTGCTGACAGGGCATCACCTTGCCTGGCTTCTTTATTTGTTCTGAATTCCTCTGATTCTCCTTTCTGTGTTTTTATGCTGACTCTCTGTTTTGAGTATCATTTTTATGTCTCCTTAATTTTACTGGTATACCCAGTTCTTTCATCAGTAACATGAGTTTACTTCTGTCCAAAGAATCAAAAGCTTGCTCAAAGTCAATAAATAATATTTATATTTCTATCTTATATTCTTGCGTCTTCACCATGCATTGTTTCAGTATATATATTGCATCCGCTGTCGATTTTCCTTTTACAAAACCAAATTGATATTGTCCTAATGTATTTTTTGTCGTATCTCTTAATCTTTTGATTATTAATGTAGTAAGTTTCTTATAGGTCATGTTTAGTAGTGTAATTCCTCGGTAGTTCCTACATTCCTGCTGGTCACCTTTCTTTTATATATAGTTATTATTTGACCCACTTCGAAGTCCTTTGGCATCTCTTCTCTCCATATTCTTTGTATTAGTATAAATAAAGTTTCCTGTAGTGTGTTCCCTCCATGTTTTATTAGCTCCATATTTATTTCATCTTTACCTGGTGCCTTTGCTTTGCAGCTGCTGTTTATGATTTGTTTCATCTCTTCTAGCGTAGGTTCCTTTATCATAACTTCAACTGTTTCTTCTTCTTCTTTGTTCGTTACTTCTTCCTGTTTTTGATTTGTATTTAATAACTCTCTAAAGTGGTCCCTCCATACCTCTTTATATTCTTTTTCTTCTTTTATTACCCTGCCTTGTTTGCTTTTTATTTCTGTTAGTCTGTGCTTATACACTTTGTTTTGCTCGTTGCAAAATTTAGTTTTGTAGAAGAAAATTGTAGAATTTTTTCGTATTTGCTTTCTTACTCTCTTCTACTTCACGTATCTTCTCTTCTATCCATTCTCTTTTACTTTTTCTTATTATTTTATTGCACTCCTTTCTGTTTTCTTCGTATTTTACTCTATGCTCTTCTGTATTGTGTCTTAAGGGGAGGTTCTCATCTAGTGACCCAAAAATGACACGATTTTCTCGAATCTTTTTTTCATGGAAGGAAGTAAATAAAAAACTTAATTTTTTTGATACTTATTTAATAGGTCTTAAAGTATGTATAAATTTTTTTTTAGTAAAAAATAATATAGTAATTGTTTACTCATGCTGCAACATGGCAGCCTCAAAAAAAAGTATCCAAGCGGACGGCACTCTAGCACTCGTTCCTGTCATCTGAAATAAGAAATCCAAAAATTTTTATGAAATATATCATATTTGTTGGAGGATGAACTTATAAAACCAACAAAAAGTAAAAAATTGGAAAAATGGCGGACATGCAAATTTTAGTTTCGTGTTTTCGCGCTTTTTTCCGTTCTTCAAAGTGCTGTACAAAAAAAATAATAAATATTATCACAAAATAGCGATATATTCAGTAGTTTTTGAGATATCATGTCGCCCAGTTTGAAAAACATGGTTTTGAGAATAACGCGTTTAAAGTTTTGGTACACGAACTGCTTGTATTTGGAGCACGTGGTCGACTAACGCTACACGCTATAACTGTTGATATTAGTATATATAGAAGCACATCTATAAAGTAATAGCATATATTCCGACATTTGGTGGCACTCGAGGTAGCTATACTTACCATGATCACCCATGGTATGGTCATAAAGGTGGGAAATTCAAAAATATTATGGAAAACACGCGCCACTTTTTCGCTATAACTTTTTTAAAAAAATAATTTCATATAAACCGTTTTGGGAATATATTCTACGGATAATTAGCTATCAAAAAATGCAACAAAAAAATTTATTTATTGGTCGACTCTGATGAGAACCTCCCTTTAACCATTTTAGTTTCATTTCCACTTTTACTTCGTGTGCTCTTTTACATGACTCATTGAACCATTCCTTCTTTTCTTTTTTCCTTCCTTTTCTATTATTTTTTCTGCTGCTTTGCTTATTGATTCTTTTACGTTGCTTCATTTTTCTTTTATTGATCCGTTATTTGTTTTATTTTTGAGATTTTTCTCCAGTTCTTCTTACCGCTTCTTTAGTTTTTCCTCCTTTAGTCTTCCTATATTCCATTTCTCTTTTATTACTTCTTGTTTCGCTACTTTTCTTTGTTTTTGTCTTATTACTGCGGATACCATGTAGCGATCAGCGTTAGCGCATGCTCCTCCATATGTTCTTACGTCATTTATTGATGATTGCCGTCTTTTTAATATTAATACGTGATCTATCTGCGATTGCGTCTTCTTGTCCGGTGACATTCATGCTACTTTGCGTATTTTCGGGTGCTTGAATTTGGTACTACTTATGACCATGTTCTTTTCAGTTGCTAGATAGCATAATCTGAGTCCATTTTCATTCGTTTTTTCGTGTATTGTGTGTTTCCCTGCAACTTGCTTTATGATACGCTCTTTTCCTATCTGTGCATTGAAGTCTCCCAATACAATTATCAGATCTTCTTTTGTTATTTTTTCAATTTCTTCTCCTAGTTTCTCGTAAAATTGTTCTTCTTCCTCTTGTCTTCTCTGCTTCTGTAGGAGCATATGCATTCATGATTAACATCTTATTCGGCTTTGTTTCTACTCTTATGTATGCCATTCTTCATCTATTAATTTGACTTCTGTAATCCTTGCCCTCATTTCTCCGAATATTATAAATCCTACACCATGTCTTCCTTGCTTTTCGGCGCCTGAGTATATCATCGTGTAATCTTTTTTGTTTATTCTTCCTTTACCTCCTCATCTTATCTTCTGCAAAGCCGCTGTCTCCATCTTGTATCTTTTTAATTTAGCCCCTACTTCTTCCATCTTCCCTGTTGTCAACAGTGTTCTAACATTCTATGTGCTTATTTTGATTTTCTCCTTGTTTATTTTTTTTTCTTTACGTATTTCCTTGCTAATTTTTCTTTTTGTATTCTTAACCTTTTTGTAGCCTTTGTCATTGTCTTTATCTGTTCCTTCATTTTGTTCGCTTCTTAGTTTTTTGAATTTGTTTTAGTAATTTCACGCATTTGTCGTTGAAATTCCACGTTTTCCACATATCTATCTCCTCCTATATTTTCCTTTACTTGATTGTCTTCTGCGTTCTTGCCACTTTCACTATCTTTAGTTTTTGTTTCTGCCGCACCTCTTTCTTTAGTATGTGGCGCTAGCTTTGTGTCCAATATCTGTACTTTTTTGGAAATGCTCCTTTATTAGACTTTTCTTTTTTGGTGGTTTTGTTCTCTTCATCTGTTTATCTCCTTCATTATTTGTTATGTCCTGCTCCTTCTCCATATTTCTCTCTGCTTCTCCCTTCAGCTCCTCTTTTTCCATCCCTCTCCGTCTATAATTACTTTGTCATTTATTATGATTGCTTTGCTACCCTTCTTTCTGGCCTCTATCATGTGTGGGATTAGTTTTTTTCTTATGCCTCTAGTCTTTTTGTCTAAGTCATCTTTTATCCATATTTCGGTTCCTTTTAGCTTCTTTAGATTTTTCATGATTTTGATTTTTCTTATTTTTGTTGTTGGCACCACCTTGATCGCTTGTTTCCATTCATTATTGGGGTTCCTATTCGATTTATCATGTCTATTTCATATTCTGCTATTCTAACTTCTAACTTTCCGATTATTTCAAAAAAAAATTTCTTAAGTTTTTCCGTAGTTTTATTGACTTCCTCCAAAAATTACTAGGTTTCTTTTCCTCACTTCTTTTTCTAGTACCTGAATTCTGGCTCTTATTGTTTTATTGTGCCTTTTAATTTATTAGTTTCTTCTCTCTGTTGTTCTATGTTGTTGTTCATGCCATCTATTTTCTTATCCATTCTATGATGACCTTTTACCACTCAGATCACGGCGGAATCCCCATTTATGTTAAGAATGCAGGAATGCTAACCATAAAACTCGATTCTCTATGTTCTGGTGAAAAGCTGGAGGAACATAATATGTCAAATAAGCTCGAAATACACAGAATCTGGGGGTTTTAGGCGAAATGAGACACTTTACTTTTATTTGAGTAACGACACTTTTTAGTAATTATTTCACAAAAGGTAACGAAATCAATCTTTAAAATTATCAATGCCTGTTTTGTATGAATGAATTTTATTCAACAGATTTATTAAAAGATAGTATGTGTTTGGCATAATATGTATAATAAAAATAAAAACAATATGTATACTTATTTTTCATTCTCCATCAGAAGGGAACTTCATGAACTTTTTGATTGTTTGCTTTATATTGTGATGATAGATGGTGTCTTCAGAAATTTATTAATTTTAGGAAGCAGTGGCTTTAGGGTTTGAAAAGGAATTGGCTCGTTTAGGAAGTGATGATTGCTACTTCATATCCTTACCACGGGAGTTGGAAGCAAAGCGAGATTATATGGCTAAATTCTTGACAGAAGTAGGCATGAAACCAATTATTCCTGAAGGTGGCTATTTTATGGTAGCAGACTGGTCTGCGTTGGGTAAGGTGAATTGGAGATGATTTAGGCAACATTTTATGTATTGTATTTCAGCATCACGAGTAGATTTGAATTCAGAAACTGACAAATACAAGGATTATCGATTTACAAAATGGATGACGAAAAATGTTGGTCTGCAGGGTATTCCGACTTCCGCATTTTATTGCGAAAGTCATAAGAACTTAGCCGAAGACTTGGTTAGGTATTGCTTTATAAAGGTACAGTAAGCAGTATTTGTTATAGTGTTATAATTTGTTTTGACGTCTTATGTGTATTTTAGAAGGATGAAAATTTGAAAAAAGCTGCCGAAATATTGGAAAAATGGAAGGATGGGAAATGATGCCTTCAATAAAATTATTTTTAGAGAATTGTAGCTTACTATTTTTTGACTAATAAAGTGTTTGGTTACTTGTTACTAATTTGTTATTTGTGATTGCATTGAAAATGCTGCCATTAGTGTGTTGACTTAGATGTTTGAATTAGAAAATTATGTTTTGTATTTATTTTTTGTTGCTTATAAGTTGTTATGCTAATGTAAAATTGTATACATGTTTGTTATTTGTTAAATTGAGGCTAGATTATTAGTCCAAAACATTGTTGCTATGATTTTATAGTCGTTGCTATATTGTTTTTGCAGTATGACAACTTGCTATATCTTATTGAAAAATTATATTTACATTGGTATGTATGTAGCATGAATGGTAGATGATTCTTAAGATTGATATTTTTAGGACTGTGCTGTGCATTTGAAGTTTTCTTTTTGCCACTGCCTTGCTTTTTGTTGTGGGGGTTTATATTTTTTGGGAAATGTATTGGACTGTAGACTATAAAACAAATTTTTCACTAAAAGACTGACTATTTCTTTTTCTGCCATCTGTATAATTCCTTCAAATCTTTGAATAGTCACTCCTCATATCATGTTAATTATTTCTTTTTGTAAGAAAATAGCAAAATAGCAAAATTTGCATATATATATATATATATATATATATATATATATATATATATATGCAAATTTTGCTATATATATATATATATATACAAAATTGTGATAATGTTTGTAATACGGAAAAATAATAAAAATACAGATAACTGTATTATGCAAAGAAACAATAACAAAAAAGAAGAAACGGATTTCTAAGGATACGAATTTGAATGAATTTAAAAAATAGGTGCAGTTTCATTGAATTGCATGTCTACATTTGATTTTAATTGTATTGGCACCACTTGTTAAAATTTAGAAAAATAAGGCAATTTGTTTTTAAAATAAGACTGAAATTTTACAGTAAATATGAATTTTTTTTAGAGTTACTTTTATTTTATTGACACTAGGCTTATATTTTCTTATCACAAATTGTTAGTTGAAGAGTTTATTGTAAGAGTGGTTATAATATATAGCTATTTGTGATTGTATTGTCACAAGTAAATCTGTAATGTTTCTTTGGGATTATATCAA
Organism: Sinelater perroti; assembly: GCA_036346155.1. Taxonomy (NCBI): domain Eukaryota; kingdom Metazoa; phylum Arthropoda; class Insecta; order Coleoptera; family Elateridae; genus Sinelater; species Sinelater perroti. The sequence goes on along the minus strand of JARFIY010000001.1, from coordinate 56,562,338 downwards.
TGTAAAATTATATTTAAACAATTTAATTAAACTTGTGACAAAAGTGATTTTATTAATAAAGTACTAAACTGTTTCTTAAGTACTAGGGATAATAATTCAATGTTTTTATTTAAAAACAAGACTTTTTAATGTCCATTGTATGGTTAAGAAAGTAAATATTTAGATATTAAGGAAACACCACTTTAATAACTAATTTTAAAACATTTCACAAAATGGTGTTTAACGGTTTGGTGTGATTTGTGCTAGAATTATTTTTTATTTTCATTTTAATTTATGTTTAACAGTGACTGGATACTTGTCAGGTAACATAATTCACATTAAATATAGATTCAGATATTTACTAGGATACAGTATAAAGAAAAGTGGACTGGGATTTATTTATTCTCATTTAAATTATTGAAAGTACTCATTCAAATGCACAGCAATTTAAAAATGTGCTAAAATGATTAATTGTAGATATATTACGGAGGAGATCATGAAAACAAGTACAAGTTTCAAATTGATGATGTTTTTCACTATAATTTTGATCAGTGAAGCATTTTGTTTTGTTGGAAGAAAAAATGTAAAATTATACAATTATTTTACACATTCGAATTAATTCGTGTAGCTGAATTTAATATAACGGAGGAATAATTAAAATATATTTTAGGATACTTACCTTTAAGACCAAAAAAGGCCAGAAATCAGGTATATGAGTAATGCACAACCTTAAAACAGCCTAAACCCTGTGTCAGTAAAATTCTGTCCCAAGATCCTAAAGAATGGAATGCATATCAAACCATGCATACTGAATATAGCCAAACCTACAAGAAGATTATTACGGAACTCAAGATTGCTACCGTGAGTACCAGCACGCCGCTCGGGAAGACGGGTTGTAGGCTGCCATGGTTGACGACCTACTTTGGATGGTCCAGGTATTGCATAACAAGTTCATTTTATGCCGACTATTTCCTTAATTTTGTAGACAGACTCGTCACAAGGTTTTTGAAACCCCTCAAATTAGAGATTTCTAATCTTACCATTAAAGTTTTGTTAAATATAGCTATAGTCTGTAGTCAACGCTCTCGTTTTCTCGGCCAGTGTATATTGGCAAATGTCGAAATGTTTTCCAAGCTATTGCTTTGTATTAGTGTAAAATGAAACTAAATTCTACAAACTATTTTTACAGTGATAATAAACCTATAGGGAATGCTAATTTTAATAGCTTGCTTTACATGCAGTCAAATGTACAATCAAAATGCATTATTGCATGTCTTTTTTTTCAGGCGATAATGCAACAACCAGAGCACTATTCTGCTTTTATCTACGGCTAGCAATAACCAAATATGCAATTAATAATAATGGTCAGGCTCTAACTCCCTGGGTAGGAGCACGGCCTGCGAACTGAGAAGGTTGAGTTTGAGGTTGAGGGCGATGTGGCAAAAGCACCGCACCTTAGACGACCGCCATTGTTGTCCCTTATTCGAGTGAACACAGGTACTCAATTATTTTTAGTGAATGAGTAAGCCATCCGCACCGAAACCGTATAACAAATATGCAATTACCCAAGCAAATAAACCAATCTATTACGAGATTGAACTATACCTTACACATCACCTGCTATTGTTGGCAAATTATCAAAAATAACAAACGGCTAAGAACAATAGAAGACGAAGATCGTTCAAATGAAAACTAACTAAATAAGCAGTCTTAACGAAGAGGATTCAATAGAAACAAATACAATCAAGAGAAAGAAGGAAGCAAAATCCTTGCTAATTTTTTAATGGTGGAGTGGAACATATAAATGTACTAGATGCGAAGGCTTTCAGGACCGGTGTTATGGTGCATCGGGTGGTTGGTTCTCAGGTTGTAAGGCCGTGGTCAGAGTTCAGAAACTCTTGATGTTTCGTACAAATCTTCTAAAAATTTGATATTTTTAGAAGATTTTCTTTGAAGATGTCTGCCGCAGTTGTGGACGAAACGTTAAGAGTTTCTGAACTCCGACCACGGCTTTACAACTCGAGAACCAACCACATGATGCACCATATAAATCTACTAATTATAGAATTAAATAAAACTGCCGATGGTATGTTAGACCAAAGTACTCGGTAATAATCAAGTTAAGATAGAACCTAAAGATAGTCAAATATATATATATTAATATATATAAAAAAGTTAAAGACAAAAATATTGAAAATCACACCTATAAAGCTAAACAAGATAAAATTTTGTAAATTGTATTTAAAAATGTCTGCTGCTCCATCGATGTAGAAGAAATACAAAGCATTTAGAATCTAGATCATGCAGTTAAGAATGCCTGAAAAATAAAGAAATAATGTACAATGCATCTTCTCATATTCTCTGTAGACTTAAAACCAAACAATCAAATTGCAACAAACGATAAAATAATTAATTTCTAACCGAATTACTGTGGAAGTAATTGAATTACTTTTTCAAGTAATTGTAATTAATTGCTTAACAACACTGCTTGTAGTAAAGTATAGCGGTTAGAAGATAGCGGTGCGGCGACCTTACTTATCACAGTTATCTTCGTATTTCAGTTGCACAGACGCTTCCTTACTTTTAAGCAGCAGGCAAAATTCTGGACTCTGGGTAGCGATACATCGCAACACGGACACACGTTTGCTTGCTTCGAAAAGCAATGCCGCGATATGCCTTATTTAAATAATGATAATGTTTTTATTTTTGTCCGTATGTAATATAGTATTATATCATTAAACTAATAAACCTGCAAAGCTTGCAACGCATAGCGAAGTGGCGAAGCACTAACGCTGACCTTTGACCAATCAGTTTCAAAATCACTAGCAAACAAGCCTTTTTGGTCACCCGTCGATTGGTGAAAACAGAATTTGGAAATTTCCAGACCTTGGAAATCGGATCATAACTGTAGGAGGTGTTACAATGTTAGTTACAAACAAACACCTATAGTTACGTTTTTGCAGTTTCATAGAGTAGATATAGTTAGGAACGCACGCACGCACGTACGCTAGAGATGCATTTGGTTGTGGAAAATTTGTTGATTTAGGGGTATTGCTTAATTGCTAGTGCGGGGTAATGAGGGATTTCCATATGAAAAATAAATGTTGGCTGTCATCTCTTGTGTTCAGGCTGGTGAGATGGGAAATGGGAGCAATGGTTTTAGCCTGCGGAAAATTAATTTTGTGGCCTGTTTCTTTAGTATGTTTGGCAAGTGCCGAACCATTATCACCTTTACGTACGGCCAGAGAATGCTCATATATTCGGCTGGATATTTTCCGGTTTGTTTCACCTATATAAGTCCTTTGGCAGTCTCATAAACTCCTTGGGATTCATTTTTGCTAAATAGTGATGCCTTTGATGTAAAGTAAGAATGCTTTTTGTTAGTCAGAAGGGTTTTGGAATTGGGAGTTGATATTTTTATTTATATTTCTAATTATATAGGATAAGGATTTATTAGAATACCCATTTTGTACTAGGATGGTGGTAATGGTTTTGATTTCTGTTCTGCAACCGAATGAATTTGGTTTTTTTGGTAAATTTGGTATTGGTGTGAATTTGGCTTAGGTGGGAAAGAAATTCGGGAAAGGTATTACCACTGTGAGGCCAGATAATAAAAGTATCATCAATATATCTTATCCAGCAGGTAGGTTTAAGGTGAAATAAAGTGAGGGCTTTTGAAATTAGCCATGAAAAGGTTAGCCATGACAGGTGAAAGTGGGGAACCCATGGGAGCACCGTTAGTTTGAAAGGTAAAAGTAGGTGTTGAATAGGAAATTATTAATTAAATAGATAATATTGTTATTTATAAGTTAACTTCAATAACTGTGATATCATTTTTGCGTATGGGAAGGTTTTGAGTATATTCTAGGAAACGATAGGAGTTTCGGACATAGGATGATGTTTGCTCTGTAAGAGGTTGAAGTGTTTTGGTAAGATATTTAGCTAGGTTGTGAGTGGGAGAATCTAAAGTACTAACTATGGAACTTAAAGAAATGTTATCTTTAGGAATTTAAGAATTCTGCGGAATTTTTCTCGTAGTATGAGTTTTTTGGTATTAAATGGTATATTTGAGTTAGTAATAAGGATTTTGGTTTTCTCTTTAAGGTAGGTAGTGAGATTGTTGGATACATGGCGATAGTCAGAGGATTCAAGTAAATTTTGCATCTTACCGATATAGGCAAGGTTGTATTTAGGGTCACTGTAGCGTTGCCCTTTTCTGCCTGTAAAATTATAATATTATTATTCTGTTTCAGAGATTTTCAGGCACATAATTCGGAGGCTTTGATATTTGGTTTTGGTAGTACGGTTGTACGTTTGGTACATCTTCATTTGTTTTCGGGGACAGTAGAAATGGAGGATTCTATTTGGGATATAATTTATTCGATGGGAATCCCATTTGGTGTACTAGCAAAATTTAAGAGTCTGAATAGCTGAGTCGCTTATAGAGTAGTCAGAAAGGTTATGTACAGTGGTAGTGGTTAGTTATTGTTGGGTATTAGATAATTGATTTTGGCACAACTTAGAAAATTTGCGTTTTTGAGTATCGGTTTTCTTTTCGGCAATACATAATGTTTCGTCATGTATTATCATAGAGAAAGTATCTCAAATAATAGGATGATGTTGGCGGAATTTCATTTATGGAAAATGCTTTAGAGTTCCAGATTGGTTTTAGTCAGGTTTATTCGGTTAGCGTGAATGAAGTTTCTAAGTAGAGATAGCTCTGCCTTTTTAAGGACTAACACTTATGAATATAGCTTAGTTAAATTTAAAGTTTCCTCTCTGTAGAGGCGTACAAAATGTTGTATGTATATGATCTTACAATTTACGACTTTTGGAAACAATGATATTTGGGCATCTTTAGCCATTTCTTGTAAGTAAAATAAATATATATTTGTATTATTGGATGAAAGTGCAATTTTTAATTTGTTACATTTATATTGTTTTTTTTTATTATTTTTAGAGGAAGTACAAATAAGTCTCCGCCGTTTTTTATCAAAAATTGGGCATTTATTGTGAAGGAACGGAACCCCTTATGTTCATTATTGTCCATCGCTAGCCACTAATTTTTCCCATCTTTCTGGCAGCGTCGGAAGAACGCTTCATCTTTTGAGGCTATCCACGAATTGACTCAATTTTTGGTATCTTCATCTGATGTGAAGTGCTGCTCAGACAAGCCATGTGTCATCGATCGCAACAAGTGATAATCGGAAAGGGCAATGTCTGATGAATACGGCGGGTGGGGTAGGACTTCCCTATTGAGTGTTTCCAAGTAGGTTTTGACCGGCGCCGCAACTTGTGGACGAGCATTATCATCCAGGAGAATAATTTTGTCGTGTCTGGAATAGTAGTGGGCGCGTTTTTCCTCGAGTGCTCGGCTCATTCTCACCAATTATGTTCGGTAGAGAGCCCCAGTAATGGTTCCGTTCGGTTTGAGCAATTCATAATACACGACACCAAGCTGATCCCACCAAATACACAACATGAGTTTTTTCCCATGAATATTCGGCTTGGCTGTCGATGTTGAAGCATGGCCACGTGGTCACCATGATTTCCTCTTCTTTGGATTATCGTAGTGGATCTATTTTTTTATCACCAGTGACTATACAATGCAAAAACACTTTAGTTTATGATTGGCAAGCAGCACATCACATGTGCAAAATCGGCATTTATCGTTTCTCGGTTTCAGTTCATATGGAACTCGATTTCCTTGCTTTTGAATCATTCCCAACAATTTAATACGATATGAAATTACTTGTTGAGTCACTCTTAATGTAAGTGCAAGTTCTTCTTGCGTTTGGCAGGAATGTCCAACCTTATGATATGACGTTTTACATTTCACAATTTAAATCATAACTTACTGGTCGAACCATCTTTTATCAAACGGCGGAGACTTATTTGTACTCCTTTTATATTATTGTAGCCTTCTCTAATCTATCTCATAAGGTAAACACGGACCGTTCGGGGCATCGATTTTGCTAACATTTTTTAGAAACAAATTATTAATATAAAAGTACCAAATGCTGTTCAGAGACCACGCTCCTCTCAAGCGTTTTCGAGAAATTGCAAGTTAAATTATCCGAGTAATCTCTGTTTTTGAATTGAGGTGTACCACAAGGAAACGTGTTAGACCCTGTTCTCCTTTACATTGCTAACATATCAATAATGTTAGAAACAATGATGGAAACTTTTGCAAATGACATGGCCTTACTTGCAACCGATACATATTCTGCAGCAGCTAGTCAACTTCTTCAACGACATATCTACTGAATTTAGAGTTGGTTGGAAAAATGAAATATTAAAGTTTACCAAAAAAGTCAGTGCACGCAAAATTTACGCTAAGACGACAACAATGTCCTTTATTACAAATTAATAATACAATGAGAGCACAAACTAAAGAAGTTAGATATTCTAGTATACATTTGGTCTCTTGAGTAAATCGGAGACACACCACACTGAAAAAAAAATGGGTCTTACAGTTAAAGCAAATACATTGCTTGCCAGGCACCACTTTCAAAAAGTGAAAGGTATGGTATTGATCAAAGTAATCATAAATCTAGTGTGGACATATGGCATAGAGTTTTGGGGATGTTTAAGTCAATCTAATGTTGCTATCATTAGACGTTTTAAGTCAAAGACAATACTTAATATAATTGACGCCTCTTGGTTCGTATTAAACAAAACCATATGTAAAGATTTAAATGTACATTTTGTTAAAAAAATTATTTAGCAACAGGATGTCCAAAGGAAAATGGAACTTGTCCAACCTCTACTAGAAGCGAGGTACCAAAAGATTAAAGAAAAAAGGGTCGTGTGAAATAGTAGCCGTAAGTAGACTAAAATACAAACATTAAACATAGGTAATGTACTTGTAGCTTATAGAACAATTAGGTATAGTTCTGATTGCTAATTCATTTCAAATTGGTCTTACGTAGTGAGGTTTAGTTTTGTCTCAACGGTAACATAAACCGTATTTATAAATGTGTCCATTTTTCAGAAACTTTAAAATATCAGATCTTTATATTCTCTATACACAAAATGATATAATTTTGAAGTTTGAATTAATTGATATCTTTTGTTTTGATGGTAATCATAGATGAAAAACTTTACTCACTTAAATATGATGTAGCGAAATGAAGAATTTTTTTATTTTTTGATTTGGATTTCAGGAAAATTTAGTTTTAACATTCCATCTCTTGATATTTTAATAAGTTTTACTTTTTACGTTGGAATTCCAACATATTGGAAGGAGTTATCTAAAACCGAATTCAGTATTCATCTGTAATTGCCATATCCGTTTTAAATTTATTCAGGAGAAACTGACTTGCATGTTTGCAAAACTTCCTCAGATTATCACTTAGCTAAATCTTTTGTGAGTTTGTGAATGTATTGGAATTAATCAAGCTTAATTTTTTCTATGGAAATCGACCACAAATCAAGCTTTTCTATAAATATGTTAATTTTATTTGTAATTACTATTATATTAACATCGCGTCCTTGCAAACTCTTTTTATGACATTGCCCTTTGAACGCTCTGTGTGATACAGGAGATTTGCACACAAGAACCCAGGCCTTCACAAATTTTCCTTAAAATGCAAGTTTGCAACGCTTTTTTTTAGAATTTACTAATTTAATAGTGCTTTTTATAATACAATCTATTTCAGGTGCGTGTTATTTATATCTCTAACGCTTGTTCTGGAGCCATCACTCAGAGCTGGAACTTTCTGGTATAATCTGAAAATTTTCTTATTGTTTTAGCCCTCGTACGTGTACAGCCATCTCAAAGGTCTCAATGACAGCTGTCCGTACATTGAAGGTATTACGTTGGCTACTCGATACTGGCGGTAATAATGGCGGAGACCCCGCAAACCTATCAAGGTGACGATGCTTTCATGGCGGCGTTCAGAAATTCTTTGCAGAGTATATTTGCAGTAACACAATTTATTGAACGTATGCTTCTTTTTACATAGAATTTTTGACAGTTCATTTTCATATTGTTTATTTGTCGAAAGAATTTTATTTTTCTTCAATTTGATATAAAATTGTCTGGTAAAGAAAAGTTCTTCGCTACTATAGCACAGTGTAAGTACAAAATAAAAAAGAATAATTCTTAATGTGCTCCATCCACTGAGGTTATTTGTATCTTTGTCTATCTGTGCATTAACTTTTTAGTAGATTAGAAACATTAAAGAATTTACAATGGATGTGTTATATTAACAGTTCGGATTCTGTGTGACGAGTGCTTAAAACATGTGACCGCCAGCGCGTTGATGGGACCCCACGCGCACTATCAATGTGGCCTGGGTCGTCTGGCCTGCAGCTCCTCACCACCGCCCCTACCGTCGCTCCCGCACAATCGATGTTTTGAGACAAAGAAGAGTTGCTGCGGGTTCCTCGCTGTACCAGCAGAGCTGGGATAAGGACTTTTATCCCGTATCAACGTAAGGTCGTGTCTGAGCGCTAGTGATAACAAGTGTTGTAATTAATAATAAGTGAAGTACACAAGGCTGATGTACACAACTTTATCGAATGACGAACATCAAACCGCTTACATTAATGCTTGAAGCCCTAGCAAAAGACAGTTATACTTTAAAATCCACTAACAATGACTAGGTTAAGATACAACCAAAATTCAAGAGAACTACAGTGCAATTATTGAAGCCCTAACGGAATATAACACCGAGTTTCACACGTTTAAACCTAAACAAGATAAACATTTTCGCGTTGTGCTTAAAAATTTACATCCATCATCTGGCATCGAATCAGTGAAAGAGGAATTAGAGCAACTTGGACATAAAGTAGTCAACACGTGGAATATTGAACATTGCGTTTATTGATCTTCAAACTAAAAAAACAATAAAAAAAATACACAATGTAAAACTATTTCAAAACTGTGTGGTGCAATTTGAAGCACCGCATGTGAAAAGGGACATTCTCATTATGCCAAATGCCAGTAGTACAGACACACGAAGAATTACTGTTACCAACCGTATAGGTGCGTCAAAGACCTGATAATGAGGTAAAGTACTCTCAACAAACTGCAAAGGATCCCCATGTGCAGTACGCTAACACCCCTCAAAGGTTGCAGAGAACACATCTCAACAAGGAACTGAGTTCTCTGAACTTCAAGTCATGATAAAGAAATTAATGGACCAAATAACTACATTATTAAACCTGTTAACCACTGTCGTCACTAAACTGGCTTAATGATCGAACTACTCAAAATTGCAATATGAAATGCCAACGGTTTGTGCCAGCATGCACAGGAAATTTCCTCCTACCTACAGGTGAACAAAATCGATATTATGTTGATATCAGGAGCATACGAGGTGTGTAAATAAAGCGATCTGGGAACACTGGGGGCTGCCAGTTTGGAGGAAAGGCAGGTCGACATCCGATGCGCGATAAATGCGAGTGGGAACGCTCGCGAGGCAGTACGTTTTCTGTAGCGGTTTGTTTCGTAAAACGTTTTTGGCGAGTGCATTTTGACGATGAGTGACAGTAAGGTCGAGCAACGGTGTTCTTCAGACTTGAGCACAGTGCGACAGAAACATTTGAAAAACTTTAGAGGCCTATGGAGACACTGTTTTGTTAAGAGCCCAGGTATTTCGGTGGTTTACGGCATTTTCAGAAGGAAGAGAGACGATTGAAGATGAACGTCGCAGCGAATGTCGACCAAATCCGGCAGCTTGTGCGTTCTGATCGTCGGCTGACAGTCAGAATGATCGGGGAAGAGTTGTATTTGACGCAGACCACCGTTCATCAGATTTTGACCAATGAATTGGGGATGCGGAAATCTGCGCAGAAATGATCCGAAAACCTTTTGCTGGAACAAAAAGACAACCAGAGGAACACGTGCCTTGACTTTTTGAAGCGGATTGAAAATAATCCTCATTTCATTACTAGTGACGAGACTTGGGTGTTTTAGTACGACACTGAAACGAAGCGCTAGAGTCAGGAATGGCACACTCTAAGCTCACCCAGCCAAGAAAAGTAAGGGTGCAAATCGATGATCAAAAGCATGCTTATTTGCTTTTTTGTTAGCTAGGGAATCGCCCACAAAGAGTTTGTGGATCAAGTCCACACCGTCAACCAGCAATTTTACCGAGCGGTATTTGAACGACTGCGAAAAATGTCATGCATGTGCGACCAAACATTAAGAACAGCTGGGCCCTTCACCACGACAACGCGTCCTGTCACACAGTGATTCCAATTAATGAGTTTTTGACAAGTAAAAACATTCCTGTAGCTCCTCAGCTCTCTTATTCAACCGAATTGAGTTCGTGTGGCTTTTTTCTCTTCCCGCGTGTGAAAATGCACCTCAAAGGACGTTATTTTGGGACAGTATCGAACATTGAAAAAGCCATAACCGACCAGCTGAAGGCGATTCTAGTATTCGCATTCCAACACTGTTATGACAAGTGGAAGAGCCGTCTCCAGCGCTGTATAGCTGCCTAAGGCAATTATTTTGAAGGCCAAAGTGTAACTGTCATTGCCTGATAAAATCTGTCTCATTACTTTATTTACATACCTTCTATTACCAATAAAACTTATCCTACGTTACCAAACTACTATATTTATTGTACAATGCACTCCAGTTGAAGAGCTCATGGAGGAACAGCAGTCATGTTAGGCAGAATATCAAACATAGGAACTAAAACAGTATCAATGCGACTATCTGTAGGCCACAAACATTGTTATACAGACCACATAGGATCACTAGTTATATCAGTAGTAAAGTAATCGCCCAAACACAATAATAAACAAGTTGGCCACATGTTCCACAGATATCCCGGGCTTTTATACATATAAATTATCATTATAAAATTACCAAGGTGTTAGAATAGGATTCTGTTCAGGCTCTGTTCAGGCGCAGTCTATTCTGTGGGCGTGGGTTTCAAATCCCACTTTCTGACAAGCCACTTAATTTAAAAAGCCGAAATAAACGACGGACAGCTGGACTGACAGACCGTACGCAATAGCCTTTTATTTTTATATGTGTACAAGCCTAAAACACCGTTACAAACACTGTTTTAAAATGTTGAGAATCCGATTTATTTGCGGTGATTTCAATGCCATTTAAACTTATTGTGGGGATCAAGTCTTACTACAACTAAAGTCAGAGAATTAGCGGCTGCAACAAAAAACTACAACCTACATTTTTTTGTAACGGTGAATCTACGTAATGGCCAACAGATTTTCGGAAGATACCTGATGCCATTGACTTCACAATTACAATAGGTATAAATGTTAGACAGTGTAAGACGCAGGCATCACTAGATCCTTCTTTGTACCACCATACCGTTGTGATAACTGTGTATATAGAAATAAACAGAAACAAAAACAACTAACGCTGTACTTTAGACATACTCACTGCGATATATTTAGAACGCATTTGGACGAATCAATCACTGTGGATGTTCATGTAGCGGAAACCACAGATGACTGCTCAGTAATAGTTGCAGAAGAACGCAAACTACGCAAGCGGTGGCAAATTACGCGATCGGAAGCAGACAAAAGAAAGTTTAATATTGCAGCGCAAGACTTCAAACAATTATTGCTAGATATTAAAAAACAATGAGACAAGAGTATCTCAGCAATCTGATTGCTATGAACTTACTGATTACTCATTGTGGATAGCCACCCGAAAATTATAACGGTTTACGGCAGGCGTTACCACCCGTGAAAGATGAAAAGGGAAGATAAGCTAGAAATGACAAGGAAAAAGCTATAGTTTCTGCTAACCAGCTAAAGAAATTTTTAAGTCATTTATCTCACAGCTGAGCCCAGACGAAATCTATAATTTTTTAGAGGCACCGTTCCAGATGGAAATGCCTATTAAAGACTTTACACTGTTAGAACACAAGTTCACCCAAAAAAATTACTAGGCTGGAATTTAATTACTAGAAAAGTACTACAAGAACTTCCGTCCAAATGTCTAAAAGTTACAACTTTTTGTTCAGTGCCGTTTTTGGATTAAAATACTTTTTTAGCCAATGGAAAATGGCTCAAATATTCATGACTCCAAAGCCGAGGAAGAACTTAAACAGTGTACTGTTGCCGGTACTATCCAGACTATTTGAAAAACTACTTCTCAAACGGCTCAGGCATACGTGAAGAAGAAAATTCGTATCCAATCATCAGTTTGGATTTTGGAATCAATACAATATGATGGAGCAGATATATAGAAAGTGTTTGTGTTTTCTTAGACGTCAAGTATGCTATAAACTTTAAAAAGTTCTACAAAATTATCAAATCCTATCTAGAAAGCAGATGGTTTTTGGTCAAACAGGGAGAGGAAATCTCAGATTTGTACCCTATTTTAGAGTGTTCCAGGGAAGTGTATTGGGTTCAATTATGTATACTCTCTACACAGCTAACATTCCCACCATCAATCTAACAACTACTGCTACATTTGCGGATGATATGGTTATTCTAGCCCCAGATCCCGACCCTGCTGTTGGATCTACACACCTCAAGGATCGTTTAACTATGGTCGAGGATTGGCTGAGAAGGTGGAAAATCCACTTCCAAATCGGCACACGTTACGTTTACTATGAGAAGAGCAACCTGCTCAGCCGTAACCCTTAAATAATATCCTAATAACACAAAATGAAGACTTTAAATATCTCCGTATATATCTGGACTGACGGTTGACATGGCATAAACACATTTTCACGAAAAGGAAGCAACTCGGCATCAAATTTAGCCCAATGCATTGACTACTTGGCAGAAAATCGTAACTGAAGATGGAAAACAAAGTTTTACTTTATAAGGCTACTCTTCGCCCAATCTCAACGTATGGTGTTCAGCTGTGGGGTACTGCCCGTACTTCTAACATAGAAATCTTGCAAAGATTTTAGAATAAAGTGTTTAAGTGTATTGTCAACGAGGCGTGATATGTGCCTAATTATGTATTACAAAACGACCGCACACTGTGTATCCCAATAACCTAAAACCTTTGGACAACAGTTTTACGACAAGAAGACTAAAACGTTTCAAATCCTCAGACCTGTCGACCAGGTTTGATTAGATTTATATTTTCTTTGCATATACGATCTTATAATATATTATAATTATACCATTAGTTCGCTAATTATATAATTAAGAGAATAGTCAGTGGATTGTTCTCGGCATATGTTACGCCATTTACTTATTGTTTGCTTGAAACATATTGTAAATTGACTTGGTTAATAAAAAAAATCAACGGTCTGTATATTCATTAATGATTTAAACTTTATAAGCTGTTGAAATCGTCAAAGTTAAAATTCGTATTAATCGGTTCTGAAAGTAGAAATATAATAATGACATATAATGACATATAATTATGACATGAGACGTAGGGCTTGTAAATGCTCTACCAGATAATACGCCAAAGATCGACAAAAAAAATCTTACCGAAAAAATGACATCTAAAAAATTTCAATAAGAAGAACGATAAAATTTGTGCATATTTACTATTTAATATCATGTGCCAGATTTTATAAGTATCTCATTGATTATTCTGGTTTCAGAAGATATGTTAAACCACAAAAGATAACCCAACACTGAGTCCTTAAGCGGACTATCGTCCAAGTGGTGATCAATTCATTTCACGAGATATGTGCATTATAGATGCGTAGCTAGCGTGACACAAAAACTCCTCTAAGGTAATTTAAATAAGCGTAATTTATCTGTCTATCTATCTATCTATCTATCTATCTATCTATCTATCATATATATATATATATATATATATATATATATATATATATATATATATATATATATAATTAGTTCAGTTCACGGATGAACCGCGTCTATTTTGAGATAATCCTCGACGTTTTGGCATCGGCTTTGATGCCATTTTCAAGAGTTTAGCTCTTCACTCAGGGTCTCAATCTGCCTACTCCCAAAGGAGAGCTACGAGTCTTTGAGTAAGCCTGACCTTTCGTGTGTCCTGCTTGGTCTTTTATAGGGCTGGATATGAAAGTTTCTTTGGCGGGAGATGTGTTGGGTTGGAGAAAGTTTGTTGGATTAAGGGTATTGCGTGATTGGCGGTGCGGGGTTCATCCCGTGAACTAAGTTGTTTAAACATAGTTAACTGCGGAAACCTATCCGAACATATACTATATATATATATATATATATATATATATATATATGATATACTATATATATATATATATATACATCAAATAATTCACTGTTTAAAAGCTTAAAAACTGTGGTTTCAAACGATACCACTTTGATTGGAATCGGACCTGTTCTGACAAAGTTATGGGCCTAAAAATATGTGTAACACAGAAGAGTTGAAAAGGAAAGGATGATTATAAAAGGAACGAAATAAAATTCTTGGTTAAAATTAGTTTAATGATTTTTTTAAATCCATGGTGTTGCCACCTCTACTCCTAATTACAGTTTCCAAGCTATTGCGCATGGATCGGATGACTTTTTCAGGTAGGTAGTGGTCACTCGCGCGTTGTGTCATCGCGCATTGTCGTGCACTAGCATGAACTCCTCTCCAACGAATCCCGCAAATAGAACAATATGTTCCTTTCGAATATCCCTGCCACTAGGCACAGAAACCAATTCAGTTTTCAGTGCATAGAAATGCCCGCCCAGAATATGCAAGAACTACCTCCATATGCGACAGATACTTGAATATAGCAACAAGCAAATCACTCCCCTCGCCTTTTATAAACTCGACGTCTCCTGTCGTTGCCACGTAGGCACATCCTAAATTCGTTGGTGAATAATATCTGACTCTAATTGCCGAAGTCCCAATCGAGATTCAGTCGCCTTCGATTTTGGATTGCAGTCAACTTGGCGACCACACCTCTGACTGCACTCAGCTCTTGCTTGAGGTCAATGCCTATGTCGATTTCTGAGTCATATTGAGATGAGAAATCGATGGTCTCTCTCCGTTGTCAGGAGCCTACGGTCGCCTTCTTGTCGGCCGACGTAGCCACCGGTTTCTCGGTACCGACAGCTGTTTTAGTCGATTTGCCACTCTTTCAACAATGCAACTGCCTGGGCTGCTTCAGCGGCTGTGATATCCATTTTCTTGCAAATTACTCGAGTACTTACGTCACTTCCTTACTTACGTCAACTTGGGATAAGTGAATGAGAAGAATTACCGGATTGTAAGCGTGCTGTAGGCCAATCACAGTAATCGCGCAAGTGCGTTCCAATTAGCAAGATTCGTAAAACCTCGTTTGTGATGCATATTTTTTTGAATGTGCCATTGATTAATGCAATAGCAACAGTTTTTTAAAGCTCAACACTCCTTGCACGTTAATGTTTTTTTCCTCAGACTGAAAACAGGAGAAGAAAATGCGCGTACAGTATAAATTTACGTTTGCATTCCAAGCTAATTTTAATGTTCTTTAAGTATATCAAGAGAAATAGGATTATTTACATTTTTATATCCATTCCGCATTTGTATTTCGTAGAGTAAAGACGCTGTGAAGGGTCTGCGAGTGTGACCTTTAGTCAACTTATGATATCAACTTTAAATAGTTAACAAACTGTAAGCGAATATTTTTATTCAAATTACTTTAAAAGGATTTATTGATAATAACAAAAAATCTAATAAGTACCCACCAACAAAATGCTGCCGGCCGGAAACGGCTTTAACGGCGCATATAACATTAATAACCAACAACATATGAATGGAAATCCTCTACAACTTCCTCAATCACCGTTTTTACCCAACATACAACCCAACTGCTCTTATCAACAAATTCAATATTCATACTTATCACCCCCTAACCCATCCTATTATTTCCCACAGTATCAATTAACGTTAAACCAGCCACAAATTTACTCTAGTCAGCATCACGATACAACAATCAATCAATCACATCAAGATAAAAGTAGATAAGATGACGAAGAAATTAATCCGAATAATTGGCAACGTTTAGAATAATAAACGAAAACGATTAACAAAGATTCACACAAACTACTAATACTGTAAAGAGCCAGTAAACACAAAGAAAATAGATACTGGTATTAACTGAGGAAGATGAATCAAACAAACAAAAAACGAAGACATCAAAACGTAACTGAACATTAACCACCACCAACTTTGGTACACGGTGTTTTAGATTATGGTAAGATGATCACAAACTTACAAACAATAGTGGAAGAAGAACAACACACCTCAAAAAGCTTACACAATAATGTAGTTAAAATAAATGCAAATACCCCTGAGCCGTAAACTTATTAAGCACATGCAAGATAGTAAGATTATACATTACACGTATCAAATGAAAGAAAATCGTCCATACAGAGTTGTATTAAAACATCTACACCACACTACCCCGATCGATGATATCAAAAATGCCTTAAAAATTAGGACACACAGTGCGTAACATCCAATAATGGCCAAGTTCTAGAAAGTTAAAAATTGAAACCTTCATACGTGTTAATAACATTGATGTGTTACTAATTTCAGAAACACACTTCACCTCAAGATCTTATCTAACCATACCTCATTACTCTGTATATCACACAACGCATCCAGATAACACCGCGCATGGTGGCTCAGCTATAATAGTACGTAGCTCCATTAAACATTGTCAGTTACCTTCATAC
Source organism: Sinelater perroti (assembly GCA_036346155.1). NCBI lineage: Eukaryota > Metazoa > Arthropoda > Insecta > Coleoptera > Elateridae > Sinelater > Sinelater perroti. The sequence continues at coordinate 56,545,784 of JARFIY010000001.1, read as the reverse complement.
AAAACAGACTACCTACAAGCTACTATGATAGAAGTTGAGAGGTTGCCAGCACCTCTAGTCAGAGCAAGTGTTTACTGTTCACCACGTCATAACTTAGCTAAGCAAATGTTACAACCCTTCTTTGAACTACTAGGATCTAGATTTCTAACAGGAGGAGACTTCAATGCAAAGCATACACACTGGGCCTCACGACTAATAACATCAAAAGGCAGAGAACTATTTAAATTAATAATAGATAACAAATACGGTTTTCTATCAACGGGAAGTCCAACATATTGGCCCTCAGATTCCAATAAAATTCCTGATTTACTCGATTTCTTTATTACCTATGGTATGTCAGCAAACTACGTGGATATTATTCCCAACTATGATATTTCATCTGACGATACGCCTGTAATAGCTACAGTGAGTGCAACTATACTGTACCAAGAACCAAAACCTACTCTTAGCAATACCAAAACCAACTGGAAAGTGTTCGAAGACTATATTACTGAAAATCTAGATAAAAATATAAGCTTAAAAACAAATCAAGACCTGGAACACGCAACAAACCACTTTACAGCAACAATACAGGAAGCAGGATGGAGAGCAACACCACAAACAAACAACTTAAAATGTAATACTCCTAACATCCCCACCGAAATAATGGAGCTAGTAAAAGAAAAAAGAAGAGCAAGAGCAGTTTGGCAGCGTAGTCGGAATATTCAAGACAAAAATAGATTAAATCAACTAAAGAACAAATTGAGTCGTCGGCTGCAACAAATACGGAACGAGACTTTTAAATACTATACAAGTTCACTTTCTGTAAATGACCAAACAATTTGGAGAGCAACCAAAGAAATTAAGCGACCTAAAGAGCATGTTCCACCCTTACAAGATAAAACTGGAACATGGGCAAAGTCGAATAAACAGAAAGCTGAAGCATTCGCCGAACATTTACAAAACATCTTTCAACCAAATTCTAACGAACCTGATCAAGAAATTGAAAACTACCTAACTGCTCCACTACAGCTATCGTTTTCAATACGTAGATTTACACAACAAAAAAAAATCAAACTCAGATAAAACGGTTAAATAGTAAAAAATCACCAGGTTATGACCTCATAACGGGAACTGTTCTAAAATGTCGTCCCAAGAAAAGAATTCGATTTTTACAAATATTGTTTAACGGAGTTCTGCCACTTGTATGTTGGCCTTTGACGTTGAAGTTTGCTCAAATTATTTTAATAGTTAAACCGGGTAAACCTCCTAACCAAATCAAATCATACCGTCCCATCAGCCTCCTCCCGATAGTATCAAAGTTGTTTGAAAAATTAATATTAAAACGCATAAATGAAAGTGAACTCCAAGAAGAATGGCTACCAAACCACCAGTTCGGCTTTCGAACTAGTCACTCAACAACACAACAATGTCATAAATGGTAAACACAATCCGTACAGCATTCGAAGACAAAGTGTATTGTAGTGCAGTGTTCTTGGACGTGAGTAATGCATTTGATAAGGTATGGCATAGAGGCCTGCTTTACAAAATTAAAAGTTTATTGCCGCAAAATTACTATCTACTTTTACAATCCTACCTAGCAGATCGATACTTCCAAACAAAAGTAGGCAGCGAAACATCTCAAATAAGAAAAATAAATGCAGGCGTCCCCTAAGGCAGCGTCCTAGGGCCAGTAATGTACTTACTATACACGTTCGACCTTTCAACCACACTATATACAAGCCTAAGCACCTTCGCTGACAATACTGCCATACTATCATGTAACGAGAACCCAGTGGTAGCATCAGAGTTGCTACTAGAACACATAAGCTTACTAGAAAGTGAAAGCAAATGAAAGCAAATCAGCACATATCACTTTTACAACCAAGCACTCAACATGCCCTCCGGTTACACTCAACAACATGCGCATACCCCAAGTAGATGAGGTCAGGTACTTGGGTCTACACCTAGATCGACGACTGACATGGAGGACACCCGTTAATAAAAAATGCAAAGAAATGGACCTACGTTGTAAAAAACTATATTGGCTCATTAGCAAAAACTCAACCCTTACGTTAGATAATAAGTTAATAATTTACAAGTGCATAATCCGTCCTATATGGTCCTATGGATGTGAACTTTGGGGATGTGCCAGTTTATCAACTCTAAATATTATTCAACGTTTCCAATCCAAAACACTTAGAATCTTATCTAATGTCCCGTGGTATGTGTCAAACATAACCTTACATAATAACCGCAACATTCCATATGTAAAGAATGTAATAAAAGCAAGAGCAATAAAACATCACCATACTCTGGAAAACCATCCAAACGTAACAGTAATCCCATTAGCTTACGACCCCCAAACCAGAAGATTGTAAAGAAAGTGACCAATAGACTTAACGGATTAAAATAGGGGCGACATCACTGGATGTCTTCCCCTTATGACTGTATCAATTTACATAAAATTAGCTCATAGAATATCATGTAAATATTCTGATTGCTAATAAATTATATACATAAAAAAAATTATGAGTGCTGCTGCTGCTGCTGATATCACACAGGTCAAAGGTCAAATCGTTCGTGCCTTTCCGTGCCGACCCGAGCGCCTCCGAAGGACAAATTTCGTCCCGGCGGCAGCGCGACCGAGGTAATATATTTCCGGAACCGCAAGCGATGGAAAATTTTCGTTTGAGAGGGGGTAATAAAGCACTTATATATAAAAAAAATGAGTGCTGTCGCACAGGTCAAAGGTCAAAGGTCAAAGTTCAACTCTAACTGGGTATACGTAAATGCGTTGTCATGGCAACGGCGTACGTCAATTATGTTAAACAGAGCTTTTTAATCGTGTTTTTATTTATTTTTAAAAACTACTATGCGAAGGGGCTCAAGCATGTCGGAGTTGGACAAGCTCTCCGGGGGGCCGCTGCCAGACCTCGTAATATTAAAAAAAATTTGATATCCCATTATTTTCCTGTTATTGGAAATAATTGACGTCAATATAAATCTTATCTGTTTTTTCTAAAAGTAGGTATTAAACAATCAGTTATATTTGTTAGATAATCAGTTGTAGAGCTACAAACACTTTGTATTTTCCAAGTTATTGTGTGCTGATTCAGTTTTTATATATTGCTTGATATTCAAAATTATTTTTAGTTGCACGCACCATTCAATGATCAAAACGATGGCGGGTGTTAGCGATAAATTTGCATTACCTCTAAGATACCAAGGTCAGCAGGAAAGTGTCTGGTAAGAAAATGTATTTTGTTAAAATGTATGTAGGGTTAAAGAACAACTTTCATAAACATGTTGATAAGTTTATGTATAATAACACTTTGATAGACTGTATTTTTGTTTTAATTAAGTGGTGATAAACGTAATAATGAATGTTATTTATAAACGTAAATATGTATATAATTATTTTGGCATTTACTATATATAAATCGGTATTTCAAGAAAAAAATATTTTTATATTTATTTAAAATGTAACATAACATTTTTATAGAACTTTTTGTTGTAGTTATATAATTATTACATAGTGTACTTGCAAAAAACAATATCAGTTGGAAATAAAGGTATACACATAGTACTGTAATTTTTAAACAAATAACACATAAAAATATGTGAGGTGTGCCCTAAAAAAATAGCTTTAATCCAAGCTTTCAAAAAGTATTTTAAATTTGGAACTTAAATTTTTCTTTAATAGTATCCTATTTTATTTGCAATATGTAGTATATATACATTCAGCAAATTATGTGACAAACTGTGCAACATGTCGAAGAGTACTCAGTAGCCATCTTCCTATAATGAGTAGGTTTTCTAGACCTAGTATGACCTTAGGATATTATACTTAAAGACTAAACTAAAATTAACTTATTTAAATAAAAATCTATTTGGTAATGAATTGGGCAGGTATCGTAAAAGTCTCTAATTGTCTCTTGGCTGATTCATACGGTTTGTTGCCAAATCTTTTGGGTGGTCGCTGAGTCTAGTTCGATATTTTCAACGAACTTAAAAAGTTCATTACTGAATTCTATATGTCTGTCGGTCTGTCTGTCGCTGTCACAAAATTAAGGATTTTTAAAATTTTAAAATGGATTCTTATAGGAAATTTTACGCTGATTTCAAAATCGAAATCAAAAAGTTTCTATCTCGAATAGTTTTCGAGATATTCGACTTCGAATTTCGGGAAAATTTCGACATTTCGATTATATGAGTAATTCTTAAAGAAAATTTTACGCTGATTTCAATAATGAAATCGAAAAAATTCTATGTCGAATAATTTTCCAGATATCGAAAGGTTTTTTTAAGTTCGTTCTGGGATTGCTTACAGAGCAATCTCTCTTCGCCGGCCTCTTGTTTTTTTACTGAAATTTCCTATTTCTTCCTTGATCGTTGCTATTTCAAGATCACCTCGAATAACAGTATTTGGTACGCACCACGGTGCATCTCCAATCATACGAAGCACCTTGGATTGAAAGCGTACGAAAATTTCTATGTTGGAATTGGAAGCGGTGCCCCAGAGTTGGATTCCATAAGACCAGATCAGTTTAATTATAGCTTTATAGACAAGAAGTTTGTTGTTGATGGTAAGTTTTGAGTTACGCCCAAGTAACCAGTACATTTTGGTGAGAGTCAAACGAAAATGTTTCCTCTTCGTGAATAGGTGCTTGCCCTAGGTAAGTCTCCTATCTAGATGTAGCCCAAGGTATTTTACTTTTTCATGCTGTGGCAGTTGTGTGTAATTTAGATAAACAGGAGGGCAAGTTTCTTGTCGTGTGGTGAACGTTATATTACTGATTTGGTCTCATCGACTTTTATTCTCCATCTTTTTAACCATGAGTATATTGAATTTAGAGTGGTTTGCAAAGTTTTTGTGGCGGCATCAGGATTATTATCAACAACTAAGACAGCGGTATTGTCCGCAAACGTTGCTGTTAGGACTTCTGATGCAGTTGGAATATCGTCTGTGTATAATAGGTATAACAGGGGACCAAGTGCACTTCCTTGGCATATTCCGGCATAGAACTTAAATTACTACCTAAAATTTTTAAATATTTTTTTGTAAACTTATGAGAAGACGAATATTTACGCGTTATGTTACTGTTTGTACACTCTGTATACATAAGTGGTACTATAATGTCTGTCTGTCTATCTGGGTATATCTAGTATTTTTACTCAACTTTTTTTTGGTTATCTTTGCTTCTTTTCTGAGAATGTCCAGTTCCATTCAGCTTTAGATAGTCTTTTTTCACTCGTTATAATTGTATAGCCATTACCAGGTTAACTACTTACTTTCTGTTTAGTTTATAATTGCTTGTTGTACTCCAATATCATCTTTTGTTAGCCCCTGTTTATTATTTTTTTTACATTTTCATGCCTTCAATCCATGTTCCTTTCTTTGCGTTTGATTTAATTCTATCATATACTATTTAGTCTACATATTGTTCCTTTTTCTTGTATTATTAATAATTTTAGTTCTTTAGTTTCTATTTTATCTCTGTGTAGTTCACAACCGTCTGTTCTATTTCTTCGTCTAGAGCCAAGTCTTATTTTATATACACATATTTTAATTATGTTTTATTATTATATAATAATAGTTTCCCGTAACAAGCCTTGAAGGCCCTTTGGGGTGGTAACAGGATAGGTCTGTTACAATCTAGAGCCTACGGTACACAAGGGTAGTAACGTGGCTAGCGCTACGTACCGACCGCCTATTATTACCCCAGAGTTTCACCTCCAGGTACTCATTTATTGCAGACTGAGTCGAGCTGGGCCGTAAAAATGCCAGCGATACAATTGCCGAGAGCGGGATTCGAACCCGCAACTCTTGGTTTCGTAGTCTAGCGACCTATCCACTTAACCACTACAGCTTTTATTATTATATATTATATATATTTATTATCCTGTTTTCATACTCTTTTCTTATTTTTTTGTCATATATTCCAGGTAATCTTTATTTTTTGGACCAAGATAACCTGGTCATCGCTAAAATGCAGAGTAAATGTTTAGATTTTTTGTTATTTAATAGTATACTAATTACTGAATACTTTTGTCCACTGTTCCAGTGTAGATATCCTAAATAATTTTTTATTAGTATGGTGAAAGAGGGCATTCTTGTTCAGGCATTCAATTTTATTAAATTCTTTAATTACTTTATTTCCAATTTCTATTTTTAGTTTTGTATTGTATTATAATTCGTTTGAAATTTTGCTTTAAAATTATTCATACTTGTTTTTTCTATTGCTTTCATAATCGATCACAATCAATTACCATATCTTGGTGAGATCGGTAAATGTGCTGTACTGTAATGTCTTTTAATTCCTGTTAGGAGCAGTATTTTTCCAGCGGGCCTTGTTTTTTGTCAGCGCTTTTGGTTCTCCCCATTCTTTTTTTGTTGTCTTAGCTTCAATGGTGATCGTTCTTTGTCACGTGGTTTTTGGTCGGTCTGTCCTTCATCGTCCCTACGGGTTTAGGGTTGTCTTCGTTATGTTGTTGTCTTCTCTGCGAAGTCTCCTATTAAGATCTATTTTCTTCTTTTTATTTCTATATGCACTGATTTTTCCTCGACAAATAGCCACAGATCTGAATTGGATATGCAGGATATGGCTTGAGCATCTGTTTATAGAGGTCTGCATTTTATAGTTTAGGCTTTGGAAATTAGCCACGATTCACACCCGTATAAGAATATGGATTTAACGTTTAAGTTGAAAATTTGGAGCTTGGTTTTCCTGGAGTACTGAGTAGAATTTCATACCGGAGTTAACGTGAGAGATCGGTAAATAGTATATGCGAACTTCTACGTGTGTTTACTTTTTTTTATAACATTTGCTTAAGGAGAATAGACGATCAATATATGAACGGTTAACTTGGAATTTGTTTAACCTCTGATTTTTTGATTATCGTACCATTTTAGATTAAAGCTTTTAATACCTTGCCGCCTAAAGTTGTAATAGTAATTCCTCTATAGTTTCTGTAAATTGTTTTTTTTATGTATAGATATTTAGTATCCAATTTTCTATGCATCTGATGTTTTCTGTAGTGTAATATGTTTATTAAAAGGTCTGTTACTATTTTCTTAAATTGCAGTGTATCACTTCCGAGGTTGTATTTTCAGGTCAGTTAGCTTTATTCTTTTTGTCTTCCTAATTGATTTTTTTATAATATCTGATGAAATTTTTCCCAAGCTCTTGTAATTTCAATATTATACTTGGTATGTATGCGGTTTTCTTGTAACAGCTCTCTATAATATTCTTCTCACTTTTTTCTGTTACTAGTGTTAAATGATTTTTATTTTGAATTAAGTCTGCTAATAAAGATGAATGTCTTTAGCTTTTGGGTAAATTTTTTTTTATTATTATAAAGTACTAAATGTCTTTATATTCTTTATATATTTCTTTCTCTTTTTTTTTCTTCTGTTTTATTATTCTTTCTAAATCTTTGGTTCACCATATATGCTCTAACTTATTTCTTTTTCGTTTTCAACCACAACTAATGTTTATTTTAAAACTATTTAGTCACCTCCGTTTTAAACTTTATACAGTGTGTGTGTGCGTGTGTGTGAGTGATATACAGAGACAGAGAGAGAAGGGGTGAGAATGAGATAAAAAGCCCATAAGCGTCAGTGTGGTCAAGTGGTTGAAGGGTTTGGCTGCGATACAAACGCACCCGGGTTTATTTCTGGAGCTGAGATGCCTAGCAGGTTTCTAGTCAGTCACTAAAAATAATTGAGTACTTGCATTTACTTCGAACAAGAAGTAATAATGCTCTCGTCTAAGGCGCGATGCCTGCTACATCGCCCCATATTAGAAATGTTGTGTGACGACGTGGCAATGAGGGTACACATATAAGAGCCTTATTTTTTCATTTTGGACGCCATGTTTTTAAGTCGTAAAGCCTATTTACCATTATTATTATTATTATTATTATATTAATACAGGATCTGAAAGAACGATCCCTCCTTTTTGAATTTACTTTCGCGTGCAATGTATTGGTAGACGGCGCTCGAGTCGTACATCCTTGAGCAGCAAAAGACATGATACTTTAGTGCCCATAAGGGTGTGGAGTGATGTATACGGTACGTTAGTGTTGGAGACTTATTTTTAAAATGGTGGTTTTGTGATTGTGACGCAGCGGTTATTTAGTAGGTTTTTCGGAGTAGGTCGTCACGGAAGATTTCCGGCCAAGAAAACCATAATATTGTGAATACATAATTTTTAACATACAAGTTCAGCATTCAAACGGAAAAGCAGGCTGCCGTCATACTGCCACAATGTTCCGCTGCTAAGCATGCTCTTTCTTAAGAATATCGAATCGAAACGTGTGATGAATTCTACATTGCGATGTCATATTCCATCTGTATAAACGGAAGAACTTAAAGAATGTGATTGGCTGCTTTCGAGGACATATTGGTAAATGCTCCAGCTGATGCTGATGTGTTGAGTAGCGAAGCTCACTTTTATTTAAATTATAATTATATATTAATAAGTACATTTTTTAGTATTAAGACCCATAGAATTCTCGACTCCATGGGCTGTCACGAAATTTGATGTTATAGGGCTGTATCTTTTTGAGGAAGTAGAACGCGCAATTTTGATGTTACGCAATATTCTAGAGCTTAGCCTCAACGAACATGGAAATGCACCACTGTGGTTCCAACAAGATGGCACCACGGCACATACGGCGAAAATTTCTAGAGAAGATCTGGGACAAATATTTCTAGGGCGCCTTAGCTTATTACATGGTGACATTCCATAGCCGACTAGTTCATTGGGCTTGTCCTCTTTAAATTTCTTTTATCGCAGGCTGTGGATTACTGAAGAATTAGAGAATATTATTCGCAACGCCATCGCAGCAGTACCAGTGGAAGTTACTCGTCAAACAATGCGGAACTTTAAGGTGATTGCAGTTTCACTGCTCTTGTGGGCAAATATTTGGACGATATCATCTTCAAAACTGATTGATGACTAAATAGCAAGCATTGTTCTGTGTGATAGTGCAATAAAACAATGAACATAATAATGCTGTATGCTGTTTTGAAAAGGGGAGATCGTTTTGGTGGACCCTGTTATAACTTATAAGGGCTTTTTAAAGATTCGATAAGCTATATTTAAGCATTAAGGTATCTTTTATTTCATACTTTTTATTTTTTTGTTTTAATGTAAGACTAATATGGTTCTACCATCAGTAGGTAGTAGTTAGATGAATGAATGATCAATTATGACAAATAATTATCTATTTTAAATGTAGTGTTGCCTGTAGCCATATATATATATACAAATCTCTTTATATTTGGTTAGTATTCCGTCTCTTAATTCATACATATTGGCTGTGGTCATGTGAACAATTTTATCACTTTTTTCATTTCAATGAAGATATTAAAGTTCCTCAACAGGATTTTTTCCTATTTTTCTTAATCTGAGCTCTCCAAAGAATTTTTTTGTTATTCGAACTATTTTATTGTCTCTCGGTGCATAAGCGACTAAAATGATTGTGATGTTTCTTTTATATTTCTTTATAATCAGTATTGCAACTTCTGTTTCTTGCTTTTTTGATAAACAGGCATGTTTATAAATATATATTTTATTTATTTTTTTGTTTCAAGTCTTTGCTACTATTAGAACTGGGATATTTATTTCATTTATGTGATTCTTTTGTAATTTTATCTGAATTTGTATCAGTTGTAAGAAATAAAAATTACATATAATTATAATAATTTTTATTGGCTCTTAGTTCTAAATCTATTGTATGTAATGGTATAAACCATTATGGTTTTATTAATTAGCTAAAATTTATTTTGAGTATAAGAAAATAATTTAAATTGACCTAAGAACTCTGTACAATTGTTACAGCTTTGCTTTTCTGTTAAAAAATAAGTGTAAAGCTTAAAGATTTCGAAAAGTCTGATTTAGCCATTAGTATTATGGTACGCGATAAAGAATTTTACAGTTAGTACCTCGATATATCAAATCTGATTTTGAATTATTAAGCCGCATTTGGTGTTTGCAACCTTTTAATGTTTTGTCCACAGTTACGGTGGACATCTTTGGAAAAATTCTTAAAATTAAACTGCTATCTCGTGCATTTTTAACTTTTGTGCTCATTGTGGATAGTAGTAAAGAATATCTGCTAATGTCTACAGGATCGTTGTAACTAACGTTTCCTGCGCAGTTGTTAAAATCACTGGTTGTTTTTACTTTTTGTTTGTATGACGGTTTATTTTTCAGCCTTCAGTGGCAAAAAAACAAGATTTAGCTAAATAGAAGCCGCCGTTTTATTTTTATATTTATACATTTCCACTGCTTTAATGTATAATTTTGGATAACATTAATTTCTATAATTAGACAAAACTCGTGTTCAAACATCTGCCCGAAATTTCCAGCACATGTTTAGGCTAATTTTTCTAGCTGGTTAAAATATAGACATTTTTATGTTGGCAATTGTTTGGCCTGTTGTTTCATTGTAGACTTATTTTCATGAGTCCAGTGTGTACATACTCCTGGTGAATTTCATGAGCCTTGCCTGACCAAAGCAAATAATGTAGTTTTATTGACATGGTATAACTGGTGTCTACCTTGTGTTTGTTTTAAATCTTTTGATTTGCAACTCTATTCATGTAAGATAGAAAAGCTATATGTTCGGTAACCGATTTTAATTGTGGTTTGCATGCATATCTATTGGATTTTATTTACTTCTGAGTAGCCAGGTAAGATTGTAACGATTGTTCCATGTGTTTTAACTCTTTTAACACCAAAGAGCAGGAGACAGTAACTTTGATTTTTTGAGTATTTAAGGTGTTCGCTGTAATTGAAGACAAAACGTTGAACATTTCGAAAATCCAAAATCGAGAATATATCATACGATGTGGAGCTACGAAACACATTAATAAAATAAATAAAGAAAAATTCTACGAAAGAATTGTTGGACATTAACTAAAACATTTTATAGTAAAACTAGTTCGTTTCATTAAATCAGTGAAGTTTAAAAAACTTTTAATCTTAAAGTCTGAACAAAACAACAAAATAGTATTTTGTTGATAAGATACTTTATATAGATATGCAAGATTAATTCAAAAAACAGAAAATACTCAAGCATTTTGATTATAGTAAGAAATAGGTACTAAGAAATAGCTAATTTTGTTAGTGTATATACTTAAGTATTTCAAACTAACATCCAGGGCTAATCATTTTAAAGATACACCTAAAATGTGCTTCAAAAAGATGCTTACGCGGGATCAAGGCAATGTAGTCCTTTTAATTGCCCGCCTCTGGGGTCGACTGGTTACGAGCAGATGCTCCACTGTCTGGGAATCAAGCGCGCGGGCGAGTTCGAGTCTCGTTGGAAACTTATGGTTGTATGTGACATCGCAAAAAACTCCTATACACAAATGCACAAAAATGCAGTACATACAAACTTATTTATTTATTTTGATTTTTAAAATAACTTTTTTAAGATAAAACAATGTAATTATAATAACATAATAATAATTTTCGGGAAATCAAAACAGAAAATAGTCATTGTTAGGGATGTTTTTGAGTCGGCGGTAGGTAGGTGGCTTGAGGGTTTAATCTCGATCGGTGTCTGTAAAGTTGTAGATTTAAGTTTATTTAAAAGTTAATAGGCACAATATGTCCATTGTAGCCGCAGTGCTAATAGTGCAGACTATAAAAAAGAATGTTTTTTATTAAAACTGGCAGAAACTACAGAGAAAAATCTCATTTTTCTATCAGTTCCTATTTTACTTTCGAATAGGAAAGACGTATCTTGCGGTTAAAAGTGCAAGTGTTGGCCGCGCGATAACCCATGAAATCGGGTATTATTTATTGCCACACATATTTCTAAATTTTAAATTTAACGCTGCGTGTTAAATTAATCCTATATAACTGAACGAACCCGCAGCAAAGAGGCCTTTATGGCCTACCGCCAGCCTCCGGGAGGGATTCAACCCGCCCAAATACCTCCACTAATGCAACCATCAGTATTGACACCGGACCAAACCCAGATCTTCTACAGCCAATTCCATCAAACACCAGGTAATTTTCCACTTCAAACGCAACAAACTCAAACATTTTATCCCAAAACCTTTTATCAAACCCAACAAAACACTCATTCCAACGCACCCCCGCAGCCGCCAGAAAATTCTAATAACTGGACTACAGTTTCCTATAAAAGAAATAGAAATGTAGATGAAGTGGAAATCAAAAATAAACACCCTAAAGACAGCGAATATTGGCTTAGCCCACCCTCAACATCAAATCGCTACTCCAATCTAAACATGGAAGGTGACGATGCACAACATGAATCAAACGCTGATAACACTAACGAGAAAATCTCAAAACCTTCCTCCATTTTCGTAAATCGTGTACTAACTATTGCACCGCTAATACAACTGCTAGAAGAAAAAGCCAAACAACAATATGATGTTAAAGCTCTAGTCAATAACTAAGTAAAAATTCAGCCCAAAACACCTGAATATTACAGAATAATAACAAAAGCTCTGACTGAAAAGGGAACGGAATTTCACACTTATAAACTAAAAGAAGAGAGAAATTATAAAGTGGCGCTAAAAAATCTACACCATTCCATCGACTATAAAGATATCAAAGGTAAAATTGAAAAATTAGGACACGAGGTCACAAACATTTGTAATATAAAACAATTTAATTGCCTCTTCCAATGTTTTATGTCGAGCTTAAACCAGCCCCTAACAATAAAAGTATTTTTGAGGTAGAATACTTGCAGCAATGGAAAATCAAGTTTGAACCCCCAAGGGCAAAAATAATTATTCCACAGTGTGTACGCTGTCAGTGTTACGGACACACAAGGAACTTCTGCCAGCTACCCGCTAGATGTGTAAAATGTGCAGGCGATCACCTTACGGAACAATGTAAAAGAAAAAAATCCCGCGATGTCCGCAGCGTCTTGTGTAAAGGAAACCATCCTGAGAATTACATAGGATGTACTATATATAAACAGCTACAAAGTAAACATTTTCCAACCCTTCGACAAAAACAATACATACCACCCCCGCAAATTAGACAATACCAACAAATACAACCGGGACTATCGTATTCACAAATAGCTTCAGTACAACAACAAAACTCTTAACCTGCTGTAAATCTCCCACAAACAACAAATACTAGCCATCCAAACCAACAAGCAAACGACATACAAGAATTAAAAAACATAATGTTAAAGCTATCAGAACAAATAGGAACAGTAACAGGAACAGTAAAATTAAATAATGGACAGACTTACAGCTTGCGCAATGGAACGCCAACGGCGTGTCACAGCACCTTGAAGAATTAAAACTATTTATTACTAGTCACAATATTGATGTGTTACTTATTTCGGAAACACATCGGAGCTTTATCAAAATCCCAAATTATGCGGTTTATACCACGAACCATCCGGCGGGAACAGCTCGTGGCGGGTCTACCATAATAATCAGAAACACAATCAAGCAGCATCAACTAGAAAGCCACAGTAGCGATTTTCTCCAAGCAACAAGTGTGTCAATTGAGGATCAAATAGGACCCCTCAACCTCTCGGCGGTGTATTTCCATCCTAAACATGCTGTTAAAGAAGAACTATTTCAAAACCCTTGGACAACGATTCATTGCGGGCGCCGATTACAATGCCAAGCACACTGACTAGGGTTCCAGAATTACAACGACAAAGGGACGCGAACTAAACAAAATTCTTGAACACAATAATTTGCGGCACCTATCCACGGGAGAACCCACATATTGACCCAAACAAATTTTCTGATTTGGTGGACTTCTGCATAACAAAAGGAATTCATCAAAGTCATGGCAATATAAAATCCTGCTTCGAACTTTCCTCTGACCATTCCCCAATTCTGATCACCCTTACCACTAAATCCCTCAAAAACAAATTGGAACACCTTTCGGTATGTCCTAAATGTTGAACTAACCTTGAATATTCCACTGAAATCTCCCGAAAACATAAAGGCTGCAGTAAAATTATTCAATGATGTCATTCAGCGGGCATGTTGGAAGGCCACGCCAATTATACCCGATACAGTCACAATTCCTGATTGCCCCTCAATTATTAAATAAAAAATTCTAAATAAAAGAAGACTTCGAAGAAACTGGCAAAGGCTGCGTACACCTAAAAGCAAACTACTACTCAACAGAGCAACTCGAGAGCTACAAGATCTCCTTAATAAAAACAAAAGCGATTGCATCGAAACATTCCTTAAAGACTTATCGCCCACGGAAGCGACGAATTTTTCCCTGTGGAAGACAACAAAAAAACTGAAACAACTAAAAAGATTCTCTCCGCCCATCCGTAACCTCCAGGGCAGCTGGGCAAGAAGCGATAAGGAGAAGGCAAACGTATTTGCTGTACACTTAACATCTGTGTTCCAGCCATATCCTTCAGAAAATATCCCCCAAGAAGAAGACAACCTCACTCAAACACTGTTTCAACCGTACCAACTTGAACCGCTTATTAAAAAATTCAAAGCTGCTGAAGTTCATGAAGTCATTAGCACACTCAACCCTAAAAAGGCTCCGGGGTATGATTTAATAAATAAGAGCTACCTGCCATCGGTACATAGTACTTAACTCAGTTATATAATGCAGTCCTTCAGAATGGTTATTTTCCATCCCAATGGAAAGTGGCATAGATTATACTCATCGCAAAGCCTAATAAACCCCCCAACGACCCAAAGTCCCAATCGACCGATAAGCCTTCTGTCTATAGTAGCTAAAGTTTTCGAAAAGCTCTTAGTACAAAGACTAATCCCAATTATTGATGACAAAGACCTACTACCATCCCACCAGTTTGGTTTCCGAAAGTTGCACTCAACAACTGAACAAATCCATCGGGTAGTTCAAACAATCAATCAAGCCTTTGAAGACAAGCACTATTGCTCTGCTGCGTTCCTAGATATATCACAGGCATTTGATAAAGTGTGGAATACGGGACTCCTATGCAAACTAAGAACACTCCTCCCCCTAAACTACTTCCTAATCCTGCAATCCTATCTCCTTAATCGGTATTTTCTGGTTAAATACGAAACTGCAACCACAAATCTTTTTCCGATCAACGCTGGTGTACCCCAAGGCAGTGTTCTCGGACCACTGCTCTCTTATATACAGCAGACCTCCCGACAATACCAAAAATCACAACAGCTACATTTGCGGATGATACCGCGGTTCTGGATACTGACAGAGACCTAGTCGCAGCCTCACAAAAACTTCAAGCCAATTTAACTGCAATTGACAAATGGTTATGAAGCTGGAGAATCAAAATAAACGAGTCTAAGTCAACTCAAGTAACCTTTACCCTGCGCAGAGATACGTGTCCCCTGGTTCAGATAAAAAGAAGAAGTAAAGTACCTTGGGTTACATCTTGACAGAAGGCTAACATGGCGCAAGCATATCTTCAGTAAGCGCAAGCAGCTGGGATTAATTTTAACTAAGATGTACTGGCTACTGCGACATAAGTCGAAGTTATCATTAAGCAATAAACTCCTTTTATACAAGGTAATTCTCAAACCCGTATGGAGCTACGGGATTCAACTTTAGGGAACATCTGCCAACTCTAACTTAGAAATCCTAGAACGCTTCCAATCTAAAGTGCTGCGTATAATTGTGAACGCGGCCTGGTTCGTGTCAAACACGGGTATCCGTAACGATCTGCATATGCCTTCAGTGAAAGAAGAAGTCAGCCGTTTCAGTGCTAAATACAGTGACCATCTTAGTGCACACCCCAACACATTAGTGTAATGGATCTTATAGTTCCCCAAAATCGCAATCGAAGACTCCAAAAATATATACCAAATGACTTGCCCACTAGATTCCCTACTTAATCAATATAAAGTCTTGCGTTAATTTTATTTTAGTTTTAAGATCTAGTTTATAAGTTTACTTTTATACCCAAAAACTCAAAACTCATCTAGATGACAATTGTTACAGAAGCATCCTACTGGGGATGCTTCTACATGTCCAAATAATCTATCACAGAATTTACTAAATGCAACTTGTGCAGATTGTAAATAAATTGGGATTTAAATAAAAAAAAAATAAATAAAAAATTTTTTTTCTATCGATGTCAGCACAAAACAAACGTATTCAACTTTTAAATTTTTTTGTTTGGGTACTATTAGCACTGCAGTCTTCAGGGACTTATTGTGTATAATAACATGCAACTTAAATTCTATAACAGCGTCACATACATTCATGAATTTTCAGCGAGACTCGAACTCGCCCGCGCTGGGTCCCCGGTCAGAAGAGTATTATTGCTTGTGACAAGTCGCCTATAGCGGTGGCCTAGCCTTTACAATAATAACATTACCCATTCACTGTTTGAGGGAAGAAATTCTAAAAAACTGAAATAAATTATTTTTGTGTTTTCTAAATATTAACTGCTTGTTACTGTAATATGTAGATTATTATACTATACTTACCTATAAGGCTTATAGATGTTTTAAAAAACGCTAATGTTTTATGTTGAGACTATTTGGCAGCTTGACTATCAAAGTATGCTGTCTAATAAATTATAATATCAGGGAAGAATACATCCAGTTGGCAGCGGACTTCAAACCTCTAGATTTGGGCCAAGGCTTTCCCGACTTCGCTCCTCCAGATTACATTACTACTGCTCTCGCTGAAGTTGCCAAAGATAAGAACATAATGCTGCATCAGTACACCCGAGGATGCGTAAGTTTATATATATATTTCTTAGAAGAAAGGTGTAAAAAAGGAACGTTTTGACTAGTCGTTCATTGAAAATCTTTTTATTATAAGGAAAAGATTCATTATATAAAAACAAATACAAAAGCTGAAAAATTAGAAAAATATTGACAGTAAGTTTTTTTGTTTTTATATAAAAAATAAAATTTTGTAAATGTCTTTCTCGTGGACAATTTAGTTGAGTTTAAATCTTATTAATTTTTTATAATTTACCTTTACAACTAAATTAAATGTATTAGTTATTTAATTTTTACATATTTTTCATATTGATTTTCAGGGTCACTTACGACTAGTAAACGTGCTGGCAAAATTATATTCCCAATTAATCGGGCGGAATATAAATCCACAGAAGGAAATCTTAATTAGCAATGGCGCTTATGGAGCACTGTATTGTACCATTGTTGGACATGTTCATGTGGGAGATGAAGTTGTAATAATTGAGCCATTTTTCGATTGCTACGAGCCTATGGTTAAAACTGTTGGAGGAGTTCCCAAATTTGTTCCACTTAGACCAGTAAGTTTTATACAAAATATGCAAACAATCTGTACAATTTTAACGATTTTAAGACGAATTCGAAAGGCGAACTAAAAGCTAGTGACTGGCAACTGGACAAGGAAGAGCTGCAGAGTGCTTTTAATTCGAAAACCAAGGCGATTATTTTGAATACTCCAAATAATCCGCTGGGAAAGGTTTTCACCAGAAGTGAATTAGAAATGATCGCAGACTTATGTAAGCAGTGGGATGTGATGTGCATTTCAGATGAAGTTTACGAGTGGTTGGTTTACGAACCTCAGAATCATGTAAGAATAGGTAAGTTCTATTTAATTGACCTTATCTTACGTAAGGGTTACTAGATTTTGCAATTACAATTGATTGGCACGATTCTTATACGAGTAATTTGAAATATCAATTGGCAACTGACGAGATAATAGAAAAAGACATTTGTTGTTTGAATTTAAAGACAGTAGAAAGTTGTAGGTTTCTTAGGGAATATGAGTTTAGTCAAAATGGTTTCGACTTACAATTAAAAATAGTACATCGTAAAGAACAACCAAATAAACGATAGAACTGTATAATAAAAAAAGCAATTACTTATGAATTAATCATTTTCTGGTATCTTGGGGATTACAAATACACTTGGATGCCGAAAAATTGAAAACAAAACAAGTGAAATGGTTAATTTAAAACATGTAACATAGATCTTCATACTACGTGGATTTGTAGTTATGATGCATAAATTAAGCAAAAATGAGTATGAGTTTTTCAAGTAAGCAAACCTAATAATTTTTGCAATCTGGAAATACAAACATGAATTCTTGAAGACTAAAATGCAGAGGCCAACATTTTCAAAACCGCAAATATAAAATTATCCATTATTTGTTGTTATAAATGCTTTTGCGGAAATTTATCTAGTAACTCTCGTAAATCTCTTACTCCAACCCTGTAATGATTTTGAATATTTTGTTAGTTAAATTTACAATTTCAAGAGAGAAATATTTTCAGGGGAAAATATTAATATTTATTAATATCTGTAGCATTTGCTACAACCTGAATTATTTTAGGTATTTTAGTCAATTATTTTCACTGTTCTTGCTTTTATTCCGAACTTCCAGTAGTTATTTGATTAATTGCAATTTGTTTGTGATTGTTTTCCTTGATAATTCTCTTCTCATGAATTATTAGATAGATTAAAAGTTCGTTCATGAGTTGAATCGTTTTTGAAATAATTCTTGATGTTTCGATATGTGTTTAGATGCCGTATATAAGGGAATTTAGCTTTTCATTTGAGGTTTCATTTTGTCACACTCCAAAGAAAGCTATTAGTCGAAGAAGAAGACTGGCTGATCTTTACTATTTATAAGACTAAAAGTGAACGTTTAGCGATAGTATTGTTTGGTATGAGATACACTGAATCAGGAAAATATCGTTGGTTAGAAGGTATTTCGTAACTAATAATGCGAAGTAATGAGGTGTTTCCTTATGTTAGGCAGCTGTTGGCTATCGTATCTTGTATTTAAGCAGCGAGTGCATTTTTTTATTTCAATTACCTCAAGAATAATTCTACCGGCAGAATGTGAAATGAGGGTAACGATTTTTAAATGAAATGGCCTGTTTCTTTGTTATTGCAATTATTATTTGTTTAACATATACAGTTATTTGACAGTTCCCACAAGGTATTTTGTATACTTCCTAGGATTAATTAAGGTAGTGATCCTTGGCTGAACAAATAAAGTCACCTGGTTTTTGTTACTGATCCTGAAAGCCGTATGTATATTTTGCTTCATTAATATGTGGCTTGCTTTATCGGTTGCAAGGCAAAAACCACTTTTTTTGATTGGGAAGGTTTTGGAATTGGGAGTCGGTATTTTTGTCAGTACTTCTAATTATGTGGAATAAATATTTGTTGGAATGTCCGTTTTATGGTACGGAGGTGACAATACTATTAAGTTGCATTTGTCGTCTTTTTATGGCAGAAAGTCGGATGGATTTGGACAGAATGATGATGAGATTTAATATTTAGGTAGTGGTTAGTATGATCAAGTCTTCTATAAACAGTGTAATGAAAACTGTCGTTTGTAGTTTTTTTTGTATAAGAGTCTAGGAAGGAGGGGGACTATATAGTTTAGCTTCCGTAGTAAATTTGATGAAGCGTATCTTGTTCAGTTTTTTATTTTTCTCCACAGTTTTCGTTAGGTTTAGATAAAAATTGGTAGATTTGTTTGTTAGATGTATGTCCAGGCGCAGTCCAAAATAAATAATGGAGAGATAAAGTATAAAATATTTCTGATTTCTATGCTTATTGTAAGTTTTGATTAGACTTACATCAAATCACTACATTACGAAAGCTATCTGTCTCTTAAAGCTTTTGCCATACGGGATTTTTATAAGTTTGTAATTGGGTTGAATTGGAGAAGTTGGCAAGCTAATCTAAAATTTTAACAGTTTTATTATTTCAAACTTCACTTATCCTTTTCGGCTTCTATATAAATATGTAGTTTTTATCAAGAAACTAGCCTAGTGATTGAGGCAGCATCTTTGTTTTAAAACCTTGATGTACTGGTGTTGACACATAATTACTATATACAGATGCTGAGTTTTTTAAGAACTTAACTTCAACACAGCATAATACACACTGTATGATCTCTAACTTCTTTTCTACACTCTCTTTCAATCTGTTTTCAAGGATGCTTTCATAAATCTTGAGCGTTGTATACAGTAATGTGATGCCGCTGTAGCTTTTTCAGTCCTTAGTTTCTCCCTGTTTGGGTATTGATAATATTACATCTGTTTTTCATTTATCCGAAATATTCTTCTTCTTCCAACATCTTCTGTCTAGCGAATATTTGGTTCTCGTCTGTCAGTATTTTCTCTTTTTTATTTTATTTGTTGCAATACGTACTCTGGTTTGTTTCCTAAGGTTTATATTACTCTATAAACCATCTTTTGATTCTAATTTGTATTGTTTTTAATGTGTTTGCCAAATTCCTTCCATGATTTTTTTTGCTTTATCTACTTTTTCCTTTACTATATTCCTTTGGACTTTATACCTTAGGTAATCTGTAGCTTTGATTTATATCATTACTCCTATTACCATATTCCCTCTCTATTTGTTCCGTTACTTTCCTTTCGTATTTTTCCCTTACTTCGGAATTTTTCAACTTATACACTTTAATTTTTACTTTCTGCGTGTCGTCTACTTTCTTATCGTGTATCTTTTCTTTGTTCTCTCTTATTTGTGCGACTACCAAGTAATGGTCGTTACCAATTTTATATTATCTTCATACTTTGTAGTCCTTTATAATTTTCTGTTTTCTGCTTTATAATAATATAATTTATTATTGACTTCTCTCTTCTAATTTTCATTTGTATATTTATGTATCTCTTTATGTGGGAATATTGTATTTGTTATCAGCAAATTGTTATTTACACATAATTTTAGCAATCATCTAGTTCCATTATTGTTTTGCTTGTCTTCTCCATAATTCCTTATTATTCCTTTCCATTTATCTACATCCTTCCCTACTCTCGCGTTAAGATCACTTGCCAAAGTTAATTCTCCTTTTTTGTTTTTACATATTTTGCTTAGTAACTTCTAGAAGTTATCTTTTTCTTTTTTACACTCATTCTCATCTGGCCCATATGCTACTGCTATAGCTTTTAATTCATTTGCTCTTCCTATTTCTAGAGATAATATTTTCTCTTACTGAGTTTGAACCTTCTCTTTTAGCTTGATATTCTCATTCCTTATCTGTTGCATTTCCGCTACTATAGCATCCATTTTGCTATTCATTTGATTAATGTTTCTATCTATTTGCTAGAACATACTTTCAATATTTTCCATTTCACTTACCTTTAATTAGCTGTTAATCGCGCAAAAAGCTAGACCCTAGTCAACCCGTCGTAGGTCTAACCTTTATAGATCTTCAGCCATCTCTATTACTGTAGTTAATATTTTACCCCATATTACAGTTTTCGCGTAATTAAATATTAAGAGAATTAAATTTCTACTTTTATTGCTCATTCGACCCTTCGAGTCCTTATACTCTTTTCCTGTCTGTTAGGTCATTGGATATTTTCACTATTCGTAATGGTTTCTTGCGTCTATTCTGCTTTTCCTTGACCCAGCAGCACTTTCCACCATTTTTAAAAACCCTATTGCACGTAAGTACTCCCTCAATCATCAAAAACTGACAACTCGATTGTGTTATTATCTTTTTCACCTCTGATTGCCCGCTCTACTTATTCCCGGTTTTAACTTATGCACTTTTATTTTAATTAAAAAAATGTTTCCCACCGTTTGTTTACTGCTCTTATTTTTCTCTAGACATTTACTTTACCGTTTTATGAAGCCACATTCCATTTAATTTTCTATTTACTACCTTTTGTCGCTTCAATTGAAACGAGAATGGTGTAAAAACCTTCAGATGCAACTTTCGACTGCGATGAACAATACGATTACAAAGAATGTCGAAAAAAAGTTACACCTCGATGTTGACCCCTTGACCTTTGACCGATTTGCTATGTATAAGACTTATGAGAACATCTTTGTATGTATGCAGTTTTTTATAAACGCGCAGTGCAACTTCAATAATTCGAACACCTGATTGCAAAAGGTTATTCGGATTGTCAAATTGTTCGGATTATCCGATATGTATATAAAACGTAAATTAAAGTGGAATTTCTATAAAGTAAATACATGTTTTGATCAATTTTTATTTATATATAGTTATAGACTTAACAATAGAAAATGGAGCAAAAAAATTAAAAATGCATGCGAACAAAATACACAAAGGAAAATTCGAAAAGCTACTTGTTACTTGAACTTATTCAAAGTTTAAATGCTTGGTACGCATTGCATATGTATGTCTATTAAAAAACATAGAAAATAAAAATTACATATTCTAATATTATGTAAAACAGAAATATGTATGTACAAAGATATCTTTTGCTTTTTTCTCTTTGTTTCAAAATTTCTTGTTTGACTACGAAATCCTTCAAGTGATATTATTCGCTGATTTGAAATATTGGTCTACGGGGCCCATTTTTAACCAGATGTTAAAAACTGATATACCATCGCCATGCTCACTAAAGTAACACATTAATTGTGGCTCATTTCACTGTTTGTGTCTTCATCGACTTGTTCTTGAATTATATCATCATCAGTTAAAACTATCCCATGCGTTTCACCTTGCTCAACTGCCCATTCTTTAATTTAGTTATCTGTACGGTTCAAGCCTTTGTAATCAAGTTGTCTTGTCAGATCAATAATATGCTGCAGTCCTATCTCCCGATTTTTTTTCCACAAAGTTGATTAAAGGAATATCTTCCTCATTTTCACCAGACAAATGCTCTTTGGTATCTTGAAGGGCACATTCTTTATTCCAGAATTTCTTAATTAAGTCATTGAATACATATTGCCATGATTTATTCAACGATAATACATCTTTCAGGGTTATCTTTTTTAATGTTGGAGAAATATCATCATCAGATTTCACGATTTTTCTGATCAAATTTTTGCGATAAAACAGTTTTATTGCCTCTATAACATGCTGATCCATATGTTGCAGCAGGAGCGTACAGTTAGGGGGTAAGAAGGGAACAGATATTTTTAATTCGAGAGGGGGCCCTGGTGCATTATCTAATAAACCTGCAAAGCTTGCAACGCATAGCGAAGTGGCGAAGCAGTCTCCCAAACTAACGCTGACCTTTGACCAATCAGTTTCAAAATCACTAGCAAACAAGCCTTTTTGGTCACCTGTCGATTGGTGAAAATAGAATTTGGGAATTCCCAGCCGTTCTCGAGTTTTTGCTCGGACGGACGGACGGACCGACAGACAGACAGACGGACAACATGAAGTTAGAAAGTGACTCCACTTCGTTTCGCCACTTAATAATAAAATAGCTTTTAGTCTCTGATTTAGCTCCCCCATTTTTGCTCATAGAAGGCACGAATTGTGTATGAAATTATTTAATAAATATTTCCCTGGTTTGAGTTTGTGGCTGCCAGTAGCATTAGTACAAAGCATAAACGTTATTCTTTTCTTACTGAGCTTTTTACCAGCTCATGATTTTTGTTTCGACTCGGCTAATGTCTTATTTGACAAAACTTTCCACATGAGATCGCTCCCATCCGCGTTATAAGCTTGATCCGGAGTTAAATTCCTTTCTTGAATTATTTTACCCAATTTTTCTATAAAATCACTTGATAATCACAAGTGATTATCAATAAACGGTCAATTGGCGATTACGAAACATATTTTTAAAGTTATGGCTCCATCTAGCATTAGCTTTAAAATAATTTTGGTTTGTAATAGTTCTATAGAAAAATTTTACCTTCTCGTACAAAATATCCTTATAAATAATTTTTTTTCTGTAATGGTTAACAATAAATATGTGCTTTAATATATGTATTATATTTTGCCCTCTGTAGGAACCATGTGTATAATAAATTTTCGACAACGGGACTAAAAATTAATCTTAACGTTTTCCTACTCGAAGGATTTTCATCTGCCTTAGCAACAAATTCAATCAATCACAGTAGTTTTTCCAATTCCGTATTGTAATGAAAAGCTTGAATAACTTTTACCATGTTTTAATTTTTTTTTAATATGATTTTTTTCACT
Organism: Sinelater perroti; assembly: GCA_036346155.1. Taxonomy (NCBI): domain Eukaryota; kingdom Metazoa; phylum Arthropoda; class Insecta; order Coleoptera; family Elateridae; genus Sinelater; species Sinelater perroti. The sequence goes on along the minus strand of JARFIY010000001.1, from coordinate 56,521,956 downwards.
TAGTTTTAGCGTTACACGTTTTTTGGCATCTTTTAGTACTTGGTAAAACTGGTATACATAAACAGTAATAAATCTTTCTATACATATGAACAGAATGTAAATAAAGAAATGTGGAGTGATTCTCAACCCTTAATTTACACGGGGAGGTCCGTGCATAGTAAACAAAGACAGCCTATACATTTTAACGGAAAGTAAACATGACATGAAATTTTTTGCCAAATGGCCGGGCGGTTTGCTTCTCTCGAGAGAAGTTTAGATTGCAAGCTCCCATTCATAATAAACGTAAGCATAATCCGCCTATAAGAAATACGTAAAATGCAGGTAAGAATTATGTAAACATTTAAAAGGTGCGCATGTCCAAACCCAGTAGCAGCAGCAATATCCTTCCAGGCATTTTGCATAATTATGTTGCCTTTGTACCTGTTATCTATTTTATGGTGTAGGAACAGATACATATTTACTAACTTAATTAATAGTTCCCTATCCGTTGTAAAAACGAAGTTAAAATGTCGACAATACTAATGTTAGGTTATGCAACTTCAGAATTAAAACAAATATTCTGTTATTACCGCCAACATTAATCTAGAAAAAAATAAAAATTACTGCAAACGAACGTAAAACGTAAAAATTACGGAAGTGTATTATGAACGAATGCATAAGCCAATCTAGTTAAAAATTTTACGTTTTCACTTCACAAAAAATTGAGGGAAGGCGGGTAAAAAATTGTCATCCTAGGACGCCAAAAATATCTTTTGGCAGGCAACCCTTTGTATAATACAAGATATATGCTCCACGGTATACTTATATCTATCACGGGACTCAAACTACTACTAAATTAAAAATTGTTTATACCGTATGCGGGCAGCGTACCGTTGCGCAATAGGCATAAAATAAACATTTGCAGATATTGTTCGGATTATCAAGGTAGCGTTCGGATTATGACTTGGCGATAGTACCGTTCGGACTACCGAGTGTTCAGATTAAGGTGTTCGGATTATCGAATTTGCAATTGTACTTTGTTTATTAAGAATGATACATCATTTCAAGAAAGTATTTTGGTTCTGTAAATAGTTAAATCTTGTTACTGCTAACTTTTTGGCAGTTGAACTAATTTGTTTTATATTCAGCATCATTGCCTGATATGTGGCAAAGAACTATAACTGTTGGATCAGCAGGGAAGACCTTTAGCATCACAGGATGGAAAATCGGGTGGGCGTACGGTCCAGCTTCACTGATTCACAATTTACACATTGTCCACCAAAATTCTCTGTATACTTGCAGTACTCCTATGCAGGTAGATTAGTAAGGACGGTATTGTTAATGGTTGTGTGCACTTTTTGCTTATTTTAGGAGGCAATAGCCATCGGTTTTGAAACCGAGTTGGCACGGCTACACCGAGACGATTGTTACTTTACTTCTTTGGCGAAAACACTGAATAGAAAAAAGGACTACATGGTTACATTTTTGAGAGATGCCGGAATGAATCCAATTGTGCCTGATGGGGGCTACTTCATCTTAGCCGAGTGGTCGCCTTTGGGTAACTGACATTTTGCGAGTAAAAAACATGCATTTAATTTAATATTTTTAGCTTCTAAAATAGACTTGAGCTCGCAAAATGACAAATATAAGGATTATAGATTTACTAAGTGGTTGACTAAAAATGTCGGCATCCAAGGCATTCCTCCCTCAGCGTTTTATAGTGAACCGCACAAAGCACTTGGTGAAGATATGATTAGATTTTGCTTTACTAAGGTAAATTAAAAAATAGCTTTCTTTCCATGAAATATTGAATTAATATTAAATTTTTATTTGTGTACAATTTTACATATTTACTTTGTATTGAAATGTGCAAAATTGGATGCATATAATTTATTACAGGAAGATGACAAATTAAGAGAAGCAGCTAAAATACTGGAACAATGGAAATTAACAATTTTATAAAATTAATTTTTTGTTTTTTTAATTTACGTGTGTTTTGGAACATTTTCATTGATTTAGTTGACATGAAAAATAAATAATAAAGTATTAATTATTATATATTTCATGTAACTAACCTTTTATCTAATAAACTCAAACACAAATGTATTATGTATGTATGAATTAGTTTTATTAGATAATTAAAAGAAGTATTTATTTTCTATGCCTAATTTATATTATGTTTTAATAGTCAAAATGTTTTAGTTTTTTACATATGTCTGGCCAAGTTGAAATCTTTAACACATGAATAGCTTTTGAGCGTTATTGGAGGCTAATAGTTTAAAGTATTTGTATTGATTTTGTTTGAATTCTTTCGATTCTTCACATGAAACCAATCTCATAGAGGACCTAATCGAGTTTAGCATCTGTCGTAAAGCTACAACTGTATTTTTATTCATTGCTAATCATCGTCACATCATCAGTAAAAAAGATTCACTTACATTAGTGTTTATTGTAGGTATATTTGCGATATAAAATAAGTTGAGGAAAAGACACGACATTTTCTTCTGGTACATATGCTAGGAGTTAGCAACAGTTGAAGTACGTAGTTTTATACATGCGCACAACTTAATTTTTGGACTTTTTTATCTAATCGTTATATTAATTTACCTAAACTTCAAAACAGTCTCCCTTCCTTTTATTATTATTTAAGATGCTGTTATATTCCATTTCGATAAAAAGAGAATCGTTTGAAATTGATAAATTCAAATATCTCGACTTCCAAAGAAGTGGAACAGAGATCAACTAGGTGATGTTATAACGATTAAAAAAGGTAATAATCTGAAAGGGAAAAGCTTATCGAATACGTCTGGTATAATAAAATCTAAATAGGTGATCGTTAACAATATCACAGAGTTTTTGAGTTCATGGAAAATTTAACTACCTTTCTTCTAAAACCTGTTGAACTCAAAAAATAGCTGCCAAAAGTTGTTTTAGTCTCTGATCTTCAGCTTGATGATTGTCCATTATGTTTCCACTCTTAAACCGTTAGAATTATTCTTACAAGTACTGTAGAAAATAGTGTAAAGATGAAGTCAAATAAAAAGATTTGAAGGGAGTTTGTAACAACTATATCTACGCGGACATTGGCTCCCAGTGGATGCAGCACATCAGAGCTAAGAGTGCCTTTTGTTTCAAACAACGCCATTAAAATATTTCCAAGCCCAAACGGTCCATCGCCCATGTGCGGCCAACTGCTGTTGAGACCGAAGTCCCAGTCCATGACTCTGTCTGGTGAGTTTTGAAACCTTTTGAAACATCTGGATTATTTCCAATTTTAAGTAACTAGTCACATTGAAGATGCTCTAACGTCTAAACGGTCCGTCACCCACGTGTGGTCAACTGCCGGCGGAACTAAAAATTCACATGATTTCGTCTGACCGTTAGACTACATAACTATTTACAACTCGCGGTTGGAACCACCAAAATGTGTCTTCTAAATGTCTGCTCGTTTAAGCAACCCTTAAAAATGCTTACAATAGCATCTCCTATAAAGCCGCACAATTTATTTGTTTGACTTTGTCAGTTTTTTTTATCTGAAACGCAAAAAGGTGGATTGTTGCACGATATTACTTTTACCATTGATTTTTAGGTTATATTAATAAAACAGGAGCCTTTTGCAATGTGGATGGCACCTAACTATGCTTATACGGCAGACACAATGTATGAATTTGAATAGATACTATTATCGACTGAAGCCGAGAATTAAGTTACACACTTTTTATTGGAATGTATCTGTAGGGAGATGAAATTCTAAAAATAAATAATAATAATGAAGAAGAGTGTCACATTTTGTGAAATACCAATGCAGCATTCAAAATCACTGTTCTAACAGTATTTTTTCTTCAAGGCTTTTGAAATGCTGTCTATAATTCTGTGTTTGTTGTGCGGTAAAATGCCATTTTTTAAATACAAATTAGTATTCAAAAATAACATTTTCTATGTCTAAGTCACTTCTGATTCTTTTTAATAATTTTTCAAGTCATTTTGATGTGATAAGGAATAGACTAAGTCGATAAGAATTTACTTTTATGTCACACGTAAATTTTAAAATTAACGGATTCTAATTTGTAAGACATTCAAAATATGCTATTGCACATGCTTGTTAACAATGTTTTTTTTTAATAATTTTCCTCTCGGTAGATCTTTACTAAGTGCTTTATATCGATTTATGTTATTTTTTTCTTCAACTTCTTTAAAATAGAAGCGTTTGATAGGTAATAGCTTCTGGCATAATATTTATAAAAAACTTTTTATTTTATTTACGGTATTGTTTATGTTGTAAGCCAGCGTGGCCCCGTGGTTGAGGGGCGAGCTGCGATGCTGACGGACCCGGGTTCAATTCCCGGTGCTCTCTGATGCCTGGCAGGTGGCCTACTCAGTCACTAAAAATAATTGAGTACTTGCGTTCACTCGAACAAGGGGTAATAATGGCGGTCGTCTTAGGCGCGGTGCTCGCCACACCGCCCCGCACCAGAGATGGTGCGCAACGACCGGGCAGAGAAAGCGAACGTATGAGAGCCTTAACCTCTCAGTTCGCAGGCTGTGCTCCCACGCGGGGCGTAGAGCCTTACCATTATTATTATTATTGTTTATGTTGGAATTTCACAAGAAAGTGTATTAGGATCAATATTTTATGTCTTGTATACTACTGATCTGCAAATCACCAAAAAAACAATGACTGCGATGTTCGTTGACGAGATAACTGTATTATATTCACACCGTGACCCGGTTATAGCATCCGCAATCCCAAGCCGATCTGGATGTATTGCAACTATGGTTTAAAAATCGACACATCAGGATCAACTAAATAACAGTGTAAGTCACTTTTACGACCAGAAGAAGTACCTGTTCACCTGTGTTACCATAAAGATAAATACTGTGTACAAAGTATGAAATAACTGTTAAGTAGAAATAAGTAATCGAACTTATAAAACGAGCTTATTCTAATTGGTGGCGGTTAAGAAATTTTGATATAGCTAGTAATTTTTTTGGGTTATCTGAATCGTCTGTATTATCTGCTAAATCAGGATACTTATTTTTATCTGTTATTTCATCGATCGTTGCTATGAATTGTTTGTTCTGATATTAATGTCTCCCATCGTACACTTATCTAACTGCAACCAACTTGTTAATAATTCTGCGAGAACCGAGTTAGCACTTTTTGTTAACCTATCTACTAAATTAACACAAAGTTTCACACGCTCAGCGGCGGGAGTGTTCAAAATCGTTGTACTAGAGTCCTATTGACTAGCATGCAGAGGCAGCTAATTTTAATTTTTGGCAGGTGCTATCTTATGCATGTAGTTATATACCCATGGTTGCGTATTGCTAATTGCACATTGTATGCTTAGTGCAATTCGCCTCCTTTTAATATTTATTTTTGTGCAGGTAGTCTCATACGTGTTGCTCAAGAATAGAATAAAATACGCAACGCATTTCATTTCAAACCAGGACTGTTTTTGGAGTGAACGTAGTATTTGTGTCTTTATGCACCACCTATAAATCAGATTAAGCAGTGTATTTGAAAAGGTTGTCGCATTTGCAAGACAGTATTTACACTGCTCGATTTATAAGTCAATCACAATTAAATTTTATTCTCGTAGTTATGTTACTATAGGACTAATTGTAGTAGCACATAGCTTTCATATTATTTGAATTAATTTGTGTCTCTACTTCTATTATTTAGGAAACGTGTACTCATATTATTTGTGATCTAAAAAAGTTCTTTTTTAAAATTCCTGACGTCGATTATTGGAATTTTTTTTTAAAGTTCTTTTCTCATAGTTTTTTTTATTTTTATAGAGATCATGACAATATATCGGTAAACTACCTCTATAACAATAGTTTCTTTGTAAAATTTATCATAGCGTTACACTTTGTTTTGTTACATCTTTCCGATTGTCTTATTTGGAAAATTTATCTTTTTATATTCAGAAATTTTTTATTAAACTCTCTGGCCAGCACTGTAAAATCTAATATAATCTTCCCTCTTATAATAGATTGGAGCAAACTTTAGCTTTATTTGGGCTCTAACCTAAGAAAAATACCAATTCACCTAATTAGATACTTATATTGAAAATGGGAATTTAAAATTAAAAGTCATGAATTTGCATACTTTTGCTGTGTCATGAAGCTTTTGAGCATCTATTTTTGAGTGTAAATTTTTACGATATTTTATTATTATATTAAATGTTAAAATGAAACAGATTAAATAATCAATAAAGTTGTATATTAATTTAAAATATTTGTAAATAAAACAAACCAATTAAAGTTGCATAAGTATAAGCTTCATCTATTTGGAAATTCATTTTGTTGCAAATGTTTTCACAAGTCTCGTCATGATATTTTTTTACTTCTCGTTATTTTGCTATTTTCATAAATTTTTTAATTTTCGGTTATTGAGACTTTATAGGATGATATAACAAACGTTATTAGATTGACTATTTCTCTGCTTATATACTTGTCAGTTATTCTTTCTTCTTTCTCTTTGGCACTTGTTTGGTACTTGACTTTCTTAAGATTCTTCCTCCTATTAATGATCATATTTTTTCCCCTTCTTTTAAGCAGCAGTCTTATCACAACCTGTACTTTACTCACTCTCGTTTTGACATCATGGCGGACAATAAACTTAGTGTGATTATTCAATGTCAATCAACCTTTCTTTGTCATGACTTGGTAGTAGATATAGTTTTAACACGTTGATAATACTAAAAAAGTTTGTATATTAATCTTATTGGTAGCATTGATGATGTTGATTACACATTGATAAATATTATTGATAGTGTAAATTACATTACTAATGAGAGTGCTGGTTACTCTTCCATTGCTTTAGATTTTCCGTTTTACGTTTTCTGATATCTTTTTTCATGTCATATTTCCATAATTCTGCTTTTGTACTGACCCCAACTCAAGTAACAAATGATAACAGGAAAACATGCATAGAGACTCCAAATGTACAAATGCAGTAGAATATCTTAATTGATTCAATATGATTAAGTAACTCACTATAAAGAACAAAGACGTTATAATCCTTACTGTTGATGTGCCGTAAATTAATTTTTGTGTTGATTAAACGATAACTTGTTTTTACTGCTACCTACTAATGATTTAAATTATTTAAATAATCTTATTATTTGCAATCTTAATGATGTGCAATTTCTGTTCTTCGCATATGTGATCATAAAAATATTAGTTCATTATCTCAAGCAACATTTTGAAGCCAACTAGAATTAGCTATAGTATTCCAACTAAACAATTTGATCTTCCTGAGCACTGTCTTCTTTCCTGTCAACCTCTTTTCAATGACAAGCTGCCCCACGATATCAAATTGGTTCTGAGAGTTCTGGACGTCGTCGAAGTCAAAATAAAGTTTTTATCTAACTGATTAATAATATAAATGACGATCATTAAATCGTATTTCAAACCAGAGAATAACTTGGTATCGATCATGTTGCTCTGGAGCTTAAAATTCTTAATCATTTCGTTTAAGGTTTTAATGATTTGTTTTATTTTAATGTACATTCTGTTCGTGTTAGTTTCTTCAACTGCGTAGAACATTAGGCGTGGTAATAATGAGTTCAGCATCTTTACAAATTTTTGATCATTATTTTTCCATTCTACAAAATGCATTGCAATAGTTCATTTGCTGCTCACTTTAATGAAGCAAAAGACTAAACAACTCTTGAAACGGGAAGAATTGGGAAACAGGAAGCCCTTCACAATTCCTAAGGCATCTACGACACCTCGCAGGAGCCGCAGTATCAGAAAACCTATACTCAATCTGGACGGGATGCTTGTCCGTCAATATACAAGCCATCCTTGCCACTCAAATAGGTGCAACCTTCGACGTGGTGGCAATTTTGGCAGACGCCATCATGGTAACCGTACCATCAACAGTACACGAGGTACGTACCGCAAGCCAGGATGATGTCATCAAGACGCTAATCAACGAGGTAGCGCAGCTAAAAGCCCAAATAAACAACCCTTCTCACGAAAAAAACACGGGATAGACCGCAGAGACGCAACCGTTCGCGATCCAACAACTCAAAACACGACATCTGTTGGTACCATTACCGCTGGGGCAACAAAGCACAAAAGTGCTCATTGGCACGTAAGGCAGCCAAGAACCAGGGAAACGAGGCGAGCAGTCGGTGACAACCGACACGCTGGGAAGCAATCTCCGCCTATACATAACCGATAAGAAATCGAGGACCGAATTCCTCGTGGATACCAGCGCCGACGTGTGCGTTTTCCCAAGAACCTTGTGTCGTGAAAAACAGACGCCGTCCGCCTACAAGCTATACGCAACTAACGGATTACCAATCGAGACGTACGGGATGACGACCCTGAACCTCGATCTCGGTCTCAGACGAAGCTTCCCTTGGAGGTTCATAATTGTCGATGTCCAAAAACCAATCATCGGAGCTGATTTCTTATCATTTTATGGACTACTGGTGGACATGCGCAGCAAACGAATACTCGACAAATGCACTACTCTGACGGGACGTCAAGCGGATGTCGCCGACCAGATCAGCATCATCAACGAACCATCCATTTACGGCACCCTACTCAAGGCATTTTCAGATATTACTTGACCAGCTGGAGTTCCAACAAATTCCCGACACAACACCCTACACCACATCCTAACGACGGAAGGGCAGTCGGTTAGTTCCCGACCCAGGCGTCTTGTCCCAGACAAACTCAAAATAGCCAAAGAAGAGTTCCGCCTGATGATACAGCAAGAAAGGCACGGCCTTCCAAAAGCCCATGGTCATCGCCGCTCCATCTAGTACCCAAGAAGAACACAAAGTGGAGACCATGCCGCGACTATCGCGCACTAAACGCTCGCACAATGCCAGATAAGTACCCGGTTCCACACGTGGAGGACTTCTTACAGCATCTCCATGACAGCAAAATATTTTCAACAATTGACCTGGTGAGACCTTAACACCAAATCGAGTTTCCTACATGAATTTCGGACTTAGGAACGCAGCCCAAAATCGATCGATTTCGTCACTTCCGCTAAAGCGAAACCTTAGCCAAGTCTATTTGTTGTTAATTTATTTTCGTTTTTTAAATTTATTTTTAGTAACTCTTTGTGGTGTAAAAATAAATATGATGCTAAATTATTCCACCAGTGGCTATCGTATTGTGGAGCTTAGTTATGTTTTAGAGTGGGCAGTAACTCTATAATATGAGCATTCAAAATCATGTACTCTAAGAAAACTGAATATCAAAGAAGAAAGACGCAGAACTTTGGGTTTAGTCAGCCAAGTGGTTTTTGAATGTTTTTAGTTTGGAAACAACAGAATACGGGATTGCCAAAGAAAAAGTAGCCATTCGTTTATTTGAAACAAAAACTGGGTTGAAGGCAGAAAGGTCAGGCTTGTGGATAGATTTGCAATATGGCTTCCTCGGAGCCTCTCCAGACGGTAACATTGCCAATGATAACTGATAATTACAGTGAACATTTTTTATTTTTTAAGGGTTGATTCATGAGTTACAGGCAATTGTAGAAGTAAAGTGTACTTTTGCAGCTTCTAAATAGTAATACATGTTCAACTATGGACGATGTTTTGGATGAAATGAAAAAAATGAAAAAGCTCATTTGTTTAGAAAAAAATAGCAAAATACAACTGAAGCGAAACCACGTTTACTACTACCAGGTAGACCTACATTATTAGGCTAAATCCAAAAATGATTATATATTTTAAGATCCAAGGCCAACTAAATATAACAGGTTTAAATACGTGTTATTTAGTTGTCTATGTAAACGACTACGTTCTTATTTATATAGAGGAAATAAAAAAAGATCCAACATTTTGGAGCAAGGAAATGCTACCTATTTTCAAAATTTTCTACGAGGAATGTGTTGCACTTGAACTTGCTCGAGATAATTTAGGCAAGGGGCTGCGTCCCTCCATCTATATTGGAAGGGCAGAAACTTCAGGAAGAAAAAAAAAGGAAAGTGAAAAAGTCAATTTTCCTTTTCAATAAATTTTCTATTTCACCATCACAATTAATGTGAATAATATTCCCAATTTCATGAAAATAAACATTACCCGATTATTTAATTTATTCGCTATGTGGTTTTTCTTTTCCCGAATTACGGAAACACAATTGTAGCCGTGCGCAAAATGACAATAACAATGACCAAATGAATATTCCGTCATTCTTATTTGTTCTGTTTAGTCGAAGCTAATTTTTAGCGAGATAGATATTTGACCTTACCAAGCCAGAAATTTTAATAATCTGAAAAATAAATTTGAGACTTGAGACTCTAAATCAAAAAATTACTACCTAATACTTTAACCATTCTGTAAAAAAAAACTGCAAAAATTATGAATTTATGGTAAGTTGAGTTTTGTCGTGAGCCATCTTTACGATAATGCTTGAACTTGAGCTAAAGTCTGAAATGTGTTGCTCCATGATATACATGAACAACAATGGCGACCACGAACCAAATAACTGTCAAAGTCATCAGTTTTAACAACCTCCTACTTTAAATATTACTAATTTTTTGTTTTTGATCACATGGTCTTTTAATGGAACTTTTAAAGTACGCGTTAACGTTTTTAAATTTTAATTGTAAATAATTTTTTGTTAAATTAATGCAAATTTTAATGATTAAATTTAAGAATAATTTCACAGTATTTGGTTGTTTCAACCATATCAACCCGAAGTCCATGGCTTTATTGTTGACTACAATTTTTCTATTTGTCAATTTGATGTGCCAAATTAAAATGACGTTGTTTATAAAATAGTAGGCTGAATTCATTGTGGCCCCTCTGGTTATTCTCATGAATGGATGGCCCCTCTTAATAAATATGTATAATTGTTTAGAAGATTTTGTATTTAACTTATTTTTTATAAATATGTAATAAACTTTTAACAAAAAAATGTCTAATATATTTTTCAAAACAGTTTAATTCTTAAAACTCGTTCTATTTCACAAAAAATTGAATATATTAAGCAATAATAATTTATAAAAGCAATTTTAAATTATTTTTTGTAACCTTTAACTTATAAATACAAAGAAAAATTTCCTTGTCTCGATGTGCATAACATTTCTGCTAGACACTCGCCGTACACGTCTTTATTTAATATACAAACATTTTAATCACATAATTAATTGTATGGTGCAAACGATTTGTGTGGTTTTATGTACTTTTTCAAAACATTTGTTTATAATTGGGTGTATAATTTGTATAAAATATGTGACCTACTAATTACATTTATTCTGGCTAGGTATTTCTTGTATAAATCAACTGCAACCATTACACTAGAACCGCACAAATGGTTGCTGTAGTTAAGTAGTTTATTTTTACTAATAATTATTGAAAACTGCTTAAACACTACAACGTACCCCAAAAAATGTGCTTACTTTTTATAAACTTTTAATAAACGGAGTGTTTAGTGACTTGGAAACAATTTTGAAAATTGTTTTCGGTAAATTCGTGGAAGATTTCCACCCAAAATTATCATTAAATGCCTCAATTCATCGACAACAGTTCACCTACTGGACTTCTCAAAATCTGCATATTACTAAAGAACGCCATGTAAGTTTAAAGTGTCATACTTTTTGACCAAATTGTCACCTATGATGTTGCAGGAATTCGTTGCTTCATAAGATCAAAAGTTATTTGGTGAAAAATTTGCTTTCAGCAAGGCGGAGTATCTCTCCACTACCATCGTGGGCGTAAGGGCGACTTTTCTGAACAAATGAATTTGGCGAAGAGGTGGTGTTGAGTTCACCAAACCTCAGTTCTTTTTTGGGGGGATACCTAAAAGATAAAGTTTACTACACAAAACTAGCAATAAGCGGTGAATTGAAAGACAATATCTTGTAGCTCCAAATGAAATGCTTTGTATCGCCGAATTTTTTAAAAGTAAGTTTATTGTCTGTTAAAATGAGTGTTTTATATACATGCATACATATATACATACATGTGCATATATATATCCCATTATTTTTATTAGATGTATGACGTTAAAAACTATAGTATCTTTGAATGATAAATATATTTATAATTTTTAGATAATTATACAAACTTTATTTTATTACTAAATATTAAGGACTACGTTAGCGTTGCTTTAACTCAATTACAATTTCTGTCAATCCGCGAATTTTAAGTAACATTTTTGAATTTAAAATCAGTGCCATTATTACGAAACCTGCAACTTAATTTCAATGAACATCCTATTTTTAATTAAAAGTACAATGAACTATTTATGCTGCATTTTTAACTACGTGTGACTTGTAGCTGCCTCATTTGTAATAAAAAGTAACTGAGTAAAGGTGTGCATTTAATAATCCCAAAATTAATTAATCGTTTGCGGAAGTACAACTTTTTTGGAACAAAGACCAAAGATTGGTTTACTAATTAACTGTTTAACTGACCAATTGTTACTATAATAAGGTTCATAAAAAGAAAAAAAATATAGTTTAAAATTTTGACTTAAAGATAACATAATACTTTTAATATGTACATAACCAATTAACTAAAAAATAAATGCTGTAATGAGGCAGTAGAAATTATATTAATTCCTTAATTTCGTTTTAATTTGATCTCAACAAAAAAACAACATAGAGTACCTCTAAACAACTCGCTTCGTTAGTCGTCACTGGTTTATACGAAAGCAATTCGAAAAAATACCTCCGTTTGTTTATCAATGACAATCACGCGTAGACACAGAACCTTTATTATGCAGATTAGACACCTACAGCATTACTTTTTGACTTAATTGCCATGCAAGCTAGGACACTTGTCATAACGTCTTACAAGATTTGAAATTTCTTCTACACAAAGAACTCTCCCACCTAAAATGAATCCTCGCTAGAAAGCCCCTTAAAATGCAACGTCATCGTCAACAATGTGACGCAAAGTACTGTTTTAGGTACATAACAAACCATTTTGTCAATTTTCTGTGATTACTTTTTGTTTTGTCGTGTTCATCTTTAAAAATGCGGAACCACTGACGTACAACACTTTCACTCAAACGTTTGGTCCGTAAACAATACAAGTTAGTAAAGCTTTTTCGCACACTAAAATTGAATTAGTGCACACACTTCACATGTGGTCGGATTTTCTATGGCGGCGTTTATTTTTAATTGATCTAGCGGACGAGTAAACTAACAGGTCGGCTGAAAAGTTCGTAGGCTGGCACATAGATGGTGTAACTAGAATTAAATTCATACGATTTTTAGTTAGTACTAACCTTCAAACGATACGTGTATAAATTTGACAGCTGTCGGACAATTGGTTTGTGCGATATAGCATTGTGAATGAAGTAACTTTTGTTATTGTAAAAAAATGGATAAAAAATAATTTCGTGTGTTAACGAAACATTGCTTTAACATAAAAAAAATACTGTTGAAGCCAAAGCTTGGCTTGATAAACATTATTCGGACTCTGCACCAGGAAAGTAAATCGTTGAGAAGTTGTTTGCTAAATTTAAACGGGACGAAATGAGCACCGAAGACGATACACGCAGTGGACGCCCGAAAGAGGCTGTAACGGACGAAAATATAAAAAAAGTTCACAAAATAATTATGAATGACCGTAAATTGAAGTTAATCGAGATAGCTGAGACTCTGAGATATCAAAAGAGGGGGTTGGACATATCGTGCATGAATATTTGGACATGCGAAAGCTGTGTGCAAAGTGGATGCCGTGCGAGCTCACAATCGAGCAAATGCTTCAACGTGTCGTTGACTCGGAGCAATGTTTAGCGATATTCAACCGTAATAATAATAACGAATTTTTCCGTCGATATGTGACAATGGATGAAACGTGGCTTCATCACTACACTCCAGAGTCCAATCGACAGTCAGCCGAGTGTATTGCACGCGATAAACCGAATCTAAAGCGTGGAAAGACGCAACAGTCGGCTGGCAAGGTTATGGCATCAGTATTCTGGGATGCGTAAGGTATAATATTCATTGATTATCTTGAAACGGGCCATACCATTAACAGCGATTATTACATAGCGTTGTTGGAGCGTTTGAAGGATGAAATCACGAAAAAACGACCCCATTTGAAGAAGAAAAAAGTGCTGTTTCATCAAGACAATGCACCGTGCCACAAGTCAATAAAAACGATGGCAAAATTGCATGAATCAGGCTACGAATTGCTTCCCCATCAGCCGTATTCTCCAGATCTGGCCCCCAGTAACTTTTCCTGTTTGCAGACCTCAAAAGAATGCTCACTGGAAACTAATGAAGCACTAATGAAGAAGTAATCGCTGAAAGTGAGGCCTATTTTAAGGCTAAAGCGAAATCGTACTATAAAAATGATATCGAAAAATTGCATGACCGTTATAATCGTTGTATCGCTCTCGAAGGCAACTATGTTGAATAATAAAATCGAATGTCACCAAAAAAATGTGCTTTACTATGTTAGCCTACGAACTTTTCAGCCCAACTGTTACAATACGACCTCTTTCTTTCACTCATCTATACACATATGTAGACATTTTATTGTCGTAAATAAAAAAATGGCTAATAATTATTAAAAAACAAATTTTGAAGTGATTACATCTCTTTACAATGAGGAATCAGAAGCCATTCTGATAGTATCTTATTGCATGTTGTCGCATATAATTAATAAATATTAAAAAAATTCATGTTTGATGCGTTTTTAAAATTTATCGATTTGGAGCTCTTATATTTCGGCTATGAGATAATGCTGTTAAAAGAAATGGTAGAAATAAAATCGAATGATTAATATGACCATTTAGCATCGAAGTCCATTTTTAATTTCGAGTTTTACTAACAATTTTGGAACAGAAACCTTTATAAATCTACAAAACTTAGTGTTGTTGGCGATTCTGTGAAATTTCTCAAAATCTATGTTGTTTATACCTCTGGCGCTAAGGTATGTGGTTATTGTTGTTTGTAAAAAATTTAAAATGTATTAAATAAGTATAATGGATACCATACAAATTCTTTAAATTGCATATTCAACACCAAAGTGTTTACATTATAAATTATACTCAATTAGTGCATTAATGTATGTATGTTTGGTGAGATTTATGAAGTTGCTATCAGAAAACTTAATTATTGCTACTGTCAACAACCACAAAAGCTTAAAATTTAACAATAAATTAAAGATGGGAAAATTATTGTCATATTAAAGTTATAATCATTCTGAATAAAACTAAGGTTGGCTAAAAATTATAAGTTTTGCTTTGAATTTCAGGTAATAAATAGTTGAGGACGATAAAAGCTATTTGATTAATAAATTAAATGTTTCACTAATAAATACTGTGAGAATATGTCATTATGACAAATTAGTTTATTCATTAACTTTATTAGTTCAATATAAAGTAAAATATGAATGCAAATTACATCACTGTAATTGAGTTTAATGCTATAATTTATAAACTATAAAATCATATATAATTGTTTATATTAAAGTTATGGAGAAAATACCGAGAAATTATTATTTTTTATGAATGATGCTATAGTAAAATATACAAAGGTTAATAACAGATATTTATAGCAAAAAAATAGTGGAAATATTGGAGAGCGTTTTAATGTTTAAGCATTATTATTATAGAGCAGCGGGCAGAACTAATTGCTGCGTTCGGACACTCGAGAATATTGGAGCAGTGAGGGAGGTTGTTGCCATATAATTCTGCCACTAAGCACACTCTCGTCTTGGAAGTATCTGATCTCAGCCTGCGAAGAGTTCTACACTGCAATCTTATATTACATTCATCAACTGATGATGGTCTAGAAACATAAAGGAATGTGACTAGTATGTGCGGCAGGCTGCTTGCGAGGATATGTTGGCAAATGTACCAGCTGATGCTGTTCTGCTTAGTAGTGACGAAGCTCATTCTTATTTATCGGGGTGCGCCAATAAGCACAATTTTTGGTATTGGGCTCCACAAAATCCTCAACTCCATGGGCGACCTTTTCATAGTCGTGTGTAACTGGTGTGATGTTGCCGAATTTCGCGTCATAGAGCCTTCAATGTTGCGATGTTACACAATTTCCTTGAGCCCAGACTCATAAAAATGCATCACTGTGGTTCCAACAAGATGGTGATACCGCACACATGGCGAAGAGAAGTTCTGGGACAAATGTTTCCAGGATGCCTCATCTCATTACATGGTGACATCCAATAGTCAGCTACATCACCAGACCTGTCTCTTTGTATCTTTCTATCTGTAGGAACATAGGCTGCATTCTTTGACCCTAGGCCGCGGACTGTTGAAAAATTAAAAGCTGATATTTGCAACACGATTGTAACAGTTCCAGTAGAAGTGATGCTGCACAAGACATATTGTACGTCAATAACTATGTGATAAGTTAAGGTAGAATAATTATTGAAACTTGAAAAAATTTAAGTGAATATCTTGAACTCGTGAAGTGATAATTTAAGGAACGACTTAATCGTCTCTGTGAACAAGATTATCATTTATATTGTCTTTTAATTTATATAGATTTGTGTGTCCATTTTTGTATTGTTTGTATTAAAAACTCACAGTATATTATTTATTACGTTATTACGTGGGACTCTACTCGTTAAAACCATTCTGCTACTACAATTGTACGTGCTTTGAAAAATACATGTAAATATTTTAGCCATAGTTGTTATTTGATAGTCGTTGTATTAATCGATATTGGTGCTTTCGTAGAAATGAAAAAAATAGCGCTCCGTAATTAAGTACTTGCATTTGAGACAATACACCAATGCAAATTAAAGCCGGGTTAGATGACGTTTACGGGGACTCTGCTCCATCATTTGCCACCGTAAAAAGATGAATAGCTGAATTTAAAAGTGTTCGTACCAGTTTGGCTGGTTATGAGCGTTCGGAACAACTGCAACCTCCACCCATAATGTAAAATAAGTTTACCAAATGGTACTGGACGACCGCCGAATCAAGGTTAGAGGGGTAGCAGAGGTTATGGATATATCAAAGAACGCGTTTGTCATTTGTTGGGTAAATAATTGGGCATGAGAAATCCGTCCGCACGTTGGGTCCCGCGATCGCGCATTTGAACCAAAAATTCATTCAAATAAACGTTTCCAAGCTTAAGCGGTTTCAGCGAAACGAGTCGGACTTTTGCATCGATTTATCACTGCCTATGAAACTTTTATAAAAGAATCATAGCGTTTTAAAAAGATATATTTCACGAAGTATTATGGACATAATATTAAATGACACATGAAAAGAACTGAAAACGCCCGTTTTATTCATACCATCACAAATGTTCGTTGTAAGCTCCTCAAAACATGTCTAAATGGTAGTCCAGTTCGATCCACGTACGCTTTAATGTGTTCTCATTGATGCTACCTACAGCAGCTCGAATGGGGGCTCGAAGTTCATTTAATGTAGCACGTAAAACAGATTTTTAAAGAAAACAAAAAACGTAAACCGAAAAAACGGGAGACCTTAAGGACCAATTAAATCATAACAAATTTTCGCTAGCACGTCACCAAATTCAAAGCTAAAGAAGTTCCTTATTTAGATACCAACGAGATGGAGCCTCATCTTGTTGAAATATGAAGTCGTTGGAAGTCATTTGCGGAGACAGCCATAATTGCAACATATCTAAATGTATTGTACCCGTTACAGTCTATTAAATAAAGAGAAAGGGTCTGTACACTTTTATTTTGACGAATCGCATTCATATGAGCATTTTTCGTGTCCCATGTTTGAAAGTTGTAACAATTCACTTTTACATAAAATGTTGCCTAGTTGCTAAACATCAGATATTTAGAAAATTCGTCGTTGTGCCATTTGTAAACGGTTTGAATTGCTGTCGCAATACCAAATTTACGACTTACTCTGCTGCTGGACTATTGTGGGCTACGCGTGTCCTTCAATTGGCGATAACATCGCAGAATGGTGACCTGGCAGTTTGCCTTCTAAATGCAAGTGGCATCGTAATAACCGACAAACTTCTCGCAGACTCGAGAACATAATACGCTCTCTGCTACAGCGTTGCCATTTTGTAAACTGAGTACGTGCTGACATCTGGACGTTTAAAACGAAGTTTGTAAGTCCGCAATTTTAAATTTGGGTGTTTTCGTTTTCTTTTCATCTATCGTTTATTATTATAGCTCTATTAATTTGTGAAATATATCTTTTTAAGCTAGATGATTTTTTTGTAGTAACTCTGTATATTTAAACGTTATTAATAATTATTATTTTATAATTTCCACACTCATGACTTAAATAGGCGCATTTTAATTGTAAAACTATTTGCACACTTCTTATTCAATTTGCACCAAGGTGTTTTGACCTATTTTAAAATTTTATCAATGAAGCACGCAGGAAAGGACATACGAACACGCAGAATGAAAACGAGAATGCGTTCTCGCCGGAATACAAATTATATGGAGATTTCCAGCAGCTAACAACAACGCATTATTAATCTGGTCTGGCATGAATAGAAACGCGTAACGTTAACGGCGAAGGATGGTGATCTTTACCTTGCATGTGTTTGCATGCAATGAAATTGCGTAATTAGCCGCCAACTTATCCCACCGCCTATCTAATTACGTATTATATAAAATATTGCGCATTACAGAATTATATAGGTTTATGATGCACAATGTAGAGCGTCTGTTACGGCGCAGTAATATGTAATTTTGTAACAGCTTACGAATGATGAAATATTATTTAGATATGGAAGCTACAAAAGTCAAATATCTCTTACAAATAAACAGGCACGCCGGAAGCATGATTCACAATGGACAACGGTTGTTCATTAGTAAGTTTTGGTATCCGGCTAAACAATTACGACACGAGTAAAAAATAAACCGCACTGTATATCTTAACCACAAGAAAACGGAGAAACACGAAAAGAGTATGCAATATAAAAATTGTATTAGACGAAAATACATAGTTTGTACATTTACAGAATCGATTCCTGTCAAACACGTTGTGTTTGAGCTAATTAACACCTTCATTAAAAACACTTCTGTTTATTTCAATTGTTGGAAACGCTATAATTTCACATCGTGTTCGATTGGATAATATAAATTCACCATAAAACAAAGAAACTGATCAAAATTAGAATAATTATTACAGAAATAATAGAAGATAAAATCAATATTTTTTAGACAATTTAAATACAAGTGAATTAACAAATCTAATGTCGCACATAACAAAACTGTTCAATTTAAAATTATTCGGTAGCTTATATACGCATTAGAATATAGAAATGAACTTTTCCCTTTCATACTTTTTTATGGTTATAGTAGAAATAATTTATGTAAAATTTCCACTTTTTTATTTTTTACAATTTTTAGGACAACTTGTCCATTTATAATTTAGAAAGCAAACATTTCTTAAAGTTAGTAGTTTCACTATAAGTAGTAAAGTAGTGATTATTTGTTTTCTTAAAACTGTTTTTATTATTTTAAGTGAAAAACATTCAACGACAGAAAAAGTTATTGGCGAAACAACAAAATTTGGTAGAAATAGTGATGACAGATAATTTTAATAATAGTAAAGGCATTTATTATTGTCTAACTAAAAAGAATTAGTTGTACTGTTCTTAAATTGTATTATTATTGCTGACACGGCATGCAAATGATGTCAATAAAATAAAAGTCGAGAGCTCATTGAGATCTAAATGATATATAAAACTATCACAAATTATATTAAAATAATATATAAAAATAATTTATTTATCACACTTAAGGATTTCTGGGGTTTCCAAATATTATTTTAATTAAATTCTAACAACTATTTTTTAGAAGTATTAACTAAAGTTAACATCAATCTTCGAAGGCAAAAATCTCATAACCACACTAGCTTTTAACCCTCGAGTTTTGGCGTATTCAAGACGTAAAAAATGTACTAATGAGGTTTTATTATTTTTGGTTCAGTTTGTGTGGTTATTAATTATTTTCTTAAACAAAAAAATTAATAAAATAATAACATAACTGTATTACTGTAATTTAGAATTTGTATTTTACTTTTCGTGTCCTTTAAAATAAAAAGTTTCTTCTTCTTCTTCAGCCTGTATCCATCCACTTCTGGATGTAGGTTTCTCTCAGTTTCTTCCATGTCTCTCTGCCCGTTGCTTTTCAAAATCAGTCTTTACTTACTCTCTTCTTTATATCATCCAGCCATCTTTTTTGTGGTCTTCCTATACTTCTTTTGGATGTGCTCGGGCGCCAGTGTGCGATCTTGTGAGACCATCTTGCTGAATCTTGTCACGCTTTATTTAATGAGGACTACATCATCTGCGAGGCGTAGGTGATTTAAGCAGGTACAGTCTATGTTTATGTCATTTGTTGCTCCTGAAAGCTTCATAAACGCATCTTCCATTGCTAAGGTAAACAGTTTCGGTGAGATTGTATCTCCTTTGCGTACGCCTTATATGGAATAAAGCGATTTCGTATAAGTAATTTATAAAGTTGGAATAATGTGAATAGATCTATTGCTTATAGAATCGCCCATGTTTCGATTAAATTAAATGGTTTGTGGTAGTCGACAAATGCTAGGTGAAACGAGATGTTATATTTGGTATATTTTTCTGCGTTCGGTGTGATTGTAGATGATCTATCGTACTAAAGTTTTTTCGGAAACCTTGTTCTACAGGTTGAAAAAAATTGAACTTGTTTGTTAAACGGTTTGTTATTATTTTAGTTAATATTTTATATAAATGAGATAGCAAACTTATTGGTTGATAGTTTTCTATGTTTGCCTTATCATCCTTTTTGAACAGTAAAATAACTTCAGCATTTTGCCAGTTTGTTGGAGTTTTTTCCTCTTTAAGGCATTTATTAATAAAATTTTTGTAGTCTAAGTATAATATTATTTCACTTCCCATTTTTAACCTGGGGTTAGCCTGGGGTTTTCCGATTTTTCGTCTGTTGTGGGGCTTGTATTATCTCTGTGGTGTTTATTTTGGATATTTTTTCTGACCCTATGCATAAAACGATGTTTTTTCGATATGGTCTTTGAATTCTTTAGGTATATAGGTTCCTGTAGAAGGTATGAATCTGGTTTTTTCATTTTGATGAAATCTAAACAGCAGAAATGAAGTTTCTATTATATGTACATGGAGTAACGAGAGGATAGAATGCGAAACGAACAAAACAGAGAAGATCTAAATATATACTCATTAATGAATAAAATCTTGCAATACAGGAAGAAATATACAAACCACCTCGGAAGAATGGAGGAGAACAAGATTCCAAAACAAGCATTAAAGTATAAACCACGAGAAAAAAGAGACGTAAGAAGGCCGAGAAACAGATGGAAAAAAGGAACAGGTCCACGATAGACATGATGATGATGATGTACGTTTTCCCACTTGTTATTTTTAACCTTAGGACTTTCAAGTTGCAATTATCTTTTATTATTTGCGAATTGTAGGATCTTATGTATTTTCTAATTTCTTTTTGGATAATCTTGTTTAGCTCCTTGTATTCATTTGATTTTCGATCAGTTTTTCGTCCAATTTTCAGAAGTTTAATTGTATTTTCACTTATCTTGCTTTGTCTTTGTTTCTTACTTCGAGTGCAAATCTTTTTTTAGGATAGTTTTAGTAATTTTTTCCAATATTTAGTTTAATTTTGTATTTCTGAGAGGGTGTAATGAATCTAGTCTGTTTCGCAGTTTTTTCTGGCATTTGTTTTAATTTTCTGTTGTGCTCTGTTATCCGGTAGCTGTTACTCTTTGAAATTATTTTGTTTCTTTCTGTCTTTATGTTAACCATAATGGTCGTTCTTATTAGTCTGTGATCGCTACCAGTGTGGAATTTATTTAGAATTGATACATCTGTGATGATTTATTGGTTTTTTTGTTAGTATATGATCGATTTCGTTTTTGGTCTTGTTATTAAGACTTTTTCATATCTATTTTCTTTATGCTGCTTTTTAAAAGAAAGTGTTCATGCAGTATAGATTTCAAATTGCAGATAGGATTTCGCCTTTTGCATTTTTGGTCTCTAAACCAAAAGGTTTAATGTTTTTTTTTAATAAAGAGTACAAATTTCAAAATTTGAATTTCCTGAAGATCAAATATTATAAACGTTATATAATATCAATTTGTGATTAATTTATTATTTATTTATTGCAGAATGTTTGAATTAAGCTTGTATTAATGTCATCAGCCTGCAACCGTCCATTGTTGGACGTAGGCCTCTCTCATTTGTTTCCATGCATTTCTGTCTTGAGCCTTCTGGATCCAATCTCTCCGCAAAGTCTCGGATATCGTCGCTCCATCTTTTGGTGAAGTCTCTACACCTCTTTTCGTTAAACGGGCCTCCATCTCAAGAGTTTTGAGGTCCAGCGGTTTGGTTCATGCCGTGCTATATGTCCCAGCCCATTTGCCAACTTTGCTTGAGCTAACTCTTGCATTATATCGGGTAATTTTCGATTCTACGCCTTATTTCCTCGTTTTTCAGTCTATCTCTTAGACTCACTCCCAACATTCTGCGCTCCATCGCTCTTTGGCAAACTCTTAGCTGCTCGGCGCTCTTCTGGGTTACCGTCACCGTCTCTAAACCATAGGTTGCCACGGGCAGTATACATGTTTCATACACCTTTCTTTTCAGGCTATTGGGAATATCGGAATTTTGAGAATATGCTGTAGCCTCCCAAAGGCTGACCAGGTGGCTCTTATTCTTCTTCTAATTTCAGATGTTTGGTTTTCCTTTCCAATCCTAATTGAATGACCCAGATAAATATATTCGTCCACTCTTTCAACCGGTTGATTATCAATAAAAACAACTGCATCGCTGTTTGTCATTATTTTGGTTTTATTTATATTTATCTCCAGCCCTACGGTCTTGGATGCCTCATTTAATTGTATTAGCATAGCTTCAAGTTCGTCAATATTGCTAGAAATCAGTACGATGTCGTCCGCAAATCTCAGGTGGTTTAGCAGACATCCGTCAATGTTAATACCCATCCCTTCCCAATTCATTTGCTTGAACACATCCTCCATCGCCGACGTGAACAATTTTGGAGACATTGTGTCTCCTTGGCGGACTCCTTTTCAACCTTTATTTTGTTAGTTTGAAGGTCTTCATCTACCTTTACGTGAAATGTAGCCTCTTCGTAGATGTGTTTAATTAGCTGCGAGTATCTGGAGTCAACTCTTGCGTTATTTAGTGCTTGGAGGACGGCGTGTATTTCAATTGAGTCAAACGCCTTTCGATAGTCCACGAACGCCAAGTGAATGGGGTGTTGTATTCCGTTGTCTTTTCAATTAATGTTCTGATGGTTTGAATGTGATCCATGGTACTGAACCCTTTTCTAAAGCCCGCCTGCTCTACTGGCTGGTAGAAGTCTAATTTTGAGTGAGGCGATTTGTGATGATTTTAGTCAATACTTTATATATGCACGAGAGTAAGCTTATGGGGCGGTAGTTTTCAATATTTGATGTGTCCCCTTTTTGAAGAGAAGAATTACCTCAGCATTATTCCACGCCTTTGGTATCTTTCCTCAATCAAACATTTGTTTAGTAGTACCGTGACAATATTTTCTACTATTTCACCTCCCATTTTCAGCATTTCGGCTGTTATCCGGTCTTCTCCTGGCGCTTTTCTATTTTTCAGTTGCTTGAGGGTTTGTTTAACCTCAAGTCTAGTTATCTCGGTATTTCCTCGGAACCCACGTTAGAAATAGTTTTATTAACCGAGCTCTGTATAGATATGTTAGATGAATATAGCTTTGTGTAGAAGTTTTCTATTGTATGTACTATATCTCTTCTGTTTGCTACTACAGTACCTTCTTGATTCTTTATTTTTATTATTTTCTGTTTACTCTGTGATAGTTTCGATCTTAATACCTTCATATTTCTGTTGTCCTCTATTGCTTCTTCAATTTGCTTATTTCTATGTGCTCTTATGTCCTTCCTAATCATCACTTTGACCTTCTTGTTAATTTCTTGAAAATTTTGAGCTTCTCTATTTGTTCGTCTTCTTTCTTCTATTAAATTCAAGGTTTCTTGTGTTAGTTTGCTACCGCTAGGTTTCTTATTGGCACATATTTTTTTTAACTGATTCGTGGATACTATTTTTAATTTTTTCATTTAGCGCATCTATGTATAGGTTCTTTAGCTTATCTGTAGGTTCTAGTTTTCGCTGTAGTTGTAATTGGTATTTTTCTTGATTGAGGCTCAATTCTTGTATGGTTGGAAAGTTTTGTTGGTGTTGTAACTTTTTCCTTTCCAGTTTTGGTTTTATTTCTAGCACCCACCTGACTAATTCGTTTTTTGTTTTTTGGTCGGGACTTCTCCATGTCCATTTTCTTTGTCTTTGTTTTTTGAAGAATGTGTTTAAACAGTATAGCTTTTCGCTACTGAGGAAGTTTGCTAACGTTTCTCCTCTGGGATTCCTAATTCCCAAACCATACCTTCCAATGTATTGGTCGTCTTCAGACAGCTTGCCTCCTATTATTGAATTGAAGTCTCCTGTGATAACGGTGTAGTATGTTTTTTCTTGTCTCCTAGCGCGTGTAATATCTTCGTATAGTTGCTCCACTTCTTCATCGTCTGAGTTTGTCGTCGGTGCATGTACGTGTATGAGTTGCATATTATATCGTTTGTTAATTTTCAGAGTAAGGTATATGACTCTTTGACACTGCTTGGAATTTCGTTACTAGGTGTTTTTTACGGTTGATCTTATAGTTCCCACCATATTTATGGTCTGTGTCTGAGCTCCTCTGGTATTGGTGTTTTCTGATTTCAAGTATTGAGTTCCTTTTCCAGTTTAGTGTGTTTCGCATAATCCTACGTTATCCCACTTTATTTTCGATAGTGCAAGTTTTAGCGTCTTTCTGTATTCTTCTGTTCGCATTTTTTTAATGTTGTATGTTGCTATTAGAGGTTTAATGAATCTAGTCTGTTTCTTTGCTGTGGTCTAGCTTTGAGGTTTGTCGAGTTGTTGCCCCTAGAATCCTTGGGCTGACTGATCGTTGATTATTTTGGGATTGTGGTCTTTATGTTAACCCACCTGGGGTATTCTTGTTTGTGAATTCGACGTTGTAATTTAGGTTTAAAAGAGAGGGTTTGGCATTTTCGCCGCGCTTGCCGAACGTGTTGGCGAGTTTCTTTTTAGCCGCCTGTATGGGAACTTTCTCATATCTTTTTTTATGGCTGCTTTTAAATCTAGAATTTCGCAGTTGCTTCAAATTGCCTCATTTAGTTTCGCCTGTGTGCCGACACAGTTCTGGTCTGTGGCCGGTTATGAATTTTTTAGGAGCCATAAGTGAAGATTGAAGAATTTAACTGAAGGATCAATATCTCAGAGTGACCTGAAGGTCCGGCAACCCTGTGTATAGATTTACTACTTTAGTTAGACATGTTTAATTCAATTTGTATTAATATCAATCGCAAATTATTAATTAAACATGTTTAATTGCTTAAACGTGTTTAAACAAGTTTTGTTTAAAAAATAAACATTGGCACATTATTTTTTAGAGGAAAGTATACTAAATCTAAAATGCAGGATAAATCAGAATTTTTAATTTTATACGACGATATTTCCCAAACTACACATTTTCTCTAAATGATTCATATAACATTTGAAAGATGTCTTGAAGTTTCGAATATTACCGTTAGAGCGCTTGGGCCTGGCGCACAGTCGTGCAACAACGTTAGTGAGGTGGTCAGAGTGTAGCGTGCGCTTTTTTGCAACGTGCATTTCGTCGTCATTACAACATTGAACCTCCAACAAGAAAAAGCATTTGTCCTGAATTTGATCAAATTGACTATTTGTGTAAAGGTAAAAACCCAGATCGACCGCGTGTATTGGAGGAGCATGTGGATTAGAGCCGAGCCCAGTCAAGTCGGTGCGTAGAGTGACCAGAGAACTTCAAACCGTTTAATGTTCAAACCATACCGCCCACAACTGGCACAAAGTCTCCGCACAAACGACAAGTTAAAGCATGTAGAATTTGTTTATGGTATACCTAAAACATGGAAAATTGCAGTTTTCTGTCGCGTTTAATTTTTAGTGACGTGAAAACCTTTCAACTAAATGAGAAAATGCTACAAAATCCCCATACAACACTGGAACATGAGGGACTTCCCCAAAGTTAATGTGTTTTGTGACGTATCAAGAATAAAGCTTTATAAACCTTTCTTTTTGATGGCAACACAATTACTGGGGTAATGTATCTCGCGATGTTAAGAAACTGGTTTCTTCCACAAATGAATAGAGATTTAGAATACTTCATTTTCTAACAGAATATAACTCTATCCCATTGGCAACAGGGTGTTTGACGATTTTTGAATGAATTTCTACTTTAACAATGGATAAGTCTCACGGGAAATGAAGACTTGGCAATTATGTTTTGTTTTCCGAGATCTTCTAATATCACATCTTGCAATTTGCAAAAGAAGCAGTTCTTTATGTACCACCTATACTTAGGACGACCTCAGAAACCATATCACAGTTGTAGCGAATTCAGTGACGCAAGACATTCTTCATCGTGTGTGAGATGTCTAGATGTTATTCGTGCGGCCGAAGGGAGATACATTAAACATTTATAAACTTGAACATAAATACAATCAAATGTAATTTACATCATTTTGCCACTAGCCTTAATTTTGAATTGTAGACATAAAGTTGAGTACATCATTTTTAATTACTTGTTTTATTAAACCTACACCCTTCGACTACAAGAGCTAGCTAACAACTCTGGAATTTCAACGAGAATGTTGGTTAAAAAATTCAACTATCAACAGTACAGTAAGAACATTAAAAAATAAATGTAACCTAATGAAAAATGTAGTATTTCAGAGGATTGAGGCCTAAAAGCGTTAAATATGTCCAAGATTCCAGTGATTCAGAAATTTTAATTTAATATTTTGTTTTGATTAATAAATATTATCTTAACCTTATGAAATTTGACAAAAATACAAAAGCAAAGTTTCATTAAAAAAACAAAGTTGAAACAAAACCAAATAAAATTTTTTTCGAGCTGTTAATTTTACCTTCAGAAGTCTTCCAGCAATTTTTCAGGGCTAACAATGGTTAAAACAATACAAGTAGCCAGCAAAGGTTTATCTTTTTAATTAAAAATAACTTATTGTTAAATACTTATTTAAGCCGAACCTTGTTTCATAAAATTATGTCAAATTTGAGAAGTTTCTTCATCGATAAAATGTGATTTTGTTAAAAAAACATTTTACTTAAATTATACCCAATTGAAAATTTTTGGTCAATACTCAAGAGGATGCCATATACAAAATTTTGAGAAGTACAAAGTTAGACTGAACATTGTAGTGAATATTATTTTTGTATAAAAGTTAAAAATTTCCTTAAAATTTTTGACTTTGCCGGAAAACTGCAATTATTCATTAATTGTGTTCATTGTTCTAATTTAATACAACTAATTTTACAACTAATTATTAATAACCAACAATATAGATATGGTTCTTAATTTCTGATCAGGAGGTATTAAGAATTTCCTAAAAGGAAATTTAAATTATACATGGAACGTTAGAAGCTTGTCAAAAGACGAAAAACTGATAATAGGACTGCGCTGGTACAGATACGGTGGAAGACTAGCATTTGGGAGTGAGAAATGAAAGAGGAATGCTACTAATTCAATGTTATAAAGAAACTAATCTGACTACAGCAAATAAATGAGTTTAATTGCTAAAATTAAATTGTATTAGATATAAGAATATGAAGGCCACATAGTTACATAGTTACAAGTCAAATAGATTGTAGGTTCAGATACACCGCGTAAAGTGCAAATACATATCTGGACATACATAACAGAATAGGATATAACCACAATCCACTAGTGTTTATCATAAAACTAAAACTAAAGAAATGATTTCACTAAAAGCAATATCTAAAATTGGTTAAGGAAGTTGATATGAAGCTATGATTAAAGAATATCAACAGCACATAATTTAAATAACTCAGTATGGTTTTCGCAAAAAGTTATTAATATTTGGCCTAGTAATAACGTAAGAAAGATGTTTGGAGATACAAGAAGATTGGTGTGTATGTTACGTTGACCACGAGAAAGCATTTGACAGAATAAGGCATGACAAATTACCCAACATATTATTAGACGTAAGTTTAGATGGGAAATTGCAACAGAAAACATAGAAGAGCTACAAACTTTAATGAAAATATTAAACACCAAGACCAAGGAAATGGTACTTAAATCCAGTAAACCCAAATATAAGTTTAGACGGAACATACATATAAAATGTCAATAGCTTAGGAAGAAATGAACAGTACACTAGAGCACTTAATGGAAGTAAAGAGCTTCATAAAAAATGCAAGAGGGAGTTTTACGTTATTTAAAATTGTTGAAATACCAGACTACGACTACTGAAATATTACATGTGGACTTTATTACTATATGCTTGTAGGACAGACGTTAAAAAACTGATATAAAATTATTACAAAGTTTTGAAATGCGCGAACACAAAAGAATGCACAGGATAAATTAAATACAAAAAATTTAAAAAGAAAAGTACTCAATAGATTAGACCCTAAGTGCAACTAATAAATATAGTGAAAACAGGAAACATATAATTTGGACACTTAATGCGGCTTAAAGAATATAAACATTTTCAAATCATGATACAAATTATGATACAGAAGAGAAATATAGAAAGAAAAAGAAACTTAAGAGGATGGGTAAAATCAAATGCAGCGAGATTGTTTCATGCAGCTCAAGACAGAACAATTTACCATAATAACTGCCAACTTTGATAAAGACGTCACCTAGGAGAAGAAGGAATGTTCTCTAAGTTTAAATAAAACGGTGTCTAATTATACGTTCAGTTTTTATAAACATTTAAGTCCAGCCTTAAATTTTAAACATCACCCTTTCGTAATAACACAATTTCGAAAACATTCTCTAATATAATTTTATTTGGATGTTTTCAGCATACGTCATAAAAACAAAAGTTTATCAAATTAAATATGAGGCAAAAATCACTCAAAGTAGATAAATACGCAAATAAAAAAGAAAATAAAAGTAGGCAAACATGTACAATGGTACGTAGAAGTCAAATAAGTGTAGAAATATTTTTCTTAATCCACTCTTAAAATAAGCTGATGATGTACGGTATATATGAAGTTTAATGTGTTCTTATCTCATCGTAACTACAATTTGCTTTCTCTAGCGTTTTTAAAATTTTTTTAAGACATTCAACTGTACCTTTTTCCTCTTGCATATGATACCTTATTTTAGCATTTTTTTGTAGATATTATTCCAATCGAAGTAATTTTTAATACTTTAATATATAAGGTAACCAATAAAGTTCTTGCCGCCTTTAATGGAAAAAAAGAAAATTATTTACAGAAAGTGTAGCCTATTATTAGTACTCAAAGTAATCGCCATTGGCATCCAGCACCTTCTGCCAATGTGTCTCCAGCTGTGCAATCCTCTTGCGGTAAAACTCGGGGGGTTTTGTACGCAAAGAAGTCTATGGGTGCTTGGCGCAAGTCTGCTTCATTTGTGAAGGATTTCCCACGAAGATGATTGTCCAGGGAATGGAAAAGGTGGTAATCGGATGGCGCAAGATCAGGTGAGTAAAGAGGATGGCACAAAGTTTCTATACATAAAGTCGCTATATGGTATCCCTGACTACCCGCACGACATACGATCTGACCTTGTCTTGAAAGAAGAGTACACCTTTGCAATTCACCAGTGCTGTCTCCTTTTTTTGCAATGCCTGATGCACACGTTCTAATTATTGCGGATACAGGTCCGCAGTGACCGTTTGGCCCATAGTGAACCACTTGACGAGCTGTCCACCAGATACAAAGCATAATCTTACATGAGTGCATAAGTGATCTTGCGCTGTGAGGGACAGTTTCCTTGGGTAACAACTGATGTTTGGAACGCTTGGGAGTGTCATACAGGACCCACTTTTTGCCACTGGTAAGCACTCGATTGAATATGGATGCGGTACGGTGGTGAGAAAGCAACGACATACAGGCTGCCACTCGTTGTCTCTTGTGGACTTTCAACAGCGTGTGCGGAACCCACTTGCTCAACCTGTACGTGTTACCTAATATAAGCGGTGCAGATGAAGTCTAACTATTTCATCAGACACGTTAAAATGTCTTGCAAGTTTATCACACATTAAACTACTGTACTCCTTAATGGCTGCCTGCAGGGCTTCGTCATCCAAGGCCTGTGGTCGTCCACTGCGAGCTTCGTTGCAGAGGGACAAATCTTCTGACCTGAATTTTTAAAACCAACGCCTTGCAGTACGTTTATTTACAGTACTATCCCTAAACGCTTGACATATTCGGCGACTTTATGTAGCTGCTGATAAGCCCTCTTTGAAGTAGTAAAGCAAACAACACCGAACGAGATCCTTGGACACTTCAATTTGTCTACTGTACGAGTTACGAATGATGAAAGTGCACGGTGGACCTGCTTTTATAACGACTGATATTTTTACTCTCGACCGACCGGTTTTTAAACCTAATTGCATACCTATTCCCCCTTCATTCAATGGCAAAGTAAAAATGGCAAGAACTTTATTGGTTACGTTATAGTATTGCATTTCAAATATCAGAATTGTTTAATTTA
This sequence comes from Sinelater perroti, assembly GCA_036346155.1. Classification (NCBI taxonomy): domain Eukaryota; kingdom Metazoa; phylum Arthropoda; class Insecta; order Coleoptera; family Elateridae; genus Sinelater; species Sinelater perroti. The sequence continues at coordinate 56,491,471 of JARFIY010000001.1, read as the reverse complement.
ATGAAGATGGAGATTTTTTTGCTAATGCTTTTTGTTTACTATTGTATTTTTTTTCTTAAAATCGATTAATAATTTTTTTTGAATCTCAAAATGTTGTTGCCATGATCTTTTTCGTCGATTGAGCCACTTTTGTCTTCCTTGGCAGTTTTTCGCCGGAGATGCATTATTCCACTTACTCTCTTTTTGTTAGGAGACCATAGTACAGGATCATGTTTTCATTCTTTGTAATAATTAATTGAAGAACTTTTTTGTTGTGGTGATAAGGGTTTAAAAATTGTTCACAACAGGTCACACGTTGTTGTTTTTGAACCGCTGACAAAAGTCGGGGTACCCATCTAACATTAACCTCATTCATATGGAGGTGCTTGTGGAAAACAAGTCGCATGACTGTATCGGAAAGTCTTAACCTTGCTAATAATTCGTTTATTTTTAAATGAACATCCTGCAGTACTTTCTCGGACCAAATAAAATTGTTTCAAAGATTTACAATATACACCATTTAAACGTTGTTTAATATTACTGTGACTAAAACCTTCTTTCTCGACTGTGTACTCGAATTTCAACATTGCAAAAAATGACACGGTACTAACAACTCAATTGACTGTTGCTACACGACTAAGGCAAATCAGCTGCTAAAATTTTTACGATCGTTCAAACAAAAATGGCACTTTTTGACATTATCGCTGTTCTGTTTCTATTATTACTGGAATTAAGTGAGGCCGTATTAAATTGGCAGACTACTGAATGAAAATGCAGAGACATTACACTAAAAGAAAAATCAGAATATAGATGAAGCTTTGAGAAAAAAACAACACTAAAAGAAAATTTGCCGAGTTACCAACTTGGATTATGTAACGAAGTCTTTTCAAAACTTGCCAAGATTATTATGTTATGTAATAAAAAAGCGATCACTTGTCAATACTCAAATGTAGTCATTATTTTTTGAAAGAAGGCTTTACGATTGTTGACGTACTTGCTTTCTTTTCTTTTTGTTTAATTCTATTTTGTTGCATTTCTCTTTTAATATATTTTTTCTATAGAAGTCAACATGTATGAGAAAAATTATAGCATTTGGATTTATAATTCGGAATCAGTTATAGTGGCCAAATAGAAAAAACTTTGGGACATGAATTGAGAATGATCTAATAGTGTCTGAAATATATAGCTTCACGTAATGACTTTCAAGTGGCAACTAAAGTATTTTCTAAAGTCAAATTTAGTTCAAATGTTTTAACTTTATTGTAGTCTGGCGGAATATCATAATATAATGTTTAACTTAAAGAGATCCAAATAAATGTGTTTAAATTAATTCATAATATACAAATCTTTAGAGTCCAAATATTTAATGCTTTCTAGATTACAAATCTTTAGAGTAGTACCATTAATGCTTTTAGATTTCTAATCTTTACATACATAGAAATTGGTACATAAACTATCTACATACATAATGGTCCTATGTCTTGGATGGTGTAGTACTGTTTGAGGTCCACCTACTTCTGTCACTCCACCTACTTCTGTCACTCGCCAATGTATCAGCTTGTCTCCAGCTTAGGTGCTTTACTTGTAGTATTTTGCCCAATGCCTCGTTCAATATTCTCCTTGGTCTCCTTCTTCCTCTTTTCTTGCCCATACCCATTTTTTATATTTTCTTCACTGTCGGTTTTAATTCATTCTGGGGAGATGGCCCCATCATCTTAAATGTTTCTTTTTAATTTTATTCACCAGTGGGTTCACTTTAAACCATCCGCGAATTGTGCCGTTGCTAATTTTATCTCTTCTAGTAACCCCTGCTGCTACTCGTAGATATTTCATTTCACTGGACTGTAACCTACTTTTAGCTCTGTCGTCTAACACCCACGTTTCACTACCATAAGTTATGACAGGCGTAAACACAATATTAAATATTTGTTGCTTTTATTCTTGCATTAATTTCAGGTTCTAAGTGTGCTTGTGCGTTAATTATCGATCCCAAATATTTAAAATTGTCAATGTATTGTATTGTACTATTATTAAAATAAATAAGTAGTTGCTATTTATTTCAGTTTACTTACAATTATAACTTTAGTTTTATCTGTATTTATCGGCGTATTGTACTAATTTATTGCCTTATTTCAGCTTGTTATATTCCTTTGTAGATCATTTTCTGTGTTTGGTAGTATCACTAAATTGTCGGCATAAATCACTCTTTCTTTAATCACAGTTGCTCGCAATTCTCTTACTCCTACTCTGACTCCACTTATTTCCCGTTCACATTTTTTTAAAATTTCATCCATCAAAGTACCTGTCGTACCTTTTTGCTGGTTATGAACTCCTTAGATACCCAATTGTTTGTTCTTATTACATTTCTTGTAACTTCGTAGATACTCTTAATGGCTCTCACTAGCGCTGCACTGACATTTGCTTTTCCAAGACCTCCCATATTTTCTCTCTTGGCGCACTATCAAAGGCTTGTTGCAGGTCTACAAAGCAAATGAATAAATTATTATTATGTGCAAGTGTCTTTTCACTTAATTGTCTCAGACTGAATATTAAGTCTGTGGTTCCTCTCCCTGGTCTTGGTTATTATCGAGTGTGGATCTTAGTCTTTCCTCCAATATTACTTTATATACTTTACTTACTATCCCTAATATGGAGATTTCTCTGTAGTTAGTACAATTTCTAAGTTCCTTTTAATTATAGATTGGCAGTATTGCTGCCACCGTCCAGTCCCTACGTATTTTTTTTTGTAACCCAGGCTATATTCAATATTTTATGTATTCTTTTCCATTTTTTACCATACATTTGATCATTTCAGCCCTGATGTTATCTTGCCCCGTTGCTTTCCCATTCTTTAATTTCCTCACCATGTCTTCAACTTCTTTAACTGTAAGATATTCTGGTGTGTCGATATTATCAGTGTTTACAAAATTATGGCTATGTACCTCACCGTCCCCAGAGAGTATTTTCATAAAATATTCGCGCCATCTATTCATAATTTGTTTGTCTGTAGCTAAGACTTTATCTTCAATATCTTCTGTCGATTTTAAACTATTACCTTTGTCGTTTCTTATATTTTTTAAGGTTCTATACAGTAGCTTTGCATTTTCCTTAATATTTCCTCCATTTTATTTCCAAATTCCTCCCAGGTATCCCTCTTTGTTTGAAGTAGCAGATCTTTCACCTCTTTTTTCTGTTCCTTGTATCTTATGTATATCTGTTTTGTTCTATTATTAATATATTCTTTCCAGGTATATTCCTTCTTTCGTATTTCTTCTTTTATTTCGTTATTCCATTATTCAGTGCATTTTTCTTTATACCATGAATTACGCCACACACTTTTTTAGCCACTTTGCAGATATTTGTTTTAAACATATTCCACAGTTCTTCTAGATCGTCAATGTTTTTTAAATTTACCATACTAACCTCATCTTCTACTCCTCTTTTACTGTACTTATTTCTGTCTTGTAGCTTGTGGACTTTTATATTTGGTTTTATAAGTATGCGTTTTTTTGGGACTGTCTTTTTAATTAACTTTGCATTGATTTTTATTATCACCTCAACCAAGTAAGTAATGGTCACTGCCGATTTTCCAACTTCATTTTACTCGTACGTCATTAATTTCTCCTCTATAATTGCTTTGCACTAATACTAAATCAATAATCGACTTTTCCTTTCTACTTTCCATTATTCTCGTGAATTTATGTATGTTTTTATGCTTATAATGTGTATTACCTACTATCATATCATTATCTATACAAAATTCCATGACACCTTTATACCGTTATTATTTACGAGGTCCTCACCAAAAATTCCTACTGGGTGTCCTATTTTGTTACATCTACCAACCCTTTCATTAAAATCTCCAACTACTATGATTTTGTGTTCTATGTTATCAACTTCCCCAGGGTTCTTTCCAGAATACATTTTTGGCCTTATTTTCTGATGGTCCGTGTTCCACAATGATTATTAGTTTTCACTGTCCATCCTATCCATATCTACTCTGATAATTCTTTCAGAGATATGTTTCCAATTACTTATATAATCAACAACCTTTTTATAAATTAATACACCTACTTCAGCTTTGGCTCCTTGTAATACATCTATTTCAGAATAAATCATTATGTGATCATTTCTCATCCTTATGCATCCTTCTTTTTCGTCTCCGTAATACCTATATTTTTAAATTACCTTCTTTGAGTTCTGTTATAAGCTCATCTTCTTTTCCATTAATACCCTGTATATTCCATAGTCCTATTTTCCAAGTCTTATCTGGCCTAGTATTATTTCTATATGCAAATCTGTTTTCAAGGCCTGATCATTATCGTTGCTAGCCATTCTCGTTACTCTTTTTAGTTTTTTTATTGTTCCAATCTTTTTCTATCTCTATTCCATTTTCATTCAGCCACTTCAATTAATATTTGATTGTAGCCCATTTTGACATTTTTACTACTCTCTCTTTCCATCTTAGCTCTCATTCTGATCTGTATTTGCATTCCTATATTTTTGACTATCCAATTCAACCAGGCAAGTTTTTACACCAAGCTTACGCATTGTTTTAAGTTTTGGATTTACGTTCAGCTTCTGCTTCAAAAAATTGGTCACAGCTTGCTTTAAGATTTTTGCGTCGGTTGTATCTATAGGTAATCCAGTGAGGACTATATTATTCTATCTTTTCCAGTTGCTCTAACTTTTTTACTGCATTTTATAACTCTTTTTAGTTTTAGCCTATTCTTTCATTATTTTAAAATTTTCCTGTTTCAACTTATTAAACTTTAAATTCTGCTGCTTTTTCCTTATTCCTTTTAGATTTGTCTTCACGTCTCTCATTTCCGCTTTCATCTCCGTTTTTATTTATAATAATAATTTTATCATTTTATTTATTTTATCAATATGATCCCTTGTTTCTTTTCAGGGGATGTCGGATTTTCCGTTTTTTTCACTCGGAGTTCTTCTGATTTTCTTGCTCTAATCAAATACGTCATCATATTTTCTTTCTCTCTTTTTATTACTCGTGTATGAGTTTCCTTCCGAACCCGACATATTTATCTAACTTTAAACACCTACTAGTTTATGTAAATAAATGCGCTCTTACTATTTGTACGCCTCCGGTAACACTCGCACTTCAAATTCGCTTCAACATGCAGCGTTTAATCACATCGACCGCGATCTTCCCACCTCCGATATAAAACACTTAATTTATTAATTTCAGTTAATACATTTTCACACTATATTTATACCCAACGTAATTATAAAAACCGAGACTGCACCTCACTATTTTTAATATTTAAAAATATCTTCAATTAACTTTGCAATAAACCTAGTAAATTTACAAATAATAAGCACTGAAGGTGACGGAGCCGCATATACAGTTATAGCGCCGACCTAACTCCCAGAAATTATTTTTTATTCTAGGTTAAATATTGCACTTTAAAATAGAATTTGCTTTGCTACATAATTTTGTTGAAATTCAGCTTAAATGATAATAAATGATTACCTAGAGCAGAACCATCTAATTAGCAGTTCTTAGTCAAGTTCTGCAGAATTATCTTCAAATTGTTCGACTAATTTTTAAAGAAACGAAATCTGCTATTAAAATCTTTATGTTGGTTAATTGGTCGATAGGTTTGTTTCTTTTTTTACTAATTTAAAATTCTGACTCCAAATTTTAATATTTATAATATATGTACTATTCTGTTCAAAAAGTGAGGTGGCTGTTTTAGTAAAACTAATTATCTCTTCATCCAAATTTATTTTCTCTCCTTCAAAGGATATATATGTACGCTAACCATTAATCCCATCTTGGAAACACTTCTCATATTCACTTTTTTAAAATTTCCTTCAGCAATTTCTTTCATTTTAGTTTTATAGATTCAAATGGTCAAATCAGGATCCTCTAAACGGTTTTTTTTAATCGACTGAATAGAGAATAATCGCATAGTGATATATCTGGAGAACACAGTGTTTATGAAACGATATTTGTTAGATTTTTGGGAAAAAACTCAAGAATAACCATTGCTGAGTTTTGGTGACAATAGTTTTAAACCCAAAATATTACTTAAAATTACATCTACTGAACCTATTGATATGCTAACGTATTCAGCAAGTTTCATAGTTAAATGATGGTGTTCCACTACTTTTTTTCTAATTTTTTTATATTTTCTTTGGTTATTGTTGTTAATGGACAACCAAAACTTTTCCTTTTTTTACAAAAACTATTGTTATGCACATTAGCTAATCAAACTCACTAACTTTATTATAATATCTTTACGCATGCAAATATTCAGAAAATCTTTATGCAATTTTTTTTTTTTTTCTTACTTCTTTTGTTTTTATTGAAAAATGCGTCTATAAATTATCTTTTATTTTTACTATGCGTACATATTTTACTATTTTCTGTCACTTTTAACTTTGGTGCTTTCTGATTTGATGGGGTGTTTATAAATTCTTACATTTCGAATATTACATTTTGCATAATAAATGTATTCGAATACTATTATTGTCTTTTCAACATTTATAATTTAACTTTTATTGCACGTATCAGAATAAAATAAGGCTTGTTATTGCGTGTTATATTCGGTATTTATTAAATTGGTGCATGCGGTTTTCAAAGTTGAAAAATAAAACACGTTACATTCTGGAGCGTAATTACTATCATTTGATAAGCTGAGAGTCGATTCTACGGACAAACAAACGCAGATTTTTAAGGCAAATGGGGCCATTGACGCCCACTTGCCAGTTTTTCAGCGAACGGTTGACGTGGCAGCCCGTACAGGCCTTAGTAGAAAATAGGGTGAATGAGGAGACATATCGTAACTCTTATTGGCGATGGATTCAACGATACAGCATTCTAAATGGGGCTTAAAAGGTAATATAAAAAAACTATCAAGCTGTGTCGTTGTTGATGCTGAACTTCCTTTTGTCCTTTCTGTGTGATATTTTTTTTAAAGTTCGGGATAATTATGCATCTAAGCAATAATTGTGTTAATGTTTTCACACTACACCTTATTTATGTTTATTATCTAGTACTCATTGTCTTTAGATTAACTTGGCTATATTACATTAAAAACTTTTTTTTTTGGTGGCAATGTTTTAAGTCGGCAATTTGAAGTTATTTTTTAATAATTGTGACTTTTTTCAATTTAAATTTATTGAAACCCTATATTTATTTTCTTCCAAATGTTATATTGAAATTGCTTTAATTTAAAATTATTTTAGTTAAGGCATGAACTATTTCTTATCTAATACATTTTTGCTCCGATAATATCAGAACTTCTTTCGATTCAATTGTATTAAGTGAGCGTGTAAGGAAGCCTAATTTGGATTTTGACTCCCCATTCTTTGTTATTGTGTGACATTGCCAAAAAAATTAATATTTTCATTGCCAGGTTACTTTTACAAAATACATAACTTATTTAAACTTTTGATTAGTATACCAGATTGTACTCTTTCTCAACTTTAATTCACAAAATTATATTTTATGGTATATTTTTATAAAACTCGCTTAAATTGAAATAAAGAAATGGAACTTTTATTTAAATATTTTTTGGTTTCTAATTTTTGAACAACTTTTTTAACATGCAAAAGTTGTGATTACTATCTTACTTCGAGCAGTACTTCAATTATAAAATTCACCAAAAATTTATGATTACGTGCAAAATTTGGTTTATTGCTGTACTATTATTAAGTTGTTCAAATAAGAAACATCTACCAAATTATTGTGCGATTGTTATAAGGTGGTCGGTTGGAACCAACGATAGTTTTACTAATTCTTATATGTAACTAACGTTAGCTGTGAATTCATGTGATATTATGTCGTTTTAACCGTTGCTAACAAATTATAATGTATGTCTGCACGCAAATTACATAAAAATCGAAACTTTCCTTTTTTTCTAACTTAACTTTCACAGATTTGCAAAACCAGCGCTGCAGTCTACAGGAGCTTATTGTGCCTACTAGCATGCAAGTTAATTCTACGATGGCGTCAGGTACATCCATGAGTTTTCAGTGAGACTGAACTCGTCCACTCTCTAGCTCATAGGGCAGAAGAGCATTCGTTCATGACAAGTCGACTGCAGCGGTGGCCCTATTTCCACAGTTTACTACGGGGTAGTCAATATAGGACTATATAACTTCAACATTAAATTATTTTTAAATCAAATGAAAAATAAAAGATATTATTTTACAAATACTTTATATAGACTTTACAATTATGCATCGAATATAACATCTGTCAAATGTCCACCTTTTTCTGCAATACAAATTCGAGCTCTTTTCATCGCATTTTTGCATATTTCCGGTGATATTTCACTTGCAAAGTCTCAAATATTGTGCTTTAGGTTTTGAATATTTATTGGCTTGTTGGTAGAGATTCGTTCCTTTAGATCTCAGAAAAAAGTTAGGAGACTTTAGATCCGGAGATGTTGGCGGTCTATTCGTGACCATTTTTTGAAATTAATTGACCTGAAAACATCCTATTTTCATTCAACATTTCCACTGTGTCTCGTGTCGTGAGACATGTAGCCCCATCTTGTTGGAACCAAATGTTGTTCAGGTCCAACTGATTAATTTAATCTAAGAAAAAATTGTTAATCATCTCACGATAGCAATTGCCAGTCACCATTACAACACCTGCAGCATTTTCAAAGAAATGGGCCCGATTACCCCTTCTGATAGTATTCCACAACACACTCGCCTAGTAGATAATTTAGGTTCTTCCGCTACACTTTCACGGACTCGTTGGCTGTTTTAAAGCCATGCTGCTGAAATTTATCGACTGAACGAGTTACTGTTAGTCGCGAAGGTTGCTACAGAAAATACGACACGATTTTTTAAATGTTTCTGCATTGGGAGACTGTTTTGTATAGAACGTTTTAATTAATAACTGTCAAAATTGGCGACAAAACAAAATAAATTGTATATCTATAAGTTGGCCACCCTGTATCATACTTTACCTCTTAGCAGTACAATGATTGTAAATATTCTTAAATATTGCATTTGGAGGTATATATATTTTTCTTATTCTATGACGCATATTAATTAGTATCTTTAAGATTTTCTTTCTTACTATTATATGTTATTTACGATGTGTAAATAAAGTAATGAGGCTGATTTTTTATTATTTTATTAGGCAATGACAGTTACATTTCGACAAAATCCCCTTTAAAATAATTGCCTTGGGCAGCCACACAGCACTAGAGACGGTTCTTCTACTCGTCATAGCAGTGCTGGAACGCCTTCAGCTGCTCGGTTACAGCCTTTTCAATGTTTAATACTATCCCAAAATTACGTCCCTTCAGGTGCATTTTCAAACGTGGGAATAGGAAAAATTTACACCGACTCAAGTTGGTTGAATAAGGGGGCTGGAGAGCCACAAGGAGTTTTTCAGATTCGTTTAATATTATAAGACAAATACATAGATTTATTCAGTTATGTATGATTTTACATCGGGCATTTGTGACTGCCTCTATTTTTCTTAGCATTGAATCAAGCAATGGACAAGTGTTGATGTACTAAATTCCATTCCTTATTGGCATGCTGGTATAATTCAATCAGATTAATTGGAGTTTGTGGATACCCCTCTATCCTTTAGGCAATAATATTCTAGACATTTTAAATCGGTGAAAGGTCAGGTGATTGCGTCGGCTATTAAAGAGTTTCTATTCTATTTTGTTAAAAAAGTTTAATGTGTTATGTTTTACAAGTAATGAAGCATTAGCTTTTTGAAAGATTACTTATGGTACAACCTGCGAAACCGCGTCGATGTAAGTTTGATTGGCAATGTTATTTCTAACTTTGACTGGAGGTGACTTTCTATCATATCTGTAGGCTCCCCATACAATAAACCCCATAGTTAATTGACGTTTTATATGCCTCGTAGAAGTGCAATCTTCTTGTTTTCTTTCTCCGCGTATAATTAATACCCGGCCTTCAATTTAAACAAAGACCTTTCGGTTGTCCATTGCAATATTCGTACTGCAATTTCAATAATCAGTAATGCATATATTTAGACTAACCACAATTATTTCAGAAACTTTAAAATTAAAACATTTCAAATCAATTAAACGTAATGATTTAAAGACTAAATTATTTACTATTAGTCAATCCTTTACTTTCATATCTACGTTTGTAGTTGAATTCTTGTAATTAGAAAACAGTTCTAGGAATTATTTATTTATTGAAGACTTTACATTAAAAGTCGAGTTAAATTTAATTTTCTTATTAAAAAACCTTGTGCTTAGAGAGATTTTAACGATCAAAAACACAGCAGAAAGACATTTTAAAATCTTTTGTGTTACGTTTTCCGATACACTAAATGAACAAAAGTATTCAGATATCCACTGTTGTAAAATCAAAGGCTTATGTAGCATATACCAAAAAGATCTTGGTCCACCTTCAGCATTATTCACAATCTGTACTCAACTGGGAAGATTTTCCTCCAGCTTTTGATGTATGATGCTTGATGGACGAAGGTGGTATGAAATAATCGATATCGACATTTTTTAAATTTTCCATTCCTTCTACAGATTTTACAAAAAATTGTTTGCTTGCATCGTTTGCAAAATCATCTTTGTCAATCTCATCATTCAGGCTCAATTTCTCCACAATTTTCGATTTTGTGTTTTTTTGAAACTCTCTTATCAAACAGCCCAAAAATGCTGACCTCTGGGCTTAAATACCACAAGTGATTTTAAATTTCCGAAGAGATTCATTTGCGACTTCCGGATCAATTTTTCTATATTCAAATAAATCTTTTATAAATTCCAGGTTATTTTTCGGTGTATTCAGCGCCAAAAGAGCGGTGAACCAATGTTTTAAATAAACGAATATTACAAATAAACAAATGTCAAACAACTTGTCTTTTTCATGATCTGATAAAGGGTAAGAATCCTTGAAAAGGTACATCAAAATGCTATATGATGACTTCGACGTCCACCGTGCACCCAATGGGTTTTTAAAGGTACCTTCATGTCTTGAAATTATTTACTGTTGGAACCTATTTTGAAACATATCCTTTTTTTGATCAAAAGAATGGAGACGGTCAACAGACTGCGAGAAAATTTGAAGAATATTTCAAGCTTCAACCATTTTTGAAATCTTATTCAGAAACATAAACTTGAAATATTTTTTGTAAAAATTGGTGGGTGCTTAAAGTTAAAGTTTTATGGAAATTTAGAAATACATTGATTTTTTTTAAGTTTTGATATTTGTTAGCGCCAATCTCAAAATTATATTTAATTATAATTTTTTTTAAATTAGGGCCGGTTATATTTTGGTTCCCTCTTGTACAGATTTGAAATTTGTGATATCGGCCCAATTTGTCCGAGCACGCGTTGCGATATGGCCGGCGGTTTGGGTCGCGGGCCGCGCACTTGGTACTTGCATTTCGCATTTTGTTCGCGGCACTACGCTTTTGTTTTTGTTCGTGTTTGCATTTGGCCTTTTTTGGCTGTGTTCTCGCAAACAAATTTTCCGTAAGACGAGAATCTTTTTTTAACCGAGAGTTTTCCGGCGCCTTTAATTGGCAGCAGAAGTTTTAATTTCCTGCCAGGTCTTTTGTTAAAGGCTAATTTTTCGGGGTTGAAAATTTGCCGGTAAAAACTCGGTCCATTTTCTTTCATCTAGCTCGACGAGGAAACCTTTTACACCAGGAAAGACGCTGCCATTCGTCTGCTGTGAAGATCGGGGTAACTTGTCCTATTTTTATCCATATACTTATATCCTGTTTTTCTGAAAGCCCCAGGACCAATAGCAGGAAACCGATATCTGCGGGAAAACGCCGTTTCCACAGGTTAGTGTTTTAACTTTAGATTTGTTTCAAGTTCTTTATTCAAAAGTTAAAATTACCTATACAGTATACTTATTCCAGCCGCACCACGAATTAACGAATTTGCGAGAGCTCACATTTAGTCGAAAACATCAGTAGACTAAGCTTAGGTTTCAGATGCTCTAGCAATTTTTTTCAGTTTTCACATCACTTTTGCAGTTCTTCTACGATATTTGTAAATGAAAAGACCTTCAAAAAAATTATGGTAAATTTTTTAAATTTTAATTATTTTTTTTTGACAAAAAATTGGAAAAATTATATTTGCTCTGAAAAATCGTCATTTTGACGTAGAAAAATGTCAATCGATCGTAAATTTTCCGTAGAACACGAATTTCGTGCTATTTTGATGTTATTTCATGATTTTCGCATCGAAAAATAGATAAAGGTGCATGTTGATATATATGAAGACATACAATTTTAAAAAAAAAATTGAGCTTTTAAAAACGATTTTCCCATGTTAATCAAATGGGAAATTTTATTTGCCCGCGGACACCCGAAAATACAGTTACCAATGAGTTTTTTTATTTCAAAATAGTTATTTACCATGAAAAAAGACATTTAACTAGTCCTCTCAAAAAATTCGCGATTTGGGAAATAACGGACACCTAATATATATATATATATATATATATATATATATATATATATATATATATATATATATATATATATATATATATATATATATATATATATATATATATATATATATATATATATATATATTATATATATATATATATATATATATACACACGCACGCACGCACACACACACACCACATACCCGCGCGCACACACACACACACACACACACAAGACGTAAGGCTTATTCTATTTTTATTAATTTCTCACTTGTAATTACATTCTATTTTTTTACTAAATACAATGTTATTACTTTATTTAAACAGACCTTGTACATTTATGTTGTTTTTATTTCTTACTTCCTATTTTTTGTATTACATTTTTTCTCCTATAACTACCAGATCTGCTAATAAAAATTGTTACATATCTTTTTTGAATATGTGCAAATAACTAATAGGTGTACAACTTTGCTTTGACTGTTTTTTCCGACATTTGAGGTTTTATTGTAAAAAACTGGTTATACATTTTTTTTATTATTATTGGTGCACTTACCACTACTGCAGCCACAATGGCTTATTGTGCCTACTAACATGCATTTAATATTAGGACATCACACACACCCATGGGTTGAGCGAGAATCGAACTAGCCCGCGCTCGCTCGATGACAGAGGAACGATGATCTTAACCACCGAGCCACCGCAGGCTCGGTTATACATTTATGATTCAAAATATTATTCATCGCTGGCTACTACTTTCTCTTATCTTTCGGGGAGTGTATGAATTCCGCGTCGAAAAACTGCTCATCTTTTGAGGCTATCCACGTATCGATCCAATTTTTGACAGCCAGGTCGTATGCCATTGATCGAAACAAGTAATAGTCAGGGAAATCAATGTCTGGATAATACGGAGAGTGAAGTAGTACTTTCCATTTCTACGATTCCAAGTATGTTTCGACCGACTTTATGACAGGGTCATAGCAGTGTCATGTTGAAAAATCACGAAATTGTGTCTTTTGTTATATTACGGCCTTTTGTCTTTAAATATTCGGTTTAAACGCATTAATTGCTTTTGATACAGATCGCCTGCGATTGCTTTAGACGATGTTAGCAGCTCATAATACACTACGCCGAGCTGGTTCCACCAAATACAGAGCATGACCTTGGAGCTGTGAATATTTAGTTTGGCCGTCGACGTGGAAGCATGGCCGGAAAGTCCCTATGATTTTCTGCGCTTGGGATTATCGTAATAAACCATTTTTCGTTCTCAATCACAATGCGTTGCAGAAATCCCTTCCGAGCCTTCATAAAGTAATGGCTCCAATTCTGCATTTTTGAAACCTCTCTTCCACCGCCATACCAATCTTCGATGTCAAAATTACCGTTTTTGAAGTGTTGAAACCACTCACGACATGTTCTTTCACTAATAGCGGTCGCGTCATAAGTATTTGAGAGCATTCGATGAGCCTTAGCCGCAGATTTTTTCATACTGAAGCAGAAAATTAAAACCTTCCGCAAATGACGAGAATTTGGCGCGTAAACTGATATTTTCAATCGACAATAACTTTACGATACGGATACAAATCAACTAATTTTTTGATGGGGTTATGTCGACAAATCCCCAAGCTTATTGTTTAACGTCTATGTCTGTTACTTCCATCATCACTTACCGCCTAAAGCCATCTATTGGAAAACAGCGTAAGCAAAGTTGTACACCTATTTTCTAAAAACGGATTATTTATAATGAATACTTTCAATGATTGATACAAAATGAGTAATTTGTTATGATTTAGAAAATTATTTTTATTATGAAAACGGCAGAGTGCTTTCACATGTTTATATTATTAGTTTAATATAAATTTACTTGTACACATTCGTAAAATAGATGCAAGGGTAAGTGGTAAATGACTCGTAATCCTATCGATAACAACATATTGAACAAACTAACATGACAACTAAATTTACATTAGAAGACTTATGGAACTCCACATTTGAAGCATATACAACCAGCCTATCAAAACATGATCACTCAATATCTAAATCAACAAAAAAAATTAAGAGACCAACAAATAATATACCACCACTAAGAAGACACGATAGAAACTGGGCAAGAACAAACCAAGAAAAAAACATATTTCCAGAACATATATCACAAATCTTCAGTGCTTCACAACCTAACTCAAACGCGATTATCAACAATGAATTAATTATACATAATTTTGTAGATGAACTATGTTCAATGACCCTTCCAATCAAACCATTTTTAACAACAGATGCTCAAGACCAAATCAATAAACATAATATCTACAAAGCCCTGGGTTATGATCTCATAGTAGACCAGATTCTGAAACAATTGATAAGATTATCCAAATATCCTATAACCTAAAAATTTGCACAAATAATTTTCGTCCCTAACCTAGTAAACCACCAAATTATCCCTCCTCTTATTGACCAGTAAGTTTGCTGTCCTATTTATCAAAAATCTCTGAAAGACTATTCTTGAAAAGATTACAAACAGACATCAACTTAGACGAGATGCTCTCAACACACCGATTCGACTTCCATGAGCAACATTCGACGATTTACCAGTGCCTCAGAATTGTAAAGAAAATCATAACAAGCCTAGAAAAAAATAATGCCTGCAATACAGCGTTCTTGTATATAGAACACGCCTTGGACAGTCTGGCATCAGGGTCTACTTTATAAACTAAAACAACTTTTTTCTCCATATTACTATCTTATCCTACCTTAGCTTACCAAACGACATTTCTAAACTAAATTCAATTCTACCGTCTTTACAGTCCATAGCATCTGGTTTAACACATGGTAGCATCTTAGGACCATTTCTCTATTTTATGTTTACAGCAGACATTAAAACATCCGTTATTAGCCGCAAACAAAGGCGTTCAGCAAGCATCAAACCATTTTCAAACCAGTTGGATAACCTCAAAGAGTGTTTAAATACATAGCGAATAAAAGTGAACACAACAAAGTCAGCACAAGTAACTTTCAAAACAAAACACAACGATTGCTTAGATGTTAGAATAAACAACGTTGTACTACCAGTGAAAACCAAAGTAAAATATTTGGGACTAACACTGGATTCTAAATTTTTTTTTTAATAGAACTTGACTGCTCAACATTACATTGTTATACAAGTATTTCTAACAAATAATACTTAACAGAATGAAATAATTTAATGGAAATTAATATCACTTGAAATAGAAAAGTTCACAGTCACTTGGTTTGATTGTTGTTTGGCAATAGTTTTCACCTATCACTTTCATATAAGTCTTGCGGTAGCTTGCGTTTTAGACGTGTTTGGATATTTCTTTGACCTAGTTTGTAAGAGGTGGCACCGCTGCAGTTGGTAAGGTTCTAGAAAGTTTTTTTCAGCTCGGTAGATCAGATATCCAGAAATTTTGAGTTTGTCTAAATTAGTTAGATGAGTTTCTGAAACGACTATGTCAATGGAATGTCTCATAAGAATGACTTAAATAAGGTTATTATTTTAATGCCATTGCATTCCAGTTAAGGAGTTTTAATTGAGAGAATTTTAGTTTTGTTGTCCATTGAAAAGGAAGGAAGGAATTTGATAATATGAATTGTTTGATTTGTTCTATGTAGGCTGGATGAGATTTAGCGGGTTGATAAATAATTATTATGAATAATTTTGCTGATGCAATTATGTTTTCAATGACCCTTGAATCAAACCATTTTACCTACAGAAGCTCAAAACCAAATCAATAAATGTAATATCTGCAAAGCCCCGAATTGTGATCTCATAGTAGACCAGATTCTGAAACAATTGATAAGATTATCCTAATTTCCTATAACCTAAAAATTTGCACAATTAATTTTTGTCCCTAACCTAGTAAACCACCAAATTATCTCTCCTCTTATTGACCAATAAGTTTGCTGTCCTATTTATCAAAAATCTTTGAAAGACTATTCTTGAAAAGATTACAAACAGACATCAACTTAGACGAGATGCTCTCAACATACCAATTGGACTTCCACGAGCAGCATTCGACAATTTACCAGTGCCTCAGAATTGTAAAAAAAATCATAACAAGCCTAGAAAAAAATAATGCCTGCAATACAACGATCTTGTATATAGAACACGCCTTGGACAGTCTGGCATCAGGGTCTACTCTATAAACTGAAACAACTTTTTTCTCCATATTACTATCTTATCCTACCTTAGCTTACCAAACGACATTTCTAAACTAAATTCAATTCTACCGTCTTTACAGTCCATAGCATCAAGTCTGGTTTAACACATGGTAGCATCTTAGGACCATTTCTCTATTTTATGTTCACAGCAGACATTGAAACATCCATTATTAGCCGCAAACAAAGGCGCCCAGCAAGCATCAAACCATTTTCAAACCACTTGGATAACCTCAAAGAGTGTTTAAATGCATAGCGAATAAAAGTGAACACAACAAAGTCAGCACAAATAACTTTCAAAACAAAACACAACGATTGCTTAAATGTTAGAATAAACAACGTTGTACTACCAGTGAAAACCAAAGTAAAATATTTGGGGCTAACACTGGATTCTAAATTAAGTTGCAGTTAAGATCTAAAAAGACCCAGATTAATAAGAAACAAACAGATGCACTAATTCCTCGATAGAAAATCTAAACTTAAGACCAAAAATAAAATATTTTTATATAAGTGTATCATCAAGCTCATATTCAACTGTAAGTCTGCGCCAAACCTCATACCAAAATTATTCAGCGGATACAATAAAAAATGTTACGTATGATTCTCAATGCACCACGGTGCATAAGCAACAAAACCATTCATGATGATTTAGATACATCAACAGTAGAAGAAGTAATCAACAGACTCAGCACCAACTACTTCTCTGAACATGCAAATTCAAAAGTTAATCAATTGCAAAGTCCGTTTATAGCACCCAGAAGACTGAAGAGAAAATGACCAATGGATCTGAACAGTGATCGTCATAATACTTTTATTTTTGGATTGTAGCTAATAAACTACTTCTCTCCTCATGTAATTATACATCGATATATAATTTACTTATTGCTTCTAGGAAGTAGATAGTAAATCTCAAATCAATAAAAAAATTATTAGTTTTATCTCTTGTAACCATTCTTAGTAGTCTTTCTGAAGTTTAAAATAGTCTGACGTAATCATGTATTTTCATAATCTAGGGATATTTTGATTTAAAAAACATTCTTTTAGCTTTCATGCCGGTTTTAATAAAAGCAAATTTTATAAGACTTGCGCAATTAAAATAATTATTACTTAATTTGAACAATACACCATAAAATGCAAATTTACTTTATCATTTACTTTATTGCAAGTTCCCAATATTCTTCTTATTATGTACTGTTAAAAATAAGCCTTTAATTTCCTAATTTGCTTACAATGGATTTTATATATCAGCTATCATATTACGTCAGGAATATAAAACTTAAAATTTTCTTTACCAATAATTTAATTAAAGTCACCGCGTAGCCACCTCTTCGCGTCTCTAGTATCGTTTCCATACGTTTTGCCAAATCTAATTGATGATAAAATCAGTTGACAAATTAGAAAACAATTAGATGTTTATGTTACCTAAATATTGCACCTGGTATGTGGCCTGCATAATTTGGCAGCTGCCCAAGATGCCGATGATAAATCTCCGATGGCTGTATCAATAGTGGCGGATCCGGTCGACTTATGGATACGGGAGCCCATTCAGTGCTCAACCTCTTGCGGTAATTCGAGGTGAAGTCGCACAAGGCGCTGTTTGTCATCGCCTGGTTCGTCTGCCCGAACGAAGAGTATCCAAACGGAACATTCCCGGCAAAACCTAAAAGCAAGTTAGTGCACAACACAGCAAAATTTATTAAGAGCAGCATCTCGGTTACAATATTTCTGCTGCTGCGCGAAAGAATTGTAAAGTTTTTCGTACATTTTGACAGTCAATGGTAATTTAAGGCGCTCAAGGCTAACTAAAAGCGACGTACCTTTTTTCAGATATTTTTCGGGGTCTGCGTTGTTCATAAAATATGGGCTAGTAGAATGATCAGGGGGTGAAAGAGGTGGTTCGTCCACTGGTAAATTTCGTACTATTCCGGCGCATTCCGGGCGCACTTGAAGTAACGGCAGCTTAAACTCGCTTTGTGTTAACTAAGAGAAAACATCACGTAGGCACTATATAATATTAACGCGATTCACGCACCTCTCGGTCTTCTACAGTTTTCGGATTCCACTTTCCGCTTTGCAACGCTCCTTGCCGCGAAAGTGTGTTTAAAGCCGCAGAATCCTTTGTTTGCATCTGTTCAAATTCCGATAGTGCTTCGGTAGCCTGGACAGTATATCTTTGGCCAAACATGCCATTAAGTCGAGGTACAAAGCCTAAGAAACACTTCCATAAATGTTATACTTAAGTTAGCAGCTAAGAGGCTACCTTCATATCCAGGAATTGTCGGGTGTTTGTACAAAGGATCTCCTTGGACGAACTTGGCATTTACAATGTCGATATCCCGCTGGGAAGGTCTTTGTACCTGTTCAAATAGAAATAATACTTAGCTGCAAGAACAAAATGCAATTTACCTGGTAGTCGTCCGCAGTCCTGTCCGATATTACTAATTTCTCGGCGTGGCTGACTGTAGGGTCCAACAGAAGCTTATGGCTAGTTGTGCCATATGTGTCTCCTATTCGATACTTGTACTGAGGGCAAAAGCCGGTGTATCTGCAAGTTTATATTAGGTTGCTACTGTTACTTTCCGTTGAAATCTATGAACTGACCCTGGAATATAATGAGGGTTTGGCGTCGATACCAGTTCCACGGCCATTTTTACTATAATTTATATTTTACACGTAATTTTATATGGCAAAACGTCATACAAATTTTACATTTTGTTGTTAACCAACAAGCAAATTGATATGGAAACGATAGATTTGAGAAATCAGTAATGCCACAATAAAATTATACGTATAAATAAATTTTATCTGAAGAACCAGGCCACCGAACAATTTCAAGTTATTTTAACCAGAGAAATTAATTTGGTATTCTTTCATTTACATTCAAATTATTTTGACGAACGGAGCATGGAATTAAGAAATAAAATTGTAACCTGATATAATTTTGGAAAAATATAAATACCAAAATAAATTTGTAATAAATAAATAAATAATCATTAATATTCAGTAGACTTATAACATACTACTTTAATTTTAAAACAAAATTAATTATAATTTTTTAAAAAGCATAAAATTAAATATTGGTAACCAAACTGAAATCATTTTTATACGAAATGCTATATGATTTCTATAAAAGTTCAAGGATGTCGTGATTTTCCATCGATAGTAGTACCACTTTTATGGTTAAAGACTTCACTGTTTGAACAGTCGATCTTTTACATGATTCGAGCTTATGTAACATGCAGCACAGACCTTTTCCTCTACATAAGATTAGATTTTGTAATCCGAAAAATTCAGGTGTAAGCTAAAAGTTTACATTTAACATATTCAATATTTTCCTTAGCAAAACATTCTTGAGTATAGCTGACTTTATAGCCTGATACTAAGTTTTGCTGAAAATCCATAGTACCTTTTTAAACATTGTCATCAAAACTAGCTTTATGATACGGGAGGTGTCCGATTTTAAAGGTACAAGTGGCTGTTATATAAACTGCGCATGCGCAATATCGTCGTTATATGTATGACTAGACACATTTATATACATAGTATTTAACTTTCGGGAAGCAAACGAACATGGTGTGTGTAATCGTAGAGTATTTGAAGTGTAAGGTGCGTGAAGTTGGATTTTTGCAAGCAGTAGTTAATCAAAGCGAAATTAATCGCAGATTAGAGGGCGCTTATAGTCATAACTTTTTAAGCCACAAAGAAGTCGACGTTTGTTGCAAAAAATTTAAATATTGACGAACAGAGCTGAATGATGATTCGAGAAGAAAAGAGGTAGACCAAGGGCACACGGATGACAACTGCACAATCTGTCGAACGTTTCATTAGGGAAGATCGTTGCATTAAATTTCGTGGAATTGCTGAAATGACTAGCATCCCCAAGGATTGTGTTCATGAAAGTATAAGTGACCTAAACTTCCACAAAGTTTTGGCTCGCTAGGTACCGAAAATACTCTTCGATGAACAAAAAGCTAATCTAATAAGTGCTTTACTTCAAAATCCCACTCCATACCAACAGAAAGGAGATTATTTTATTCAAAGCATCATTACCGGAGAAAAAACCTGGATTTATGAGTTCTCCCCAGAGACGAAACAAGAATCCATGATATGAAAACATCCAGCTTCCCTAGTTCAAGAAAAATTCAAAACTCAACCATCTGCCTGCAAAACCATGGTTGCCGTGTCCTGGGATAGCAAAGATCTTTCGCTGTGTAAATTTGTCGAACTGTTAACAGCGACAGATACTGCGAAACTCTCTAGAAATTGCATACAGCTATTAGAAGCAAAAGGCCGGGACTTTTGCACCTGTCAAACCAAACCAAACTGTGGTTGCCACAGCGAAATTAGGAAGTCTTGCAACATCCTTCGTATAGTCCAAATTTAGCTCCTTTGGATCTTTATTTATTCAGACGATTGATAAAATTTTTGGCGGAGAAATGCTTGCGAATCAGGGGGAATTACAAGGCAACGTTGTAGACTACTTCAAGAAAGTTGGCAAGCAGCAGTACCGTATAGGGATATTCAAACTACTGTCACGCTGGGATAAATGTCTCAACATTTACGGAAATATAATAAAGCAATAAACAAAATTATGAAGTTTATTTGTGGAATTTATCAAATATTTTATTTAAATACAAATGTTAGCACGGTCTTTACGAGCAACAACCAAATATCTGGGCTTATTCGTTCAGCAAAGGATCACCGCCCCAATGAATCCCAAGGAGTGTATGAAATACCTTGTGGAGACTGCCAAAGGACCTACATAGATCAAACAAATCGGCAAATATCTAGCCGAATATACGAGCATTCTCTGGCCGTACGGAAAGGCGATAATGGTTCGGCACTTGCCAAACACCACAAAGAAACAGGCTACAAAATTAATTTCTAAAGGCTAAAACCATTGCCCCCATTTCCCATTTTACCAGCAGAATAGTACGTGAAGCAATTGAAATAGAAAAACGCCCACGGTGCCTCAACACAAGAGATGACAGCCAACGTTTACCTGTCATATGGAAATCCCTTATTACTCCGCACCGCCAATTACGCAACACCCTTAATCCTATAAATTTTCCCCAACCCAACGCATCTCCCACCAAACAAACGTTCACTTCCAGCCCTATAAAAGACCAAGCAGGTCACACAAAAAGTCAGTCTTATTCAAAGACTCACAGCTCTCCTTGGGGATTAGGTAGATTGAGACCCCGAGTGAAGAGCTAACCTCTTGAAAATGACATCCAAGCCGATGCCGAAACGTTGAAAATTTTCCCAAAATAGGCGCGGTTCATCCCGTGAACTAAGTTGTTTAAATATATATATATATATATATATATACGCATACACACATTACATTTCATGGAAGTACAGACACCTTATTAAAAATCAGTTATACAGTGAATAACTATACATTTCGTAATAAATTTTGTTTTGTTTAACCCTTTACCTTTTTCTTATACAATATTGTTTTAAATGAAAATAATTAGTCACTTGTAAATTTTTTATAAGCATTTGTTGAAAACTAAAATAAAAAAATCATAGTTTTTATTGCTTTAACTGTCACTGTTTGTTTTAGATGTTTGTTTACATTAAAAAAAACTATGCGCACGTCTCGTTTTGAATTTTTGTATTTAATGGCCTGTTGTAAGTCTCTCTCTCCATAGAAACTGGTTCAGCTATTCTCGCTTTATATAAGTAAAAGGCTATCAGTACATGACATTGCGAAAACATTAAGGGTTTGTACTTCGATGGTGATTTTTATATTACAATGCTACAGAGAGATAGAAAGTCTTAGTGATCGCCATCGCCCTGGGCCATCACAAGTAACATTCGATGCAGAGGATCAGTTCATTAGACTGATGAGTAGAGACCGAATTCTATGCTAACTGCACATTGCCTGCCTATTTTGCATTTTGCACGTTTTACCTAATTTTTGCATTTTTCTAAAAAAAACTTTGAATTTGTATCGAAATGGCTAAATTTTCCTTGAATTTCTTAATTCGTCTGAAAATGTGATTGTAATTACGGGTTTGTTTGCGCTCCGACAGAATATTCCATGTAGTGAACTAGCAATTAGGCATTTCCAACTAGTTTCTCAACAGATGCGGTGGAGGTTGATGTTTGTAAAATTGTTCAATTAGAAATCAGTGACCATTAGTAATTTATTGCGAACGTTTAGTTCTTCCGCAAAGTATTTGTGTTTGTGAGAAGTGCAATATGCCGAAAGACAATTCGCGCCTGGTTAATTCCCGGATCAGAAACTGTTCCGAGGTTCTTTACACAAATCGAAACATATTCTGCAATGTCTGTAGTAAAATTATGAGTTGTAAGATTTTTTTCTTGCTTCTTTGATAAATATTTGGTAGGTTTTCAAATACTCAAAGTTGGGACTGTTTGGAAAATGAATTTTTTTTGCATGTCGGGACAGAACTACACAAGTCAAAATGCAAGAAGATGAATGAATCGAAAGTTGTTCAATTATCCTTAGACGGTAACCGTCGTTGATGACTTTATCTAATGAACAATATGAATTTAATTCTGATTTGTGCGAACATATCTTTGAAAAAACTGCAAAATCCTATTTTTAAAAGTTCCTTGGAAAAATATTCGAAGAATAATGCTCCCGATAAAAGTATGTTAAGAAAAAACTATATCTATAACGATACCCTAAAAAAGTCAAGAAGATCGTAGAGAATCAATACATTTATTTTATTGTGGATGAAACTATCGATTCTTGTGGGCATTATATTGTAAATTTTTTAATTGGATTTATGCGCGAAGATGAACCTAGTCGACAGTTAGACAAAACTAACCATTTAAATATTTTAAGATTTGTTAATGAATGTTTTATGAATTTTTTGCACCTAATGTAGTTCCTACTGAAAAAAATGCTATCAGACGCCGCCCCTTACATGGTTTTTTAGCGCATTTACAAGCACTGCAGCCTCAAGAGCTTATTGTGCACCTAACATGCACTTATTCTAAGACATTCACACACCCCCATGGGTTGAGCGAGACTCGAACTCCCGCGCGCCGGCTAGAGGACAGAGCCAACTGGTTAAACCATCTAAGCCAATGCTTTCTTCCCTTACATGGTTAAAGCTGGGCAACAACAATAGTTAAAGAAGTTAAAGACAATATTTCAAAAGTTTCAGGTAATATCGGCAATTCAATTAATAGAAAATGTCTATGCGTTAAAAAAACAGCGGCTTCAAAACCATTGAGGACATATACGAAATTTTGAATGGAAACTTTTAAATTGATTTAGGTGTAGAATTTTCGGCTATAACAAGTTATTTTAAATATGCCCCAATTACCTCGGTAGATATTGAAAGGAGCTTTTCATGTTATAAAAACATTTTGTCGGATAAAAGACAACAATTTCTTATAAATAACTTGGAAAAACACATTGTCGTAAATTATAATCGAAGATATATTTAGTCTTGTTACATTATACATACTTCCCCATTTATATCAGTTTCTGTAAATAAATTGTATAAAAAATAATATGAATTTTATTCGAATGAGAATACCCATAAAAACTCACTAGATAAGAACAGCAAAATTACGGTTTTACAAAATGTGCATTATACTAAATCTTGCGCATATTTTGTCATTTTTTATTGCATGTATATGCTCGTATTTCATCAAAATTGTTTGCATATAAATTCACTCTCTGTTGATGAGTAAGCATAATAGAATATTAATCGCCCCAGCTATTGCTGCGGTGTTTAACCGGGGATGTAATAAAACAATATCAATCAGCACAATAAAGCGACATCATTGGGAGGATAACCTTCATGGTCGTACTGAGACCAAAAAGGCTCAAAAAGCTAAACGGTTTCAGTGGATGTGAAAGCATCGTTCCTGGGCAATTAAACAGTGGAAAATATATTTATATACCGACGAATTTAAATTTGAAATTTTTACTCAGAAACGTAAAATTTCGTACGTCGGTCTAAGACTGAAAAGACAGTTCAGGACTGAATTGTTCCGACTGTCAAACACGAAAGTTTTAGAGTGGGGGTCCTTTTTGGCTAGCGCGGGGGATTTAGTAAAAGTCAATGGCACTATAAAGAAAGATCTCTACAAAGAAAATTAACGTAAAACGCCATACCAGCTGAATTGCGATTCATCGGGAAGAGAGTTGTCATGATGCAAGAATTTGGTCCTAAACATACATCAAAGCTTTAAAAAGACTATCTAACAAACCAAGAAAAACAAAAAACGCTCAAAATGATGACATGGTCACCACAGAGTCCAGACCTCAACCCACCCCATAAAGTTGCTATGGAGTGAGCATGACAGAAGAGTAAGAAAGGGCTATCTCACGCCAAATAAAACATCTGTAGAGTCTTCTTCAAGGTACCTGGGATAATTACCATTTGAGAAATTAAAAAATTAATCTAAAGAATATCTAGAATCGTAAAAGCAAGTGTTAAATGTAAATGGCGTTTTTTAAATCAAAAAAGTGTTTAATATTCAAGTTAATTTTTTCCAGCGTTTATGATGGTTTTTGTTTGTTTTTTACACGTATAATAATACATTATGCATTGTTTTCTTGCATTAAAGTTTATAAATTTATTTTTTATTTAGTGTCCATACTTCCATGCAAGTAGTGTATATCCATTTTTCAGCAGAGATCTTCTTTAAAGAAAACTGCAACAATAAAAATAGAAGTATTCGAACCACGACCTTTTATATCAAGATACAAAATCAAGTTTCTTAATCATAAGTGCATCACAAATTAAAAAAGATCAATCTAAAAATAAGAATTAGCAACGAATGTTTACGCAAGTATAAGCAAATGCGATGAATCAATGATGAGTAAGCAGCAAAACCATTGGTATTTTCAACTAATCGTCTGGCTTTTGCTGCAGCTCTTGCGTAACTTAACAATTAGGTTTTCACGTCATATATTCAGATATAGGTGACGGCATGCATTAGTTTTGCTGCCAAGCAGTGCACTTCTATTTTGTTTTAATAAATCGGTAGTGCCAGCAAATTATTGTGTTTTGTCATACAAAGAGGAACATAAATGATGTAAATGTGGCACATGCATGCACACGCCGATGATTCCAGCAAAACGTAATGGATTGCGAAACACCGCGTCTGCACCAGTTACGGTTTTCGTAGGTGTTGCATGCGTTGAAAACGTAGCAGCTGTTTTCGCAACTGGAGAAAGTGTGAATACAACATATTAGTTCTTAGAAATAAAAGCCGATAAGATCCGTGAAGATTAGTCGACTCCTTAGCGTAAGAAGGCTTCGGTGAATAAGCTTCCTGAATTTAATTAGCGTAGAAATTAGGTCGCACGGTGCAAGCCCGCGAGAACAATCGTAAACGAAACCCGTGAGAAAAAGTTTTGTTTGTAATTTGTACATATATTATATAAAAAGCATTGATAACAAGCCTTACGCAGTTTTCGCAGAAACGTCTTCAGGAAATATTCAGATGTTTCACTTCACGATCATATAATATCTACGTTTGTGTTTTGCTGCTCTTCATTATGTAGCAATTTAAATGATTTTCAAAAAATTCTTAACTTCATAAAAGTGTCGTTACATGTTACATCACAATTGAACTTAGGAGTTATGTGTACGAAACTTCACTCATTCAACCTGCTGTGTTTTTTGACCACTCTTCTTTGTCAGGATACCTAGTGCAAAAAAATTTATTTGACAAAAAACGTGGCATTAAGCATTTATGGAGCAATTTGAAGCTTTTGGTTTTCCAGATAACAGCTGCATTTATAATCGGAACTAACCATATAGGCTATGAAATATTATATAAATATATACGCTATGATGTTAATCCTTTTTTTAAGACTATATTTATAGAGTTCCTAAATCATTTCCTACAGAAATATTTTAAATGCTTTATCTAAACACGGCTGCAACTGGGAACTTATGTAAGAAAGACACATAGGTTTAAATCGAGCACGGGTTCCCAGGAAAAAGCAGAATTCGATGGAAAGACAAAGGCTAACATAAAATCCATTTAATATAAATGAATGGTCACCACCACAAGGAAAAGATTTTTTATTGCACTTGTTATTTGCTATCCCTTCTTTAGAAACTTATTGTCTGTTTTTTGTCTTTATTTCAGTTTTTCAAACATATAAATATCTACCCTTCGTCTTCGATTAAAGTGCTCTTGATCGTTATAACCGTACAGAGGGAGTACAAATAAGTCTCTGCTGTTTTTTTATCAAAAATTGGACATTTATTGTGAAAGAACGGAACCTTATGTTTTATTTAAAGTATTGTCCATTGCTAGCCACTACTTTTTCCCATCTTTCTGGTAGCATACGAATACCGCGTCGGAAGAAAGCTTCAGCTTTTGAGGCTATCCACGAATTGACCCAATTTTTGGTATCTTTATATGATGTGAAGTGCTACTCAGACAGGCCATGTGCCATAGATCATAACAAGTGATAATCGGAAGGGGCAATGCCTGGTGGATACGGCGGGTGTGATAGGACTTGCCAATTGAGTGTTTCCAAATAGGTGTTGACTGGCGCCGCAACATGTGGACGAGCATTATCATGCAGGAGAATAATTTTGTCGTGTCTGGAGCAGTAGTGGGCGCGTTTTTCTCATAAATTGTGTTCGGTAAGGGCCCCAGCAATGGTTTCGTTTGGTTTGAGCAACTCATAATACACGACACAAAGCTGATCCCATCAAACACATGACATGAGTTTTTTTCCAAGAATATTCGGCATGGCTGTCTTCTTTGGGTTATCGTAGTGGATCCATGTTTCATCACTAGTGACTATATGATGCAAAAACCCCTTTCCTTTATGCTTGGTAAGCAGCATTTTGTGCAAAATCGGCGTTCAACGTTTCTCGGCTTCAGTTCATATAGAATCCAATTTCCTTGCTTTTGAATCACTCCCAACGATTGTAAACGATGTGAAATTGCTTGTTGAGTCACTCCTAATGTAAGTGCAAGTTTTTCTTGAGTTTGGCAGGAATCTTCCTCCAATAATGCTTCCAATTCCGCGCCTTCGAACACTTTCGGCCTTCCGCTACGTTCTTTGTCTTCGACGTTAAACTCACCGTCATTAAACTTATGAAACCACTCACGACAACTCCTTTTGCTTAAAGCAGCCTCACCACATGCTTCTACAGGCAATCGATGTGCCTCAGCTGTAGATTTCTTCAAATTAAAGAAGTAAATCAAAAGTTCCCGCAAATGACGCTTATTCAGCTCAAACTCGAGATTTTCGCCCAAAAAAATTATGCGATGCTGATACAAAATTGCTAATATTGTAAGGTTATGGTGCTGCCAGATGTCCAACCTTACGATATGACGTTTTACATGTGACAATTTCAACCATAACTTACTAGTGGACCCATCTTTTGTCAAACGGCGTAGACTTTTGTACTCCCTTTTCAACTTTTAAATAAATCGGAGCAATTGTTGGTTTTGTTATAATTTGGATTAATGTATATCAATAGTATACTGATTTATTTGGGATTTTAAACTTGATAATTATTGGTTTGGATGTTCAAATTTATGTATTTTGTTTATTCGCTGTTAAGAATAATTTAATTGCCAATTTATTTGTGTAGAGAGTATTTCTTTATACAATTCCTTATAGCTAGCTTCTTTTGCAATACAATACATAAGTGAATCAAATATAAAACAGAATAATTTTTTAAAATTTATTGAAACATCAAAAAATGCAAACATACAAAGTTATTCTTCTACATAAGCTCCTGCCTTAGAAACACGTTCTTCCCAACGAGTAGGTAGCTTTATTACCCGCCATTATAAAATGAAAGTTGTAACACAACGAATAGCGGTTGACGCTTTAACAGTAATATCGCCGTCAATCTCATGTATTTCAAATGCTTCTATTAGTTCAAATAAGTAATAATTTCAGAGCAATAAGTTCAAATTGTAGGGAGGATATTTTGGTGTAGTCCAGAACAAATCTTTAATTTTTTGTCGAGTTTGGGTAGCTGTATGACACCAGACGTTGTTTTGAAGCAGAATTGCCTGAAAATTTCTGTTGCTTATTGCAACCTTAAAAGCAATTTCAACAACCGTTAGTCAGCGGTTATTCTCAAGAAGGCGGCACATAATGCAAATAATCTCTCCAGCCACGAGGGTTCTTGAACAACGTTAGTAATTTATATTTTCAACTTTTTTGGCTTCCAAAATTTGTTTATACCAGGCGTAGACTTGGGTTTTGTTTCCGAACTTTAAATTAAGTTTTATCAAAATTTCTAATAGTTTTGCGACTTTTGTCATAAGAAATTTAATAATAATCCGTTGATGTCACTGATACTGACTGAAAAAGCAGTAACATAAGTTACTCTGAAAAAAGAGGGTTCTTCAGACATATTTACCTACAATAATCAGAAACTGTGCTCATTTCCAAAAAGAAATTCCAGTTTATATTTGATTTACCTATGTAAAGCAAAACAAATTTTTTTACTCGAAAAAAGTATAACAGAGAGCTTGTTTGAGCATTTCAACCGATAGCTCTTTTGGCGCAAACATATCTTTACCAAAATTAAACATCTCGCAATTAAGTTTAGTCAGATGTGCTGGCTACTTACAATGTTAGAAGAAACTCACAATTGAACATTGAAAATAAGCCCTTAGGCTACAAAGCTATTGTCAGAACTATCTGGACATATTTCGTACAGCTATGAGGCAGCTTTAACATTGAAATTTTACAAACGGTTCAGAATAAAGTGCACTCAACACTGAATACGTGCAGGTAGTAATAAAAAACTATTGTTGAGATATAAAAACAAATTATCTGAGCACTCTAATACTTCAGCTACTCAAATTTTAAACATCAATAATAAATCAGAAAGAAAAACTTTAAATCTTCAGACCTACCTACTAGGTTTGATTAGTTTTATTAATATGTGTGTTGTACCTATTCAATTTTCTGCATGTATATAGTGAAACCTTAGTATTAGTTCATTACTAATTTTATAAGTAAAAGAACTATTTCTAGATTATTTTCGAGAAGTTGTAAGTAGTTTAGTTAGTTATCGAATCATTTATGGAGTCCGCTACTTCAGGCACCGGAAAGTAAACGCTTATTGGGACTACAGTAATGTTAGCATAATCAAGTAGGATATTTTATTTTAAACATTTATATATACCACTTATGTATGAAAAATAATGTCACTCAAATATTTACCACGACTGACTTTACAGACGTCGATATGAAGGTCGAAATTTTCGATGACATTTTCACACAGTCGCTTCAATGACATTTTTCTCGGTAATTATGTTGTCTTAAGGTCTTGGATGGTGGCTGATTTATTGACATAGACTTTACTTTTTAGATAGCTCCACAAAAAAAGTCTAAAGGCGTCAAATCGCACGAACGAGCAGGCCAATTGATATTTTTATTTCTCAAAATTAAACGTTTACCAAACTTCGAATGAAATGACTTGATATTAGCACGTGTTGAATGGCATGTTGTGCTGCCTTGTTAAAAATGAACATTATTTATGTCAGTTTGATTAAGTTTCGGGAAGAAATTGTCATTAATCATGCCTCGTTATCGCTTAGAGTTCACTATAATCGCATACCAGCTCCATTTTCAAAAAAAAATAGCCCAATGGCACTTTTTGATCACATAGCACACCAAAACGTCACTTTTTGAGGATGCATTGATTGTTTTTGATATTTTCTTGAATTCTTGTTGACCCAAATGCGACAGTTTTACTTGTTCACCGTCCCATTTAATGAGAAATGCTCCTCATCGTTGAAGATGATTTTCTATAAAAAATTTGGATTAATTGCTTGATGTTGGAGGAACTAATCAGAAAACACATTTTAGTTAAAATGGTTAGTTGGCTTGACTTCTTGAGTCAATTGGATCTTGTTCGCGTGTAAATCCAAATCTTTGTGCATAATACGGAGTAAACTAATCTCCAAAATACCCAATTCTTGTGATCGACGACTTATTAAGAGTTTTGTGTCTTCTTTCACACTCTCCTTTACCGCAGTGATATTTGTCAGTGTGCGAACACTTTTGGCTCCTCCACTCTTTACCAACAGAACCAGTGGCCTCAAGTTTTCGCACCAAACGATCGATGGTGATCTCATTTTAACGATTATGACCACGGAAATAATCGGGGAGGGCTTGATAGCTGTCTTTTATTTTTTAAACTAAAACGTCTGTGTCAAATTAACGTTTACTTTTCTGCGTCCTTATTGGCAGACCCTTTACTTATCACTCGTTTGTAACAGAAAGTAAATATACAATAAAATATTTTTTTGAAATATTTAGTTGTGTTAAGCCTGTTAGCACATTTTCTTATCGAACTATAGAAATGATCCTCTATTTTTAAATCTTACGTTTTATGATCTGTTTAAATTATATTTATATTTTAGTGTTAAGAAGGATGCTTACGTTATAAAACCTGTGGTAATAATGAAGACAGTTTTGTGGCTGTTTCTAATAATTTTGAAGATTTTAATCTGTATATTCTGGTTACTAAGAACTGGACCATTTCATGAAAAGTCGATAAATTTTGGAGAGAGTCTTTTGAATCTTGATTTTGATTTTTTACATAGTAGACCATTGCCTAAAGATAAAAAGTGAAACCATTTAGTTCGTGTTTGTGAGAGATTTTTGATTTTAAATGGCTGAGAATTCAAAAGTTTGGCAATTTTATACTGCTATACGCCAACTTGTAAAAATAAACTATTTACATGAGATTATACTAAATGATAGTAGATTTTAATCAAAATTTTTTTCTTACTCCACGTGCATTAGAAGTGCAAAATAAAAAATTTTAAAAGCTGAAAAAGTTGTACATTTTAACATTTTTCTTTAACATTGTTCGAACTATGACTTTTTGTTATAATTTGTCACATCTCAACCATCTGCACGAACTATGAGTTTTCAATATGATAGGAGAACATACT
Source organism: Sinelater perroti (assembly GCA_036346155.1). Taxonomy (NCBI): domain Eukaryota; kingdom Metazoa; phylum Arthropoda; class Insecta; order Coleoptera; family Elateridae; genus Sinelater; species Sinelater perroti. The sequence continues at coordinate 56,460,008 of JARFIY010000001.1, read as the reverse complement.
GCCAGTTGTTTTTTACAACTGGACGGAAAACCTTCTTATCATATTGGAAACCTGTAGTCCTTGGAGGTTCAACAACCTTCCAAAAACTCGGAAAGTTGCCGATCCTCGAAGAACCTACCAGGGACCTCCTAATGAAGGTCGCCTTCACGAGGCTATGTAAAAAATTAACATTGGGGTTCAAGATTTGCTGACTTTTCATGGAATGACCCAACTTGTATTTGCGTTTTATCTTTCTTTGACATATTTTTGTGGTACACAGACTTATTTATTATTGTATAATAAGCGAATATGTAAAAATGAAACAAATAAAATACAATATGTAGAACAGAATTTATAAAAAAGGTTCAAAACGATTTACCAACAAAGAAAAAGGATTGACACTTTTTTATGGACGAGGTAAGTCATAAAAAGTCATAAAAATAAGTTCAAAAATGCATATGATCGTTGATAGATGGCAACACTATTCTCTATAACACTAACCTAATCTTAATTACAGTGTGTTTACACTTTCTTTTTACTTGCATAAAAGCTCAGGCGGTTGCGCAGATCTACTATCTTCAGAAACAAATCATAAAACATTCCAGCAATGTTTTGTCGTATGTGTTAGACGGGATTGTTTAATGATGGGGATGAATACGGAAAATGGGACATTCGTACACGTGAACTGAAAGAACGTTAAGTATTACAAGAAATTGAATAGATCTAATCGTAGTACAAGCTCTGGGCAACTGTCCTGCCAAGATGGTGTAGGCTAAGCGAGTGTGTTGAATGAATCCCTATTTAAGAATCGCTACTATATCATTTGTACCATATGCATGGACTATAACCAGTAGATTTTTTTCCTCAAAAGAAAAGCTTTATCGCTGGTTTTTGGAATAAGCTACTACTACTATGGCATTTACATCTTCAATCGCCTTTATAAATAAAGTAAATTTTAGTAGAGCTAGTTTTATTAACCTATAGAACGTTTATCTGCAAACTAAGTAGAATAAATCAAGTTTATCAATGGCAATAAGTTAACATCAATGTTTTTGTTGGGATTATTAGTAACCATCTAAGTGTATCAATCACTTTTTCACAATGTCTCTACATTCCAATATATATGCAATACCTGGGGCATACTTCGTCCTTATCATATAAAGATCTTCCACTGGCAGTGCAACAGAGCACGTGGTTAATATATGATGTAATTACAGCTTCCTAGATTGGGCAAAGCAATCTTGCTGAATACCCTGTAGTCACCGGACTTTAACCTTTTTAACTTTTACCTTTACTTGAAAAATATCGTTTATGTTCAACCAACTATTTTGTGCTATTTTTCTACAAAGACAAATTCAATTTTTCAACAATCAAAAATAATTAGGCCCAATGTATAATCTTCATCTTACAAGCCAAAATATTATCCGAAATTTGAGATTTGACAGTCTTTTACAAATTAAAAAATTATCCAAAAATTTTTCATCAAAACTTAGATTTTCGTCCACTCACAATACATATTTGTTTTAAGTTTGTCGTATTACTCTAAATCATTTGTTTATACAAAATTACTGTGGAACGCCGCACTTCAAAAATAGCGTTAAATAAATGAGATTTTCAATGTACCTTAGTTTTAATTACATTTTTACTTGTAATATTTTAATTATAGCAAATAACGCGTTTACTTTACTTTACAGTTTGATGCAGTGAAATCAAAATTCTTTTTATTTATCATCTGAACTTTATTTTCTTAAATGCGTTAATATTCATCATAAACTAGTAACATAATATTTTTGGTTTAGTTTAATGTTAGATATCTTGCTATTTAACACTTTAAATATATAGTATAGGTAGTTCTTTACTATTTGGTCAGTTAAACGTTACGGTCTTGTTTGTAAAGATCAAGGATGTAAAGCCCCTATTATCAGCGGTCAGTATATCTACTTGTTTTAGCAATTAACGTACCAGCATATGAGGGTAATAGTTGCATTATGTCAAGGTGTTCGTTGCTTTGATAGCAGTAAATTATTCGTATTGGAAATAAACCATTCTAACTATTCTTTTTGTTGTAAATATAATTATAATATTGTATACACATACGTTACAGTAACAAATCACTGTTGTTCTAAATTGCATTCTTTATCAAAATTATTATTTCTTGTTCTTACACAAATTATAAATCTGTAACACAGTAAAAGAAAAACAAATTGGTACTTCTATAAATTCAAAGGAATCTTATGAAGGCTTATTCATGTGTTTTTTTTAATAAATATTAGTACTTTTTTAAAGCAAAATATACAAAGCAGTTGTAATATCCCTATTTGATTTATTTATCTTAAATAACATAAAAAACAAACAATGTAAATTATAATCACAATAAAAATAACAATAAAATTAATTTTTGTCTTACAACTGTTTGGGAGAACCACACTAATCAAGAAATTCCGCCTTTACATTAAAAAAATTAAAAACTGTTTATGGAACTTGTTTACTTAATTTTCTAAATAATTTTTAGGGTTGATTTACCTCTTCGAAAATTAAAAACTATAAAATTATTGATTAAAAGGAAATTTTGTTTTAATAACACAAATTGAAACAATTTAGGCATCGAATTTTAAGCTTTAATAATGTTTTGGATAATAACTTTGTTAATTGTTGATTCCCTGCTTTTAGATACTTGGTAGAGGTGGTCTACTCGATCACTAAAAATAATTTAGGACCTATGTTAACTTTAAACAAGGGATAACAACGCGCTCATTTAAAGGACGGCGTTTGCCACATCGATCCGTATCAGAAATGGTATGCGGCGACCGGGAAATAAGACTAAACTTATGAAAAGCCTCACCCTCTCAGTTGGCAGACCTTACCTTCATGTGGGATGTAGAGTCTCATTATAATAAACAATGTAATAAAAACATTACGATATTTACCTGCCCCTTGAAAGTTTTTAGAAAGTCCGACCTCGGTCTAACCGAGAACCAGCAATACGATGCACCGGATCTATTTTTATTTAGAAGAATTAAAAAGTTTTTTTTAAGAAGAACTTTATGGATGTTTGACTTACATGAAAAAGTAAATATACTTTGCATTTAGATGGATTGTTTTCTAGAGAATTTTTAAAATGTTATATCTGCGTATCTTAGTTTAGAACTTACATTTGTTTTGGCGCAACAATATATAAAATCAAGTCTGCGCAATATACCTATTAATGCCCTTTTGGAGTGAATTCAATCTCTTAAAAATTGCAATCGAACTACTTCATGATACATTAGCGTTTTGTCACTTTACCTAATTTTCTCTACCAATATCATATTTAGATCTTTTCTATAAAAGTTCTTTCTTATTTTAAATTATTATTATTTATTAAGATTTACTTGTTTATTTAAGATTTATCATATACTTCATGTAGATTCTTATACTGTAGTAAATTAAATTTAAACGAAATTTTGTATCTCAATATGCTAATACTGGAATGCTGCATTTAGATGTATACTGTTGGTGTGCATGTAAGCTAGACAGTTGCCCTTCCATGTTTTTCATATAGCAATCGTGATGATTAAATAGGTAGTACATATTATCATTGCTTAATTGATATTGTGTTTAGCCTACGTCTACAAATGTTCAAATAGCATAAAATGTTTACTGCTCCAATTGTCAAGTCTTTTGAAGCCCATCGATGGCTGACAACAAAATATGTAATGAAGTAATCATGACACTGTCCAGTCAATCAAAATCACATTTCAAAATATGACTTCAAGATAGATTCCTTGTCTCTTTAATGCTAAATAAAAGACTGTGTAACCTAGGTTTCTCTGTGGCTCATCGCCCTTAATTAAAAGTAAGAATAGAGTGACAAACGAAAGACAAATGTATATCCACCAAAACGCAAACCAAGTTGTTTGCGAAATGATTCTAGCAACCACTATTTGCGTGGGTAGTCTCCATTGTTTGCTCATAAAATAGAAAGTTGCAGCAGGATGTTACATGTTTTTTGGCGTGTTATAAATAGTTTTTTTGTGGCCTGTTGTTAACGTTGTAAATAACATGAAGTCATCTCAAAGATCAACTGTGTTTTGTAAAGCATTGTGTTTTCAAAGCACTCCAATCCTGGAATTTATGTAAAAAAGTTTTAGACAGGTAGAAAGATATTTTTTATAAATAGGCTTCAGTCACAACAATTCTACTATTGAATTTACTTTAGAGTACTTGAAAAAAACCTGTCTCGAATCAGAGTTATCATACTTTGAATTGTTTTAATTTTATTAGCAGTCGGAATGAAATACAGTTTATGGGCTACCGCGATTACTTTGTACAATATAAACCTAGTCCCTTGCACGTGGTGTGGAGAGGGGTCCATCCAACTATGTTACCTCAGCTTCGTCAAAGATCTATTGGTCAGGATCGGTTAAGTTTTTTGTAGGGTGTGGGATGCAGTAAAGTCTCTATTAGAGGATTAGAATGAGCTTTCAAGTTGTTGTGGTGTTTGTTACTTATTTGTTTTATGACTTCACTGACATATTGATTTCTGAGATTGGAATGTAGAGTATGATTTGATACATACCAGAGAGCGTTTGCGATGTTCCCAAGTATTTTGGATTGAGATCGCTGCATAATGACTATGTTCAACAACCCAAAAGCTCGACTTTGGATATCTATATAAGCTTTATCGCAGTTTGGTAAATAAGCAATTTATTTTTAATGTTTAAATTAAATTTTCTCCTAATTAGCCAGTTAATTTCCTTTATTTTTAGATAAATTTGTTTTCTTTTCATTACTATATGTTGTTTCCAATTTTGTTTCAAATGTAAGTGTAGTTCTAAACATTTAGTTATTTTTTTTTGTCGTATGACTGTTTTATTTAGGGTTACACTAGGAGAGCGATCTTTCTGAATAGTGAATGTTGAATAGGGCGATTTAGACTTTATTTTTCAATTTTTGAAACCATACTTCGACCAGGTTCAAATGTTCTTACATAAATGTTATTGTAGGATCTTTGGTGTGGCGGCCTTTTCGCCCTTGATCCGCTTTATATCGCGGCGGCATGCGGGCCTTTGATATCTGCTGCTACGTTTTGCCATCGCACACAAAACGGCATATGGGCTTTTGCTCAGCCGACAAGTCTGCATACGCCGTCGGCGGCACCTTTTGATATGAAAGGTGCTGTCGAATGAAAATTGCCCGCAAAAGACCTACCGCCAAGTCAGGCGCGAAGCCCGGCGACATAAGCACACCGCAGCGCGGCCAGTTCGGTCGTGTCTTATCAACCCGCATACATACCTGCACCGCAGCGCGGCCAATTCGGTCGTGTCTTATCAACCCGCAATACGCACTCCGCAGCGCAGCCAATTCGGTCGTGTTTTAACACCCGCAAGTAACTTACGCACACCGCAGCGTGGCCAGTTCGGTCGTGTTTTTAATACCCCGCAACATACAAGAAGACAACGCAGCAAGGTGGCCACCGTGGAACCATCGCCGACGAAGCCGAAGCCGATTCAGGTGAGCGATTTGGCAATACTCGTTGGTTGATATCGGTAGCCGCCCCCATCCGCTTACGCGACGGCCGTTTAAGGGACGATTTGGGCCTTCTCGGTTGACGTTCCAAACGGGCCGTACTACGCTTCCACACCGCATAACGAGAGCGGCTATTTACACGCCTGCCTCTCCAATCTTGGTGAGTTGTAAATATGGCTGTGTCGTCTGCCAATGTACTTATTGAAGTTTTTTCAGTTATTAAGATATCTAATGCGTATAGTATATATGGAAGCAGACCAAGAATGCTTCTTTGTGGTACCCCTAAGAGAATTTTGTAACGATATGAGCTTTTACTATTAAATTTGTTTTCAAATTTACGTTCATTTAAATAAAATTTTAGAAGATTGAATTAGCGTTTGGAAAAAATTCTTCTAAATTAATATAGTAAAATAGGATAACATGCTTTATCAAATGCCTGGTCCATATCTAGAAATACTGCAGTGTATTGTCGGTTCTCCAATGGATGGTTAATAATATTTGCAAGACGGTGGTACAGCTGCACAGTAAAGGAAGGTTGACGGAATCCGAATTGATGATCTAAGATCAAGTCGTCTTGACTTAAGTCCTTATTAATTCTTTTGAGTAGAAGTTTTTCTAAAAGTTTTGAAATTGTTGGCAGCAGATTTATTGGTGGGTAGGATGCCACATCTGTGGATTTTGCTCCTGGATTAGAGATTATTATTATTTGGGCTATTTTTAATGATTTGAGCCAATTATTAAGTTTTGGAATAGCATTATAAACATATACTAGGAAAAAACCTGTATGCATTGCGTAACATGATTAGTTTAACAAGTCTTTTTGGCAGTTTTTTACCATTCTTGCTGTTGTTAAGTTGATTACTGACGCTTTTGTTGAGTTCAGAATCTTAATTTTATGATTAATTTTTTGGAATGAATAATGTCAGGCTTTCTTTTGCTAAGTAGGTATTCACTAGTCCGTATTTTACTTTTTGAACTAGGCTGTTGTTTTATGAGGAAAAGGTTCCTGAGAGCTGCTCTGCACATAGCCTTGGATTTATTACTTTTCTCCTGCGGTTTTGGAGGTATTGAACATTTGAGAAGTGGTGGTGATGTTTTGTTGGGTTTTCTGATTTCATTCAGTTTTAGATTTTAGATGGTTATATTTTGTTCTACTATTTGGTGAGAGAGTTCATTGCCAGGTTAACTTAGCTCGCCTTTTCTCACCCACTAGTTTTTTATTTGATATGGTATGTTATTAGATGTTTTTCGATGTTTATTAATTTGAGTAGCTAGTTTGGTACCGTGCTGGACTAGATCAATTAAACTATCAGTTTCTCTTTCTATATCTTCTGGTACTTGTAGTCTTACAGAAAGATTTATGGTATATGAATTATCCAGCCATAAGTATCCTAATTTGCTTTATAGTTATGTAATCTTGATGTTGGTTTCTTCATTATAACAAAAGCACTTATAGTAGTTATTATTAGGTTATGGTCTGAAAATAGGTCACGGCTTGGTAATATGTCCATATATGTTAAGAAAATTCCATTGGTTACAAAGAAATACAATAAGTCCGAAATTTTGCCTAGATCTATGACCCAGTACGTCAAGGTGCTAGTCGATGAAACAAAATAGTTGTTTTCGTCGATAACTTTGGCTAATTGTGGACCTTTGGATGTTGTAAGGCGTAAGCTTTATAAAGTATGCTTGCTAATATATTTGTTTCCTACCAAAAACTTTGGTCCCAATGTTTGAAAAAATGATTCAAAATGTTTTATTTTATATTTAATAAGTATTGCTGTGAAGTATAATTTTAATAATATAATATAAATATAATATAATATAATATAATCACTTCTGTTAGTTAAATGTGTTTTACTAATTAAAAATATATCAATAAAATTTTAATTGAGAAATAATATTATTTTTTCTTTATAACTTGAAAAGCTGTTGGCGATCCATTAGGCTATCCTTAGGAACTTAGCCATTTTTAATTTGTTTAATTAAAATTAGCATTGTTAACATGTTGAGTGCCATGCTATTTTGTTGAAATAACTGATTGGATAAATTTTTGAGTTCATCAATAAATTTGGGGAGTGCGGTGAATGTGTCATTGTCCCGGTTAATGACTGCATCTACGTAACTTTGTTGTGAGGGAGGTGGTGTGTTGTGTTTTTTATATATGCGTTTGTATTGATCGGCGGTGTTGCTACTCGGTTGCTGTTTTCTTAATTAGGCGGTGATAATGCTCGCATTCTTTATAGTTGGCTCTGTGGCTTCCCCCGCGTAAAGCATATTTTGCTGGAGTCTATTTTGTCTTTAGTGTTGTGAGCTGTTACATTTAACGCGTACACAATGTTTATTGCTGCATGTTTTTGAGTGGAGATGTTGTTGGCATTTCATGCACTGGATTATATTGTTTCTTATTTTACTTGAAAGTTTTATTTATATTATTTTATTATGTAATCCTGTTATATTATATATAGGGTGGTCCAACCAAAACGCACGATGTTAATTGTAAATAAAACAAAAAGTTTTCAGAGAATTATCTTAATATTTTTTATTATGATAGAAGGATCTATGACAATTATGTGTGAAACAAAATATCGGCCAAATGCTCGCCATGGCTTCGGTGGCATACCTCTATCCGATGGTCCTTATTTTCAATGACTCTGAGACATAATTGTGGTTCAATGTCGTTAATGTCTTTTAAATATCCCCAAAGAAAGAAGTCCAACAGTGTCAAATCACATGATCGTGGCGGTCAATTAACATCGCCACGACGTGAGATAACACGGCTATTGAATTTCTCGCGCAAAAGAGCCATTGTTTAGTTGGCTGTGTGGCAAGTGGCACCATCCTGTTGGAACCACATATCGTCCAGGTCCATATCCTCAATTTCTGGCCACAAGAAGTCCGTTATCATCTCGCGATAGCGAACACCATTCACAGTAACTGCTTGGCCAACCTCATTTTCGAAGAAGTACGGCCCGATGGCGCCGCCAGCCCGTAAACCGCACCACACACCGCACACTCTGTGTGGATGCATCGCCTTTTCAACAATCACTCGTGGATTCTCATTTGCCCAAATGCGGCAATTCTGCTTGTTAACGAATCCACTGAGGTGAAAGTGTGCCTCGTCGCTGAAGATGATTTCCTTTGTAAAGTCACCATTCACTTCTGTCTGTTCAATCAACCATTCGGCGTATTGACGACGCTTGAAATGGTCAGTAGGCTTCAGCTCTTGAGTCAATTGAACCGTGTAAGCGTGTAAATTCAAATCTTTATTCAAAATTTGTATCAGTGATGTTCGTGAGATATTCAATTATTGGGCACGACGACGAGTCGAGGTTTGCTGAAATTTGCGCACAATTCTCCCGATTGTGGACACATTTGGTCGATTATGCTGACCAAAAAAATTACGAAGTGCACGAAATGTATTTTGATTTGAACGCCCATTTTCGTAAAAGGCTTCAACAATCTTAACGCGCTGCTCAATTGTGTACTCTCCATGGTTGAATTTGTCAAACACTGAAACAAAGAAATGTCAAATTAAGTTGGGCAAAAAACTTGACGTTAAGGTGTGACTCACAATTAACATCGTGCATTATGGTTGGACCACCCTTTATATTAGTTGTATTCTGCTGGAGCTATATTTACAAAAAAAAAACAGATTAAACGGAACCTTGGTGATTCTATGTTGTGCATTAATTCTATTTCGTACATTATGGCCTTGTTGAAGTAATTCCTTTCAATATTCGTTGAACGGTAACAATATTTTATAACTACTCTATATGCCCATTCTTTTTAGCGGGTTATGCGATGAATGTATTTTTTTCTTGAATTCTCTAACTTTACGGTAGGTGCCTGAACTTTTGTATGGTATTGCTCAGTTACGATTAACGTCCTGATTGTATAATTATTTTTAGAAGTTTTGATTCTTGTAATATTTATGTCATTGCAATATTTTTGGTTATTTAATAGATCATATTGGTTATTTGCTACAATTTTATCGTTACTGATAAAGCGTTTTTTAAATTTATTTTTTTCATTTATTTTTGCTATTTATTTGGGTATTTTCTTCATCTTCACTCGTTGATGTCATTCTTTGTAAGTGCTGACCTGGGTTTGCCGCATTTATGTCTTTATTATTATATGTAGCTGTTATTTGTTGTTAATGTTGAGGTAGTAGTATAAAATAATTATTAGTAATTTATTGATTGGGTGCAGCTTCAACTAATGTATATAATTATTCGTAATCAGTTACCATTACACATTTGATTTCTGATAGATTTGATGTCCATTCATATTGTTGCTTGGTCCGGGGCAATTGCCGAAAGGAAACATTATTCAAAATGAACGTAATAACGTAGTAACTTAGCATTTACAAACATACGTTTATCTAGGAATGTTTGATAATACTAACACGTGCTTGATATCATACTCGCAGAACTGATTTCAGATACGTCTTGACGCTTCGAAACTCAAGCGAGCAATCATGCTTTGAAATGAATGTGTATTTCTGTTTGTATAGAATCTTATTTTCTTTGTCTTACTAGTAGCATGTTTTTTTACATATACTTATGCTGGTCACTTAAAATATTTGTTTAATGTAGCGAAGTGTTTGTTATACATTTTATTATTTTTAGATAAATTAAATAAATTAGCTTCAAATAGACTACGTAAGTGTTACGCTGTATGTATTAATAATAATAAAACCATTTCCAAATATTTGTATTTATAACATTAAATGAAAAAAAACAAACAAGAAATCGTTTTATTAATAAACATGGTGTATATTCGACTTCGAAGTGTACAATAAATATTTAATGTTATCGATCTGGCAAATACATTCCAAAAGTAAATGATTCAAACATATAAAATCGCAAGATAGTAAGTAATGAAATGAATGCATTTTATCCAGTCCGTATTCTTGTTACAGTAAAGTAAAACCATACTTGTCAAGTAAATTACTTAAATACACACATTGAACATGAAAATCACTGAGGGCATATATTTCTGAATAAAAAGAAAAACAATAATTGCTATCTAAAATAGTAGCAAAACATTCTCTACAACATTAGATGAGGTAAAATATTCACATACCAATACTAAACAACGATAGCGAAATTACAAACAACTCTCAATTGAAGGAATAATAGGAAAATTTCATAAATTGGATTTGCACGAAAATTGTAATTAATTTAATGCAAAATTTCTTGCAGTAAAGCTAATAACAGTTCCAATAGGACCGATATGAAACAATGACAAAATAAAGCCGATACAAAAAGATAAAACAAATATTGCACATAATGAAAATATTTCTCCTCAAAGACGGCTCTTTCGCGCAGAAAAAATTAAGGAATTAAAAGACACTGAAACAACCCTTCTACAATCGATGTTCAAAGCACTGCATTGCAAATTATTAAATACAAAGTAGATGGTAAAGTTATATTTTGTGGTTTATTTTTATATACAAATACATGTATCCAGGTGCGGAGCTTGCCAGCCACGATATTCTGTTCCCCCTAGACGTGAGTAATAGAAAATCAATATATTTCAATCAATATATTTTCGCCCCTACACCTACATCGTACCTCGGGGCAAATTGTAGAAAATTTGTTGGACGTACTGAGCAACTCTACGTGCAGCTTCAACTTGCGACCATTGTCTGTTTGGATCTCTTAAAGAGCAAACGTTTTAAAAGCAATAAGCAAGTAGAGAAATTCGAATACCAATGCCTCCAGAAGCAACCCACCGTTTTTTTACAAAAGTAGCATAAAAATGTATCATTCTTTGGCTTAAATACGTTAATTGGGAAGAAGAGCTATGGAAAAAAGTAACCTCATGGGTCGCATCATTATATATCACTTCAGTAAAGTATGACAACAGAAGTGTATAACTTGCCCAAGTACATTTATAACATGGAAATTAGAAGTAAAAATAAAAAGGATCCAATTAAGTGTCTATCTAACAATTTTATTATTTAATCAGGTAAATGTTAAAAAAATAAAAAAGTTGTTAATTAGATAAGGTGCAGAGTTTTGCTATATAAGGTAAATAAATTAGAAAGTTTTATAAGCACAAGCAATAGGTTTTGCCTGAAAATACAAATCTTACAACGTTTTATAATGAATTTGTATTAAATAATAGAATAATAATGACATTTCCTATATAACACATTTATTTTAAAAAAATATAAAAATGTTGTTATCTAAGATTTTAACGATAGATAATAATCCTTTGAATATAATCTACTTAATAGTAACAACTCTGTTTATGCTCCAACTTTCATCGACATGTTTAATGTTTCAAACTTAATGACTTATTTTATGTTCCATTTTGTAGTTATTTGTATTTTACCACTCTATAGGCACTTGTATTAAGCTCATATTTAAACTTTATATCTTTTTTATACCAATGTAGTAGTTATGTTTTCATTAAGATTGCTTAACCAATGTACAGGGTTATTACAAAAGAATCATTGGGCTTTAAAAAGATATACTTTACAAAGCATTCAGATGTAATATTGAGAGATCAATGAAAATAGGAAAACACTCAAGTTTAAAATTTAGACTTAAAAATTTCGTTTTAAACGTCCAGGTAGCACGGACCTAGTTGGTGGAGCAGAAAACGACGAGGCAACATTTCATGTAATTGGAAAGTATATCGTTATAATCTTCGAATATGGGACACGAAAAATCTTTATACCATTATGGAAAATGGTGGTACTTTTTAAAATAAAAATGTACAAACTTTTTTTCTTCAGTAAACTGCGATGAGTGCAATATATCTAGATTTGTTGTAGTTGTGGATGTTTTCACAACTGTCAGAGGATTCCAACTTTACATTGCAACCACATTGGTATGCCTAACTATCTAAATGAGACCTCCCTTACCATTGGATTAGTGATAGAGAGGATTTGATATTGTGATTTTTTAAAGGTATATTAAAGGTTTTGTTTACGTGCCACGAGTACCAATAATATTAGAGAAACAGAGCGTTGTGGATCTAACTGGGTTACGGTTTAGACGTGTCGCAAAGAATCTCATACGAAACATTTGTGATGGTATAAATAAAATTTGAGCGTTTTACCGTCCCCTTCATGTATCATTTAATATTACATATGCAATACTTTATGAAATATACCTTTTTAAAATCCGATATTTTTTGTAGTAACCCTTTTTTAAAATTGTTTATTGTTACTAACCGTTATCGACTAACCTACAATTTTAATCTAAATTTCTTAAAACTAGCTACTTGTCTAAGATATCCTCATTGGTGTCTCTTAGTTACTAAGATGAAACACAAAATTACTATGCTCTGCTTTAACACTTTATCATTATACACTACACAAGGTCGGAAAATTTGACCCTTTTAAGTCTTCCTTTCAGATCGGTATTATCCAATAGTTGTAGCATCTGGGTATTGACATGGGAATAGAATCGTCCCTTGTGCTTTTTTGAAAACTTTTTGATTCCTTCTTGGACATTTGGCATTTTTAAATCCCTACGAAGGTGGTCATTCCGATAGTACTATGAAGCAGTAAAAATACCTTAGAGCATTTTATTTTGAAAAACCTGGATCTTATCTATGTTGCTCTTGGATGTACATCCCTATAGCTAAATCTCATAAGAACAGTGTGGTTTTAAGATTTGTTTGTATAAAAATAGCTTATTATGTTCCGACAGTTGCGATTTCCTCCCAATCAACCAGTATATTTTTTGTATTTGAAAATTAAGTTCTTTTCTTTTCTTTTATGTACTCATTTCCATCGGACACGGGAATCCAGGTTCATTCCCAGGTATTTTGCGGTGCAGGATGTTTATATTATTTATTGTTATAGGAAACTATTCATTCTACTTATAGGTGTGTGCCGATTTGCTCTCGTTGCTTTTTGTTCTTCATCTGTTAGTCTAATTAGTTATTCTACTGTACACTCCTTGAAGTTTATTAGCGGCCTCTCCGTTGTCATTGCCAAAATAGCTGTGTCGTCAGCAAACGTGGCAATTGTAACATTTTGAGTCTGTGAAATGTCGTTAGTGTACAGCAGATATAGTATGGACCCCAGTACGCTATCTTGGGGTATTCCTGCATTGATATCTCTCATGCTTGAGTATTATTTTTCTTGCTTGACGCAAAGCATTCGTTCCGATACATAAAATTTAATATTTCAGGATATTGCTTTGGCAACATAGACTTTAATTTGTACATTAGCCCCTCGTGCCAGACTTTATCAAGTCCAGAAATATTTTTTACGCCTTTTCTATAATGCCTGTTATGCGGCGTACCTGATTGACCGTCGAGTGCCTGTTTTAGTCGCTTCAAAAGCAGCTTTTCTTGACGTTATTGGGAGTAACAAAATGGGTCTGTACTATGAGGTTTTATTGGAAGGTTTACCCGGTGTGTGAATTATGATGACCAGAGTCCGGCACATGTTTTAGGCGGAGTGCTGCATGTATCAGGCAAGTAAGTTTTACCAATGCTTTCATAGGCAGCTTCTTAAGTATTTCTCCGGTTATGAGATCATATCCTGGAGCTTTCTTCGAACCGATAATGGTTCTAATTTCTTCTGCAACCTCTATTGGAGTTGTTAGTTCAATGTTTACTTCTGCGCCTTCGTGTTGTGGTAGTTGATTTTTGTTTGGCTATAAGGTTTGTTCTAGGTGGCTTGTAAACACTTCTGTTTTGCTGATTGTTTTTTGTCCAGCGTCTGACGATATGATTTGTAGACTAGTTTTTTTTCAATTTTTTAGTGGCTTCCAAAAAGAATAGTCTGTTGTTTTGTCATCTGTTAGTTCTACTAAGTATTTATTTATAGATTCATTTTTTTCTTCTTAGTTTTTGAACAGCACGGTTTAATCTAGTTTTATTGTCTGATGCCCTTGTTTTTTGCCACTTTTTCTCAATTTTCTTTTTTCAGCTACTAGTTTTTCAATTTTCATAGGATAGTTATTACCAAGAGTCAATCTTTTGATTCCAGATTTATTATCCCAAGCGGCCCGTTGTATCTTTAATACAATCTTTTTTATTTCTTGATTTAGTTGGTTTTTATCTTCAGTGGAACATTCAACTGTATACTGTTAGAGAAATCCTCTTGGAATCCTTTCCAGTCAAATTTTCCATTCACTAAAATTGGATTATGTTCTTCGCTTAATGTTAGGACTACTGTGGTGTAGTCAAAATCCAGATTAACATTCTCTTCAATTGCTGTGCAATTTGGTAAGATTTTTCTAGTAATAACAGAATCCAACAGGTCGGGGTTCTTTTCTGGATCGATGGGGCAATGCGTGGGGTTGTCTGTTGATTGGTAACAATATCCAAGCTGTGTGGCTGTTTTATGTAGCTCCTTTCACTTGGTAGCAGATAGCCGAGATCCTCACAGAGTGTAAGGCATTTTAATCACCGCCAATTGTAAATTTATTACCTAAGTGACTTAGAATATTAAGATAACACACTTTTTTCTTATTATGTCGTAGAGAACAGTATATTGCTGCTATAGTGATTTTTATAGTAACCATGTATATTTCTTTCCTAACTAAAGGTTTGAGTTTAAAGAATATTTCTTGAACAAAAGGTGTATGCAGTTTTTCATTTATTAGCAAATATCATCAGAAGATAACAGTTTGCTATAAAATCATTTACATTTCAGGTTTCTTTTGTTTGTTTGATCTGTCTTCGGTACTAATGTAACCTTATGGACTTATTGTACTCCTCTCATTTTCTTTACAGCACTTTTTCCATTTCCTTTGTTCCTTGTGCCAGTCTGTACAAGTCTCGTACGGGATATTTGCTGTACTCTTCTGCATTCACTTCAATTAGGTAAAAATACAAAGCGGCGTGAACAAAGAAATACTTTTAAAGGCACCAAGCGGAAAGTTTAACCACTCTCTTTCATAATCAAAGCCGGAGATTTTAGCTTTCAAACCTTACATTTTAGCCCTTAGGACTACAAAGTGAAACCTGAGCTCAGACCTTGCTTTGTGAAAAATGCCCTCGATAATGTTCGTCTGAAACATTTTTCGACGGTGATGCATTTAATGAATAATCACAGAGCTTTAGGGCGTGTGTAGGATAAAAGCAGTCATTCTGTAGCATTCGATCATTTCAGTAAATACCTCTGGACAATATTCAATTTTTTTTATTAATTCCTTAAGCGCTTTTATATGTAATCGAAAAACAATGTAAATGTAAAAATACATCTTTGTTCCTTTTTTTTTAATATGTCAGGATTTTTTAGAGCCGATATTTGATTATTTAGTATAATTTTTCGAGCACAGATTTTTCCAAGCTGCTCTCGTACGCGCCGCAGTAGTTCCTGGCTGCATACACTTATCTTACCTGCTGCCTTCATAAAGGTAGGGTATTGTTGTTTGGATGTGGTTTTCAAAGGGGCCAGGTACGTTAGTGGGGCAAGACGCGTGCTAACCGTTCGCGAACGGCTGAGTCGGGCTTGGAATTCCATCAGCTTTTATTTCATGTTTAGATGTCGAATAGAACGCGCCTGGCCTCCTCACCACACTCGCTCCCCGACGTTCGCGTGTCAGCCGCGCGTTTTTCGGGCGCTTTCCTCGGGCTGGAAAAGCTGGCCGTTCGCCCCCCGCGTTCCGTCCGGTCCGGGCGTGTTTGGTTATGGTTTTGAGTGGTCTGTGCGGCAGCTGAAGGATGTCGCGCGGCGCTCCTGCAGGCGGAGGATGAGTCGGCCCGAGCCGAGGAAAACCTAGCCGCGGACGCCAGTATGTTGACCCAAGTGTGTTATCACCGGTGGGAGCCGATTCGGTAGATACGGATGCGTCCCGGGACCGCGGGCTGCCGAAACGATAGTTGACTTATGACCGACCGCGACTAGTTCGAGATCCATCCGTAAATACGAACGACATTCCTGCCAAGTTCGCTCGAAAACATGTAAAGGCCAGCCTAGCGAGCGCGCAACGTCGAATATTTCCAATCAGTTGGGATTCCTCGCATTCCCGCCTTATTGAGGTTCGCAGGCTGCATGAGCCGGCCGCCCGTCATGAAGTACCACACCATAAGCACCAGCAGCTTGGCCAGCGAAGGGAAGAAGTCCACGCTCACTATTTACGCCAACAATGATTTTCCACACGAAAAAGTGAGTAGCAGTTTGCCCGTTCGCCTAACGATTTTAAGCAGTTCCGGTGGGAAAGGACCACTAATCGAATTTACTGCAGCCTTATTCATGTTGCACGAACGAAAATTAATTCCCGGGGAAGTCCTTGTCAAATTTTTTTTATCTTTTTATTAATGTTTGGCGTGGTCGCTATTACGAACAGAGCAAAATTCTATGGAAAATATAATCTCATAATCTTGCGATAACATACTGATAAAGCGCTTTTGTGTGATCTTTAAATAATTATAAACAACAATTGTATTCGAGAAAAATTCTGATACCTAATACAATCGTATTTCGCATAAAATGCAATAAAAACAATTCTGTACGCGTTTACATTTTTTTTAAATTAAATTATAATTTTTAACGAAATCTATTAAGGTATCATTAATTTAAAAAAACGAAAACAATTTTTTTCTGAGAACAACTATGCTTATATTAAAAAATGTTTAATTATATTGCATGAAGAAATTAACTAATAATTGAATGAACTTGCAAAAACTATAACTTAAAACCTTTTAGTCCTTGACCTTCTTTTTGACACTGTGTTAATAGCTGACCTACATTTTTTACTTCGGTTACAAAGCAAGTGTTTTAGATAAAACTCTAAAAAAATTACAAAAATCTAAAATTGGTAACTGCACATTTGTGTAATCTAAAGCTGCTGAAACAAAATGTAAATGATTACCTGTAAATATATAGTACTAAGGTAGAATTTTGAATTTGTAAAATTAGGACGGGTAGCAAATTCTTGTCTTTTAGTTATTCTATTTATTTTTATTTTTTATAAGAAGGTCAAAGTCTGAATAAGATTTTTGACGCCCTGGTCTACAATTTTTCACCCATCTCTTCTGAAATGTTTGCATGTATGAGAGGTTATCAAAAAATTACAAAGAAGTTGATTGTTTAAACAAAACATTTATTTGATTTTCAATTTTCGTTGCATACATACACTTCATTACAAAGTTTATATATCTTCACGCATCAATAAGAAGAAAGAAAAACAAATATCTATTTCATCTGAAAGCTTTTATTAAAAAACCATTTATTTTTCTGGTCTAACATTTAGCAAACCTTTGGACTGTTATTAAAGAGACTGTAGAAATTCACTCTCAATAAATAAAAAAGCAAGAGCCGTCATTTTTTCTTGTTTTTACGTTGATCTCAAAGTTTTTCACTCCAGTGCAGTTAGTAACTGCCAGACATTTTTAGAACGATAGCAGTATTGGAAAAAGTAGACTCTACGGTTCATTTCATGTTAGGAGTCTTTGTGATTCTGTTTTTTTTTTTTTGGTTTGGTATTCTGATCTTTTTTGTCAATGTTTTTAGTAACTCTTAATAATGCTGCTAAATGCACACATTCTTCAGGGAATATTTTCTTTAAATCAAAAGCATACTTTTTCAATAACTGATTTTCCCATATAAATCCGTAATTTCATGTATTTCTGTATAAATTGTTCTCTTTCATATTAAAATGAGCTTCAGTATCATATGTTTCTGTCAGAAAAATCTCTGCCTTTGTTTACAAATTTTGCTACATGTTGGGCCATAAAAAGATTGAATTTTGAAATCATCTAAGAAAGTTACCGTT
The DNA here is from genome assembly GCA_036346155.1 of Sinelater perroti. Lineage (NCBI taxonomy): Eukaryota > Metazoa > Arthropoda > Insecta > Coleoptera > Elateridae > Sinelater > Sinelater perroti. The sequence continues at coordinate 56,441,820 of JARFIY010000001.1, read as the reverse complement.
TCTTACACAGCCAAATATTTCATTATCACCACGAATTGGCAGCCCACGGGAAGCTGAAAACTTCACAATTTCAACTCTTAAAAGAACATTTCGCTAATGCAAAGCTTCTTCCTTGTACCGTTCTATTTTATAATTCCACTGTTTGAGAAACCGGACCTTTATTAATTTTGAAATGCACTCTCTGTGTTCGGAGTTGTTGCCGTGATCGTTTGTTATATGGTTATTTTGGCAATAATCGGACGAGTTCGATGCGAAAAAAGTTATTCCTCCATAGAGCAATTCGTCCGGTTGATTTTAAATAAACCAACTAATTGGCCCAAAATCTTTTTTGAGTGGAATACTGTCTTTCAGATTTTTTAAAGTTAGAATAATCGTTTTCTTGTATACTCTTGTAGGCTACCAACTTACGAAGTTCATCATTACACACTATAGTGCCAGGTCATCGAGTGTTATAATTGAGTCTACCTTTCTAAGAGTATTTTCAAAGCTCTTTGAGCTCAAAGACAAAGACATTACAATTTGGGTTTGAAGTTACTGAAGTCGATAGCGATTATTGTGAATGCTACACAACACAAACTCGTGCTTCTAGAATGAATCAGAAAGCCTTAGTGTTCGAACTCAAGAGAAATGGTGCGGATCGTTCTAAAGAGTTTCTTTGTGACATGCTATTTCTGTTATAATACAAATGTTTTTAAAAATTTACTTTATTTCGATGAACGACGACTGTATGATTTTACAATTTAATATAAACTATTCAAATGTTCTTTGATAGAGCTCGCTTTTTCGTTTACTCAACTCAAAATTTTGCACCCTCCAAATCCTACTACTTTAGACTGCAGCTTACTTAGCTTATGGGTTAACCAGGCCCTAAGGGTAGTGGTGTAATACAATCCCTACGTAAACAATTTTTATATTAAAAACATTTCGTACAATTTAAAAATGTGTAGTGATTATAATATTTGTTAATCTAAGTAATCTAAAAATAAGTTAATTAAGTGAATCTTTACAAATAGACAAACACGAGATAGAAAGGAAAATTTATGGAATTACTGCTAAGTTATTGATTTGTTCAAATATTTTTGTACCATGGATTTGTTAATGGTGTAATTTCTTCTTCTTGCGGTGCCTATTCGGTGCAGATGTTAGCAACCAACATGTATATTCTAACTTTATTAGTTGTTAACGAAAACCATTGTTTTAAATTCTCTAGCCAAGAGTTGCTTCCTTTAACTTGGGCCTCTTCTTTCGCATATTTTGCCTTGTAAGATTAGTTGTAGTAAGTTGTATCGAATCTTGTGATCTGGCCTAAATACTCAAGCTTGCGCTGTTTAACTTTAAAAAGGATTTCATATTTTTTATTTAGTTTTCGTAAACTCCGATATTGGGAACATGGTTTACCCACGATATTTTCAGTATCCGTCTGCAGCACCACATTTCGAAAACCTTCAGTTTTTTCATTATTGCTTCAATTAGTGTCCATGATTCAACTCCATAAAGAAGGACTGAAACGCAGCATCGTAATAGACATATTTTGGTTGTTAACGTAAGTCACGGCTCTTAAAGACTTTTGTCATTTTACTGAAGGACGCTCTAGCTGTCTCAATGCGTTGCTTTGTTTCTTTTGAATGATCCCATTGATCGTTTGTGTTGGTACCCAGGTAAGCATAACTAGTTACTTTTGCTATTGATTGTTGGTTCAACAGTAGTTGTCCAGGGGGGATTTGGTCTTTACTTATAGTCATGTATTTTGTTTTCCTAACGTTGAAGTCACGATCGTATTGTTGGCTTGTATTAGCTACACGTTGTACTAGTGTTTGTAATCCATCTAGACTGTCCGTAAATATAACTGCATTGTCCGCGTATCTTCCAAGGCTGATTTCATAATTTCTTCTGAATAAACATTGAAAAGCAGGGGACACAGGGCATAACTCTGTCTCACACCTCGTATTTCCACTTCCTCTATTAGCTCGTTCTCAATCTTGATATTAGCTGCTTGACTATAGTCCAGACCTATTGCTTTTAATATTGACATTAACTTATCATGTCTCACTCTGTCGAACGGTTTGCTGTAGTCAAGAAGGCATACATGCACTATGCAATTGATATCTCTGCATCGCTGAATTAACACATGAATTGCAAAAAGGCTTCTGACGTACCTATTGCGTCCCGGAAATCAAATTAAGTGCGTGATAGATGTGCTTTACATTTGTTGTCTGTTCTTTTGTGTATAAATTTTAAAAATATTTTTAAAATATGGCTCATTAGAGTTATTATTCTATGTTCCTTGCATTTTCTCGCATGAGGCTTCTTGGGGGAGAGTTATAAAGGTTGACCGTAACCAGTTTCTTGGAATTTTATCGTTATAAATTTTATTAACTGTTGAAGTAAGCAATTTTCATCGTTCATCAACTTTAAAAACTCCGCATATATGTTGTCCGGTTCTGTTGCTTTACCCTTTTAATTCTTTTTATAGCGTCTTTTACTTCATCATTTGTTATAGGTGGCCCAGTATCACATTCTATTGTAAATGTTGCCGCATTACTATCGTCTTTAAATGTTTTTTCTATGTATTCGAACCAAGAATCTTTTATTTGCTGTTTGTCAATAATCAGGTTTCCGTTGTCATCCGTTAAGCGTATTCGTTTCTTTGGTTTGATAAGTTCTGTCTCTAGGTTTTCTATTTTTAGGCATTGCTCTTTAAACCATTTGTTTTTGCTTCCTTAATAGCTTTCATTATTTCTCTATCAAGTCTGTTATATACCACTTTGCCTTTTTCCTTTGCTTATCTTCTCTTTTCCATCATTTCCAGTATTTTATCGGTCATCCACATTTTCCTTTTCAACCTCCCTGTCCGTAACTAGTTATCTAAAATCTTTTTGTTGATTTCTTCAAGTTTTGTAATATTTTCTTTTGGATCAGTCTCTATTTGATTATTTGATTTATTTTTACTTTGATGTGCTGCTGTGTTCCTTGTTGTATTTGTGTGATTTTTATTTGTATTATGCCATATTTGTTGATTTTTGCTGGTTTAACCTTTTTTAATCTAAATTTTATTGTGCCAATGACAGGTTTGTAGTCCGGTTTAATGTCAGTTACAGGATCTGTCTTAATTGATAGTACTGCATTTCTAAATCGTCTATTTATCATAATGTAGTCTATTTGGTGTGTCTTGTATATAGTCGTCTCTCGGGTAGCTTGAAGTAGATGTTGGTAATTACTAGTTGTTCGTCTATTGCAAATGCTCAATCGCCGTGTTCATTGCGTCTGCCCAAACCAAACGGATCTTGGCGTTAAAGTCTGCCATGATTAGTGTTATGTCTCTTTGGTAAGTTTTCTTAAAACATTTATTAGGTCATGATAGAATAGTTCAATAATTTCTTCTGATTTGTTGCTACTAGGTGCGTAATCCTGATTAATGTTGGTTTTTACGGGGGTAGAGTTTAATTGAATAAGAATTGTTCTCTCTGAGATAGGAGTAAAGTTCATAACCTGCTTGGCTATATGCTTATTTATAATGATACCTACTCCATTTTTGTGTTCTCCATTTGTATTTATAATGGTGTAGTTTAGTTTACAAAAACCTTGTGCTCCTACTGATGGCAGAAATAGAAAATGGAACGGTTATCAAACCAATTTATTTGACGGAATGTTGTTTTTGGAAATGAATTACCACGGTTTTCTACAATAAATTTTTGAATTGTGAATTTCAATGATTTTTAAGTGACTACGGATACTATATTTATCATTGGAGATTAAAATAAAAAATACGGTGTCAGTTTTCTAAAATGGAAAAGCTCAGGCCATAACACTCAACACTTTTAGATAAGCTGAAATCGCCAGTTCCAGAAAAGTGTCCTGGAACGACAAAAAAAAGTGTTGACTCGCAAGAACAATACGTCGAATAATTTAAATACTATTTTTTAAATAAAAATTGATTAAAATAATGCATAAAATGCCTCTGAATCTACCCTCTTGTTTTGATTTGACTCTTCTAGACTTGTTGAAACTTAAAATATTCGTGATTTGAAGCAAATCGTAAAGGTAAAGGCTATTTTGAGATTCTTAAACTCGAAAAGAGTTATTTTTTGATTCTTTTGTTTTATGAGGATTATTTACTTTTACTAAAATTTTCAAATTACTTTAAAATGCAATTTTAAGCTATTGTTTATTTTTTATCGTAACTAGTGAAATGCATTAGCTGCTTGCCTATTTCAGTAAACGTATAATAAAAATACAATATATATATTGTTACAAATTACAATAATATACAGTACTGTGTGTGCTCGAAAATCCCCCTGATTAATCTGCATCTTGTGATAGTAGCCACAAACAGGGCACTCAATGTCACTGAACAATGAAACACCGCGAGCTAACAAAACCCATTACAAACGCAACCGCACTGATGTCATTCAGATAAGGATTCCTGAAAGTATCCGCTTCTGTGGAGCAATGCAAAAGTGTTTGGTGCTTGGCAGCATAAGCGTGTGATTAATAAAATATTTGACGTTTCCCGAACGCATAAGGTTGTCAAATGAGTCAGTATAGGAAAGGATATTTGTTTTAAAACCGGCATACATTTCTTTAGTCCAATTCATAATCATTATTTTAATATTTAAGATCCATAAAAAGCAGGAAATGCCAGTCTAGGCAATTACCTAGTAAGTTAATTAAAAGGAGCAGTTCCATTGTTGTAACTCTGTAACATATTGCGATAATTTTGTAAATAACAGGATCAGGTTGTTTTCTGCAATTCCAAAGTTTGGGAAACATACAAATAAATTTAAGTTATTGCACTTAAAATATGTGATAATTACTTGTAATGGCGTTTTTTATTTTTTACGCTTCATAACCGTACTTGGCTTTTAAAGAAATTACAATAAATTTGTGTCGGAAAATATGTACAACTCCGCAGAGTAGCTGGATTCTTTCAAAGCAATTAGAGGAGTGTTAACTCCATTCATTTGAAGCCGCTTTGTTTTTACATTGTTTACGAATTAGACGTACCGCGCTAATAGTTATAGGCGTGCTTGGGCTGCTTACAACGAGAGATGCAATTAGAGCGAGTTACGTATGTAAAAATGAGCAACGTTGTTTACTACTTACGCTTTCGAACATCTGCTTCCATAATTACGACATACGAAGCTTCTCCTTCATTAAAGTTAATTTATTTTAATTGTAAATTTGGTTCAACAATAATTAGGTAGAAACTGAACGTGGCGGCCGTACTTTTGCATTATTTTAGTTTTCTTATTACGGTCATTTGCAAAATGCGCTATTATTTATCATTAGCTTCGCGATCACACGAATGTAATTAAGTTACTACAATCAAGTCTTAATTGTTTATGTAGCAATGCTTTAAGTTCTCTTGTGCCATAACGTTGTTTATTGCAAGCGGTTGAGACGTCACGCGGTTTAGTTTCTATGTAATACTGAGATTGTGAGATAAACTGAAAATAAATTTTGCAATAGAGCGCTACGGACCTTTACTATCTCTTAATCTACCGAGCCATTGGCCAATTTGAAGCACTAACAACGTTTAACGACTTGTGTTGGTTTCACATGCCTTGTTGAGTAGCATATATCTTTGTATACATAGAATCCGTAGACAAGAAATTGAATGAAAATTTACGGCTAATAAATTTTTGTACTGGGTACGAGATAATAAATACAATTTTTGAAAAACTAATTATAAAAAATTTATTAAACACAAAAAGTTTACTTTTAGATATAGTGATGTTTAACATTAATGAAAATTATCTTATTAAACTACACTAAGTTTACTTATAGTCTTACGATATGATTTAATGATGAATATATCATAGAGGTTGTAATCGGCGAATCAATGCTACATTGTGTCTCCCTGGGAGAATTCTGTTTTTAAATACATTGGAAATCAATTCGAAATTGTTTGCAGTACGGTGGGGTGTGGCTCCATCTTGTTGGAAGCAATAGTCCGCAACCATTTTCTGGTGTGAAATTTCAGGGAAAAATTCTTTAAAATATGTTCTTGATAAACAGTTTCATCTACATATTTCAGAAGAAAGAATGGCGGGATGATGCTTCTGTAAGTGATTGAGCACCACACACTGACTTTTTTGGGTGAAGTGTTCTAACTTCAGTCAGAAGATTTTCTTTACCCAAATAGCGATAGTTCTTATTGACATATTCATCCAACTGAAAATAACACTAATCACTGAAGTGAATGCGTTTTAAATCGATTGTTTCTTCTCGGTATTTCTCCAACATCAGATTAGCAAAAGTCAATCTTTGGTTGAAATTGAGCTGTGTGAGTGGGTATTACACTTGGATTTTTTAGAAAAACATTTTCAAATCCACTTTTAGGATCTTCGCTTATATTGAGAGGAGTTGCTCCTCTTCTGGAGGAAGTAGTGGACTGATTTTTACGGAGCTCTTGTACTGCCACAACGGCCTTGGGAGTGGCCGTCGAAATCGGTTTAACTTTAAGTATTTTTTACGTACGTTTGCAGTAATCTTTAATTTTTCCCTAGATTAATGTTGGTAGCAATAACAGAATGTTTGTTCTGATTCTGAAATTGCATAACCTAACTTTAGTACTATTGACATTTTGGCTTTGTTTTTACAACGAATAGGGGCTATTAATTAAGTTAGTAAATATGCATCTGTTTCTACACCATAAAAGAGATATGCAGTGGCCCGATAACCACGGCCTGCCGGCTAGTCGGCAAGGAGCGAGAGCGGCTCCGACGGTATGCACAAACGCACGGACCTCCTCGTTTAAATCAAGAGCTCAGAGCGCGGCACGCCAAATTTCATATCGGCCGTCTTTGCTTACTTTCCGTTCAAATGTATAGTCTGTCTTTGTTTACTACGCACGGACCTCCTCGTGTAAATCAAGGGCCGAGAACCACGCTACATTACTTTGTTTACTTTCTGTTCATATGTATAGATAGATAACATTACACACAAAATAGAATATCATTTGTAACAAATGACCATCACAATTGCTTTTGCCGAGTTAATACAATAAATTTTTAATAAATTTGGTTTATCAAATTATGTTGCATATTATTTATAACATGAATTATGATTTCTTTGAGATTTTCAATAATTTATGTCTTTTTCGAATAAAAAAATAGACAACGTAGTTTCATAAAAAAAGTTTAATAGGATCAATTTGCTAAACAGTTGGTTAGTTGACATCTACATTTCTCGAAACCAATTTATCATTGAACTTTCACTATAAGACATGATTTTGATAAACGTGACATTATTTTGCAAAAGCTGCATTCTAAAAAAATCAAATTTATACAATTTACGCAAAATAAAAAAAATTATCGAAAGGTGTCGTTCACCAATAACAGCCATAGCTTTTATTTAAAAAAGGGTCAATTGTTTGACCTTTGAAAATCACATCAAGAAAGTAACTATTTATGAATGTCGTTAGACTGTTGCTTTATTCTTCTTATTAAGAGATTTTTCTAGAAAAAGAATTAGTTTTATCAAATCAACAAACTTATTGATTTCCGTATAAAATTCTCCACTTAGTCTGAATAGTACTTGACCTTTGAGAACGCCATGAAATCATAATTTATTATTTTTAATGCTCTATTCCCATACAATAGCAATATTTGTTTTATGAACTGCAGTACATTGGTGTGTTGAAACGTGTTGGTCAATAACAGAGCTATTGGCTATAAATATGAACGAAACAACAAGACTTTAGTGGATTTTGTTGGCTATAAACTTAATAATAATTTTTAATCATTTTAGTGCCTTGACCATTGTGTATCTACTTATGATGATTTTATTCCCTTATTGAAAATATAACCAGCATGCTATTTTGTTTGATATCATAATGTATACCTATACACTAAAAACATTCTTCTGTAAATTAACAATTCATCAGTTATTTTTACTTTGCCTTCAAATTATTTTTATTTACTAAACCACTGGTTTCGTATAGAATTATCTAGCCTAAAGGACAAATTAAAATTTATTAGTCAGAGATTTGGCAGATACAGTGGGTAGGGAAAACTTTTATTCACTTACCGGTATTTTATTATAAAATGTCTTTGTCCGATAAGCTTAAGTATTGCCTTGAAGAAAAAAATGTTTCTCTTTGTACATGTTGGCAGTTTATCCTGAAGTTTTTTCCCCGTTTAAAAGTAAATGATTACTGAAAACTGTAGCGTTTTCAGGCGTAATACATTTTTAAGACCTTGTGATGTGGGCATTTTTATGATAAACGAGGGTTTAATTGAAATTAAATGTTTTTTTATTTATTTTTTGCTTTTCATTTAAATATAGAACCGAAAAAACAAACTGCCTGTTTTGTCTGCGGTGAACTTATGTGAAGATCATCTTTGCGACACGACTTTTTTTGACACAATTTTATATGAACCAAAAAAAGCAAATTAACAACTGTTTGCAGATGCATTTATTGTAAAAGGCAAATAAATAATTACATTTACAAAACATTTATTCACTAATGTATGGCCCTATCTTGGGCTCTTAAGAGCTCCTCCATTCTTCTTGGCATCGAGTCATACAACGAACGAATGCACTGCATTATATTCATTATTGATATATTCTCATCATTCAGTCAGATTTTGTAGAATGATATTTCAGACTCGATCAGTGGAAGGTTAGGATATTTGGGCTGGCCATGGGAGAGTTTTTATTGTGTTTTGTTGAAGGAAGTTTAGTATGTTATGTACTACATGTGGCCGAACATTATTTTGCTGGAAGTTTGATTGCAGGATTCTCTAAAGGAAAAGAAGTGTCACTGTAAGACCGCGTCGATATAGGTCTGACTCATAATGTTGGCTCTAACTATAACTAGAGGTAATCTACTATCACATTTGATAACTTTTATACCATAATACCCACAGTTGGCGTTGTATACCTCGTACGAATATAGTATTTTTTATGTTCGGCTATCGTTTCTGTTTAAACAAAACCTGGATGTATCAAAAACGATTTTTGCCATTCGTGTGCCCGTTGACGCATTCCCTTGCCCAATGTAACCTTTGTTTCCGGTGTAGAGAAGTCAATGGTAGTAGCAAGAAAAGACGTTGTGTTACTAGTCGCATTACGAGTAATCAACGTTCAACAGAAGGGGAAAACAATCAATACCGTGCATTGGTCTATCATTGTTCCACTAAATTCCACTTGAATTCACGCAAACCTCTGAACAAGATGATCCTCCCGGTTGGTGATTCTGCGAACTACCCCACACCCGGTCCTCGCGAATGACCACCTTCTTCAACCCATTGGTTCTCTATTTGCGCCACAGTACTGCTATATGGCAACCAATTCTTTAGCCTATTCCTCATGTAAGCGAACATTAAGTCTTCTTCTTTTATCAACGACTATATGAGGTTTTATACCTGATATCACTATTCCCCCAGACCTCATATCCAAGAAACGATATAAACAAATTTCGGACATACACAAACATATAGTTTTCTGATTTTAGTATCCTTTTTTTTTGATAATGCTGGAATTTGAATATACAGGATTTATTTAAATTTAATGATTTCTCTAATTTTTCAAAATTGGACAGGGCCTAATTTTCCTATTGAAGTAGTGCTTCATGTGCCAAATGTTTCTATTTTGCAATAGATTTGCAAGTCGATAATTATCTTCTAAAACATTTTGACATCCCCAATTTAACGGAAGACTTGAAAATTTTTCTTCGTGTTGTTTCCTGTTGTAAAAGGGAAATGCATTAGACATATCTCATTTAGCTAAAATATTGTTATATATTTTTACTTCTGATTCAATTCAACCATTAAACTGTGACAAATGTGGACCTGAGATGTTTTATAATAAATTTTCCCCTCTTCTGTCAACAGTTTAAATATCTTTGAATTACACGGGGAAAGAGCAGTGTTACTACTTTAAAATTACTATGGTTTTCGATATAGGAAACTGTAAGTTGAAGTACTTGTAGTAATAGTTCTTTGTTAAAAGTGTACATGTTACTTTTATAGTCTAATAGAGCCACTTCTATTTTTTTTTGTATGGCAAGCTATGTAAGAAATGAGCAATCAATAATTTTAAGGGTTCTATAGCTGCAGGGATTTTAGGGTTCGAATAATGATTAATGCGTATTGAATATAAACGAACTACGATTCCGATAACCTAATTCATCCTAGACCAAACACAATTCTTTGAATACAAATCTTTTAGTGCTCTATACCTCTATGATGAATCTTTTTAATTTATAAAGAATGGTAGTGCTTGAATTTTTGAAGATTACTCCTTTCTCTAAATGTACGTCAAGCCTTATTTTCCAGTCTGAAAATATAGGAGGTAAAGCTTGCTTTTTAGCTCCTGGCTTTTTTTGCTCTACTTAACAAGTAACTGTATTTGTCTTTTCTTATTTTGTAATTTTTTACAATCACACATGTATCTTCTGTCACTGATAAACTCTGAATCAACATATTAACATGAACTATATTGCCATTATACATATAGGTATCTACCAAAAAATACACTTAATAAAATATTCATAATGTTGAAGTTATAATATAATTTCTGGAAGCGAATTGGTGGGGAGCGTGATCCATTAAAAGTAACTGTTGTCCCATAAGCAAGCCGATGGGATCATAAACATCCAAAAACAATAACATACCATTAGGTAGATTTCGTAGAAACATTACCTATTACAGAAATCTTCTAAAAAATGTTACTGCAGTTTTTTGTTTCATCCCCTCAGACTTCGAATTCCCGACTTTTAAACTGCCTTAACTAATTACACTTGAATAAAATTTAGCACATATATTTATTGAACCAATGTTTCGGCTAAATTCGTTAATGGGCAAGATCGATTAAATAAGAAAACAACTTTTCCAACTTTTTTGCAATTTCTACAGGTTTAGATCAAAATGTATGTTCTTAGATAGATAGTTTTGAGAGAATGTGTATCCACCCGATAGTATTCCAAGTAAAGTTCAGTATGCTGTTTGAAAGCTTAAAAATTGTGGTTTTAAATGATACCACTTTGATTGGAATTGGACTTGGTCTGACAAAGTTATGGGCCTACGAATATGTGGAGCACAAAAGAGTTGAAAGAGAAAAGGTGATTATGAAAGGGGAAAAAATTAAATCCTTAGTTGAAATTAATTTAATGATTTTTTCAATACATGGGGTTACCACCTTTACTTCTAATTGCACTTTTCAAGCGATTACGCATGAATCGAATAACTTTTCTTCTGCTGTCTTGAGAAATTGCTTCCAACTCTTCAATCAACGCCGCTCTCAGTTTCATCACGCTCCCTGGTGCAAGATTTCTGTGCCGGACTCTTCGCTTAAGCTGATCCCAAACATGCTTAATTGGATTCAAATCCGGGCTACATAGAGGCCAGTCTATTTTCGGTATACCGACATCAGTCACTCGCGTAGTGTGCCATCGCAACTCAGTTTTTCCGTGCGTGGAAATGCCCGCCCAGAACAAACAAGAGTCACCTACATATGCGATAGTTTCTTGATTACAGCAATGAGAAAATATTCTAATTCTGTAGACCTGACGTCTCCTGTCGTTGCCATGTAGGCACATTCTGGACTCATCGGAGAATAATATCTGACTCCAATGACCGAAGTCCCACTCGAGATGTTTGCGAGCAAATTCCAGTTGGCTTTGTTTTTGGATTGCAGTCACCTTGTGACCCGAAGCTGCCTTTTGTTTGGGTCAGCTTGGGTGTCTTCAGTCTTCTTCACACTGTCCAAGCGTTGGCGACGACACCTCTGACCGCACTCAGCTCTTGTTTAAGGTCAACGCCAGTCATATTTCGATATCTGGGGGATATTGAGATGAGAAATCGATCTTTTTCTCCGTTATCGCCTGCTTGTCGGCGAACATAGCCACCGATTTCCCGGTACCGACACCATACTCTCGACACAGCTGATTGCCTCTGGCTGAGGTCCTCTCTCAACAATGCAACTGCCTGGGCTGTTTCAGCGGCTGTGATGCTTATTTTCTTGCGAATCACTAGAATAATTACGTCACTTACTAACTTACGTCAACTTTGGATAAGTGACTGAGATAAATTACCGGATTGCAAGCATATTGTAGGCAAATCATAGTCGTCGTGCACGTGCGTTCCAATTAGCAGAATCTCATTTGTAACTCCTTGCACATTAATGTTTTTATTTTTATTTCTCTTAGACTGAAAGAAAAGACGAAAATAGGCGTGCAGCTAAGTGTATATACCAAAGTACATATTTTTTTTATTTCTGCGTTTAACTCGCGTCAAGTTTTGATAATAATTATTTACATGAAATAACTATATTACATAATTTATTTGCATCTTGGGGGATTTGTCACAAAGGATTTTTTTGTTCGTGCTATCCTGCTTTGAGGACCTACAGAGGTTTTATGTGATCTGTTCTAAAAGTTCGAGCCTGTTATACAAAAATTACAATATCGAAAAATTTTGTATACTTAATGAAAATGATACATTGAAGAAGTAAGCATCTTGAGATCTCACATACGTCTTTCAGTTTTATTTCCACTGTTCAAAACATTCTCCAAATTGACATAATAGGGCGTTGGCAATACATAGCCGGGTGTTCTTTTCATTTAACTGTATCATATACTGCGTGCGCCTAAATTAGGAATATATTCAGCACTTATTAGCTTGGTATTTATCGTATTCGTTATATAAAAAAAATATTTAGCAAGCTCTAAATTAGCTTTATTCATTTTGTTTAAAAATAAGCAATGCGCGCAAGACGTAGACTCCGCACTTTTTGTGATGACTTTACATTTCCATAGATTTGTCTTTTAATGATACATTAACTTAAATGGAATTATTTTTGTTGGGAAAACCTTAAGTTGCGTGTTCTTGTAAATATATTATAAACAGTACAAAAATCAATTTTAATTAATATTTTTATTATTTTAGTAGCGTAAAGATGTTTTTATTGATCAAATGTTAAATAACCTATTAACAAGATCCAGTATGGTTGAATAGTTAATATTAGCAATGATAAATTTAATGCTCAACGAACTTAAAAAGTTCGTTACTGAATTCTATGTCTGTCTGTCGGTCAGTCTGTTGGTCCGTCACAAAATTTGAGATTTTTTAAAATTTGAAAATGGATTCTTATAGGAAATTTTACGCTGATTTCGAATTCGAAATTAAAAAATTTTTATTCTCTAATAGTTTTCGAGATATTCGACTTCGAATTTCGGGAAAATTTTCGACATTACGATTTTAAATGTAATTCTTATAGGAAATTTTACGCTGAATTCGAAAATAAAGTCGAAAAATTCTATGTCGAATAATTTTCGAGATATTCGATTTCGAATTTTTAATTTCGTTCTGGGATTGCTTACAGAGCAATCTCTTCGCCGGCCCCATGTTTATGTGTGAAACTGCATTTTATAATTTAAATTAACAATTTAGCTTACTCTGCCCTGGTACAGGCGTGATGTAAAGTATACAGTAACTTTATTAATGCACAGCAGTAAAGTTAGTTTTATTTTTTGTAATAATCACCTTATAAGTAATGAGTAAATAAACTGCCGTACTCAGCTTTAGTGTTTATTTATATAACCAGAACCACTGGCAGTTGTAAAATTGGTACTAACTAAATTACATTTATGTTAACAATTATGTCCTTGGCATTTATTGCATATTACTTCTATGTCTATATACTTAAACCTATGAACTAACCCACATCTTACACAATTTGACCATACTTGAAACATTGTTAACGCAAAGATTTATTCCTTACGAAAAATTGTTTGTTTCTGTTTCAAGAATTCTATATGAATGCTCTGATTTTGATTATGTGCATGTACGTATTTTATCGGATGTTATTTTCGATGAGATACTTGTACTTATGACAAAATGAAAGATTATATATATATACACATATCTACACACGCATGCACCCACACACACGTATATATAAATAATGGCGCTACAGCCCTCTTCGGGCCTTGGCCTTCCTCAGTTTTCTTCCACATTCATCTCGATTCATGGTAGCTTTCTTCCAGTTAGAGACGTTTAGAATGTTTTTTATGTCCTCTGCGACTTTCTACCGGTATGCGCCCTTCCACTCTCGATTCGAGTGCACTCCTTAACATTCTTTGCAACCACATTCTAACTACATAATCGACCCACCGTAGTCTTTGGATTCTGGCGAATTAAAATACGAAGATCTTTTTTTTCATATAGATCGCGGTTGTATCTTGATCTCTACGCTCCATCTTCTTGCTTTAGTCCAAATATGCGCCCCAGAATTTGCTTTTCGAATGCGTCAATGTAGTTTGGCATGTTCTGTGTTAAGACCTATCTTTCGCATCCATATGCTATTATAGATCTGATAATGCTCTTATAGATTCGAATCTTATTCTTTAGGTGTACATTACGGGATTTGAATATGTATAGGAGAGCAAAGTATGCTTCATTTACCTGGGCGATCCTTCTTCGAATCTCTGGTTCCTCACTTCCATCTTTGGATAGGTTTATTCCCAGGTAAGTAAAATTTGTTATTTGCTCCAGGTTGCCGCCACCAAAGGTTATGTTTTGCAGCAATCTATCTGAACGTGTTTGTGTTAGGATTGTGTTTGGGTTGATTGTCATTTCCTTTGTGACATACTTAAGGCTAATGTTGAAATGTATTGGGGCCAGTCCTGTTTTAGACCCTGTGTTATTTCGAATGGATGTCATCTGATTCTGTATTCTTACTTACGCCATTGTCTCTGTCATCGTTGTCTTGATTAGTCTGATTAATTTTTCTGCTATCCCAAATTTGTTCATTATTTTATAGTTTCTCTCTTTTGATGGAATTATAGTCCTGACGGAAGTCGACAAATATTTGGTTTACCTCTATATCATACTCCTATGCTCGTCTCAACATTTCCTTGACCTTGTTTGATATTCGCCGACGAGGTTTTCCGAATACTTTTGTGTCCTCTTAGTTAGTACGTAAGTAAATATTTTGTATGCGGTACATAGGAGTGAGTCCCGCCGATAATTTTTGCATGTAGCTTATCATCTTTTTATGGATAGGGATAATTATACTTCTTTTCTAGTTTTCCGGAATGTTCTTTTCGTTCCAAATTGTTATTATCGGTGCGTGTAGTTGTTCGACAAATTTATATAGCCTTCTTATATCTTGAGGGTTTTTTCGCATACTACAAATGAATAGCTTGTTAAGATATCAAAAGAACAACTTTTGCTACTAACATCAGTGACTAATTTATCTTTATGTTTTGTAAGTCATTTGCCTCTACGCAAAGAATTGTATCTTTATAGCAATTACATCACATTGGGACATAAATATTTAAATAATCTTATCTCTATTAACATTAAAGTAGTTGAAACTTCGATAGTTCTTTTATTAGTAAAATATAACATAGAGCTATTTTACATAAATATTGTTCCTGACTATACTCATTGGTTCTCATTATCAATTTGAAATATTAATATTATTTTTGTATTTGTGGCTTATACGTCGTTTAATAAGAACGTTATTACTATTTTACACAATAGCATGTTTGTACAAATCTTTAGACACTTGCATTTACGTCTATAATAAGAGGTCTGACAAAATTTACGAATAACTAGAAAAATCTACAATGGTAATATCAATTTTTCACTATGTGAACTTTGTGATTTTACACATAGCACCGTTTTATCAGTCTTTTTTTATAGTAAATTAAAATAAAATAAAAAATACGAGTCTATGTTGAGAAAATACAAACTTTCGCATCGTAATAATGATTTCCATTACATTTTATTACCATAAATTTTCTTGTGATTTGCGTATATGAACAATTTTTCATTGTGTTAAGATTAGATAGAAAAAGGTTTGATTTTTAACCGAGTGAGATGTTCTCCGGCGATAAATCATGAGGCACTAATTTGCTTAATCGTTACTACCTTACTGGTATCAATATGATCTTATGTTTTTTTCGTTTACATTACAATAGGTGAATTACACAATCACATTTTCAAATTTTTGTCATTCAAAGAAAAATTATATTCTAGATTTGAGTGTATCCTCAAATAATCTTAAAATTAATAAATCTATAATTAGCAGATATAATGTTAATACTTTTCTTATTGCTTGTAGATTTGCGTGCAGATTTTTTGTATTGTAATATTTTGCTAAAGAACATTTAACAATTCTAGATGTGAAATGTAAAGGTTAGAAAAATTCATTCCTACTTACTCATCGAAGGCTACGGTTTTAAAGCGGTGGTACACTACGAATGACCAGCGTGTGTGAAGTAACGGTAAATTTCATCTTCACCTCCAGTGCTTTAATAGAACCATAGTAAGGTGAAAATAAAACGGCCAGCCATTAAATCGTAATATTAGCTGGAGGTCTTTCAACATACTTGTATGCCCATTCCAACCGGTTTTGTTTTCTATTCCAAAAGCTTCAAGAATTTCCTGAAAGTTTATGGGCAGTTGAAGCCGCACCGCTCGCCCTCGGTAACAAGAGCAATTATAAAGCAATCACAGATTGGCGTGTCGAACGGCAGTCCATTTGCTTGCTTATTGTTTATTGCTGGCGTGTATCGGCTGGTATTAACATATACCGCGGTTCAACAATAGGAAACATTGTGCAATATGCACGAAGTATGCAAGCTGACTTATTGCAACACGATTTAGTAAATCACTTTGACATATCTAGGTTAGTCGAAGGCTTTAGCGCATTCTTTGTGCACCGAAGTGCTCAGTTGCGGATTGGCTGTTTACCCAGAGAAACGATTTATCCATGCCATCCTATTTAATGGAAATAATCACTTTTAACGCTGATTTTGAATAATTGCAGAATAACGTAACTAGAACCATAACCCCGAATTGGCTACCAAACAGCGAAAACTGGAGCAGAAAGTGCTCCACATTCGAAAGGAACCTACCTTCTTCAAAATGCCACGGGACGTTGGCTTTTAATACATGTCATATTGCACTCATCCGCGGACTACCTGAACTGAATGCGCCAGTTCCGTTATGACAGACTGCGGCGGCACTGTTGTGATCTGCGTTTTTGCTTAGTCCGACCGATTTGCAAACAACCTCCGAATCAGTCCGACCACCTAGGAAAGTTAGAATGTGGGCTGAAGTTGAGGAAGGCAAGGTCAAGATTGTGGTTATACGCTTAAGAAAAGATTGTAGAGCTGATATGGCAAACATAATAGTTGATCTGCACCCGTGATGAAATTGCTTCGTCGATTTTGCTTCAAGGTAAACTGTGTCGCTACCCATGTTTACATAATCATTCTGGTTTCCTATCCATATTTGTAGTTAATCAAATAAAATACAGCAATATAACATGCATAATACTGTACGATTATAAATGATAAATGGACCTATAGGTATTAAAAAATCTGTTTTAACGCTACATCACTAAAGTAGAGTGTAAGTAACTTAAAAGTTCTTGCTTGTAGTTCCACTTCTAATATATTACATAAAGTATTGTCAGTTCCTTACAGCCTATCTTTGACAGGGAAATATGTGCTTTCTGAAGTTCTACTTCATATCAGTTATTATTTTAAAATAAGTAAGTTTTAATGATAACCCAGTACACTGCTCAGATTATATCTTTTGATGAACACGTACAAAGTATCAATTCTACTCAACAGTTTGGCGATTATTTTAAAATAAGTAGTTTATAATTACCTTCAGATGATATCTTTTTAAAGAGAAAGACAATTCACTCAATATTTGGCGATAGTTTGTGAAAGTGTTCGATAATTATTCAGTAATTTATATTACAAATAATTATTTAGGTACTATTTGTTTTTAAATTTAAGTTTAGGAAGATTTTTAAGCAGTACATTCCTAAAATTTTTCGACAATATTTGTTCCAAATTCTTAATATTCTACAGAAATTTTATTGATCAATCTCAGTAGTATCTTTTCTAAACATATGTATCCAGAACTTGATAATTTTAGGTATGAAATACAGACATCCATAAAAGTTTATTTTTGCAGTACATTATAATTGGTTAGTTACTAAGAAACTACAATAATTTTATATATACTATAAATGATTTTTACCATTATTAACGCACTTGCTCCTTGGAAATTTAACATTGTATTCCTCTATCCTAATTGTTAAAATCAAATTTTCTTAAATATGTGAAATTTGTGAAAAATGGAAAAAGGTGCAATAACAATATGTTTCTCTGAAGCGGGAGGGATGTGTTTCGAAGTATTAAGTAATTGTACGAATGGCAATAAATTTAACAAATGTGCATTCCGGACAGACCTTGTAAAACGTAAGACCCATAATGGTGTTTGTAACTTTGCAATATATAAACTCAGTAATCATAGCAAACACGATAAATTGAACACGGCCCCTCATGCTCGCAATAAAGCACCTAATTTTAAAATAATTATAACGTCAGCCTGAATGTAATTATCAAAATGATTGAAAATCACTAATTTTTTTCATTTTCGTAATTTCTTGTTGAGCCCATGGTTCAAATTAAAAATTTGATATTGAAGTGATTTATGTATATAACAAACCAAGGAAAAATTTTTTCTTTGACATACAGAAAAGAGATGTCTCTCTATACAGTTGGTTTGAAACAGCATATAAAATTACTGACATGTTAATTTTTCTAAATTTTATATATAACTTTGGAACAAATCTCAATATGGTAAGAGGATACCGAAAGTCTATCAAGTTTTGAATTGCTTACATTTTCAACTAGATAGCAATAAAATCTCCTGTGGCAAAGTCCCCAAGAAGTACATGGATTTCCTAATATAGCTATTTGATATAAATCTATAAGATTTTAAAATCAAAATTATTTATAGTCATATCTTCCCAGTTTTTTATTCGATGTCCTCCTAGGCATGTACCTAAGAAAAAATTGGCCAAATTTTAACTAAATGTAGTGAAAACTGTGGCAGTTACAAAAATTTTCAAAGCATTTGAAGATCGTTTGCTTCTATCCCTTTGAGCGATTTTACTCATTAACGAACTTAGCCGAGACATAAGCATTGCGGCTGTTATTATGTCCATCATAAACGTCGAGAACCATTTGGTTTGGTATTTGGACTCATTCTACTTGCACTTTTCTTTAAAATAGGTCCTTACATAACTATAGTAATATGGAAGTGCTTCATCTTGTTAGAAATAAAGGTTTTCATCACGAAGATTTTTAAGAATACATGGCATGACTGTTTCCTGTAGCAAATTAAAGTAAGCAGCACTCCTTACAGTACCCATTAAAAAGAGAGAGCTAATTAAGCCACGTATTGATAATCTGCATTACATAATATTCCGATGTTTTCGTGCTCAGTAAGTATAATTGTAACAGTTAGTTGTACCAATTAATTTGAATGTGGTCTCATCGCTTCAAACTAATCGTTGTGGAATCTTCTGGTTTTCTTCACATTTCGCCAAGTACCACTCACAAACCTCTATTCTCCTATTTGGGTCATTTTCATTAAGAGCATGTACTAATATTGGTGTGTAACTTTTCCACCAGAAGCGCTCGTAGATGTTCTTGATCTTCCGAAATGTTGTTTATGGACATTATGAACAGCTCCATACGCATCTAGCTTATTTCTGACTCATAATTTCGTCTACCAGTCGAATCAATCAGAAATTTTCTCCTAAATCGTCTTTGCACTTCTACCACTTCTTTGGACTTGTACTTCAAAATAAACTTTTATTGGTTGAGGTCGCAGGGGGGGGAGGGGGTAGGTTGTAACAAAAACTATAGTAAAATTTTTTGAAAGTTGAAACATGGCGTATTTTTAAAAAATATATCTAAAGTTCTTAAACTACTGGGTTGTCAGAAAAGCCATGACGTATTTTGGATAATTTTCAAGACTTATTTATTAATAACATAACAAAATTTAATCAATAATGTATTGCCATTTGCTGTCTTTCTGGGAGTAGCATGATTCCACGCTCGTAGAAAGACTGCTCTTTACCAGCAAAAAACTGGGTAAGATGCTCTTTGATGACCTCATCAGAATCGAAAGACCTACTATTCAAGTTATTTCGCAAAGAACAAAACAAATGGTAATTTTATGGGGTAAGGTCCGGTGAGTAAGAAAGATGGGCTAAAACTTTCCATCCAAGTTGCAGCAACTTCTGGCGAGTCCTCAAACTTATGTGGTCTCGTATTGTCAGGATGGTACATCATGCCCGTGAGAGATGTATTTAAACCATCCATACGACGACAGCACACAACAGAATCGATAGTTTGATTCCGCGAGAAGCTCAAAAAAATGCCACACCCTTGTAGTCCCACCATATTGAGAACATAACTTTTTTGGTAAAGATCGGCTTTGGATGTAGTTTTGGCTCGCTCTTTTCCTCTGCACCACGATCGTTGAATAAACAATCCAAACGGGTCGATTTTGTTGCATTGAGATGAGTATCGGTGATATTGATGCAGTTGGTGAGATGGACTTCTTTAAGTTTATGCGGAACCCATATATCAAGCTTGCTGATGAATTCCAGCTTCCTGAGATGGTCGTGACGCTTGAATGATGAAGGCTCAGCGTCTCCGCGATGACATGAGTTGTCGAATGTGGGTTTGCTTCAATCAGTGCCTTTATTTGATCGTCATCAATTTCAAGGGGCCAACGCTGTGAGGACCATAGTTGACATCAAAATCAATAACACGAAATTTAGCGAACCATCTCTGACACTGACGCTCTTGTAGTTCTGTCTTGCGTTCTTTCCTACGAGAAAATAAAAAGCAAAATATGCCGAAAATGCACAGTTTGATCTTTTATTTTCAACTTAATGTAAAAACTGAAGGACGTGACCAAATCAAATACTTATTTGTTTCAAATGAAGTATAAACTGTGATCTGTCAAAATATATAACACTTGTGCCTATTACGGTGACGTTTCTGACCTAAAAATACGTGTAATGCCAACTATTACAAAATCCGTCATGACTTTTCCGACAACTCTATAGTTACGCAATGGTACTGGAATTAAACTAATTAAATAGATGTAATTTTAACCAAATAAATGGACGAATTTCCTAATCTAATAGAAAAATAATTAAACGTATAAATTGTTTATATAGAATGTTACCATACTTTTATGCGACGTTAATAAAGCAGAAAACAAGACCTCAGTAACATTTAAATAGCAAACATCTCTATGTGAGTTGATGTCTAATTAGGTATGTCAAAACTGCATGTCTGCTATACATATTAAATAATTAACTATACATATGTTGCTATTTGACAGTACAGAAAATATTAAAATTTTATGCATTGTAGCAAACACCTGCAGGATGAATTGCTTTCATTAAATCACACAAACAAATATTGAATATTAGCGGTTGATTTTGGCGATTTGTGGATAATCCTTTTCTATATATAATAAAGGTAGTTGTTCACAAACGCTTTGGTAGCAACATCGTCGTTAAATCTTTCTCCTCTAAGTGCGTCTTTTAATGATCCAAACAAATGATAATCACAGGACGATAAGTCGAGATTGTAGGGAGGATGTTCCATTGTCGTCCAGAACAAATCGTCAAGTTTGGGCAGCTCTATGAGGCCAGGCAAAGCAGGAATAACGTCTAGGATTGAAAATTCGCACAGAAACAATTTCAGCAACCATTAATAACCATAATAATTCTCTTCGGTTATTCTGATCGCCGAGTGACGTCGGTGACCTTTATATTTACTGCATTTCGTTCTCCCTAAATTGTTTATCCCGCGCGTACAATTCACTTTTTAAGGATGTTGTCTCAAAACTATACTACTAAATCGTCTTCAAATTTTAGACGATTTTAAGCCCTCTGTTGTGAGAAGATATTTCTGGCTCTGACATCGTTATACTGACTACAGAAGTTGTAGTATGAGGTATGCTACCGGCGAAATCAGCCCAATGTTGAATTTATGATTACAGAGCAATTTCTTTAATTTTACAAACCAAGATCTGGCTTTTTCTATTCGAGTTTTTATCTTAATTATTTGATCAACTGTTTGTCGCAGTCAAGTTTCAAGTTATTTGTATGTTTGCATCCTTTCTATTAAGATATTTGCAACTCTTAAATTTGTTACATTCTGTGGAGATTTTGTAATTACCCTCCATTTGATCTTATTAAAGTTTATTTTCAATCCATAATCGTCACAACGATTATTTGCTTTTTTAAGCAATTGTTGTAAATCGTTAAAGTTGCTTGTTAACAGGATTGTATCGTCGGCGTATCGTACATTATTGACCATTTCATTATTTATAATTCCCAAAGTTGAAGATGGCTTTGCTGTAGATATTAAACAGAAGCGAAGATAAGATATAACCCTGTCTCACTCTACGACATACCATAATTTTCTCGGTTTCTTTGCTGCCTACTTTTACACTGGGACTCTGTTCCCAATATAAGTTACTAATTGTTTTCACATATCTCCAATTTATATCCTTCATAAGAAGTTGTTGTAGTTTACTATGTCTCACCTTATCGAATGTCTTTTCAAAATCGATAAAATGTATACATATCTTGGTTCATATCCAAATAACGTTCTAAAAGAACATTAACCCCAAAGAGAGCTTCTTACATTTTAAGGCCTGATTGGAAACCAACCTGGGCATTACTTATAGTTTCTTACAGTTTTTTATAGATTCTGTTATGAACAATTTTAAAGTATGGCTCATGAGTGCAATGGTCCGATAGTCTGAGCATTCTTTTGCGTTAACTCTTGCAGATCAAAACAAAGATAGATAACAATCATTGTCTAGGAATTAAACCAGTGTCATAAATGGTGTTAAAAAAATCTAAAAGAACATCTAATACTCCATTGTCAAAAAGTTTGATAAGTTTCATGGTGTCCCATGAAAACTTATCCGTTTTCAAATTTTTTAAAGCATAAATTTTTTCTAGCTTTAAATTTTTTAAATGTTCAGTCTTTACATCTAAAACGATGTTTTGTGGCCTTTCGTCGTTAAAAAGTTCTTGGATGTAACTTTTCCATCTCTTCTAATTAGTTTTTATATTACTGGCGTTCCTTTTATTCTTGTAGCTTATTACTTCTTTAATCTTTTTGTGCACGTGAAAGTTATCATATTTATTTTCTAATAGCTCTATTACTTCACATTGTTCAGAAAGATGTTTTTCTTTTGCTATTTTAATTTTACTTTTTATTAGTTTATGTATTTTCTTGTTGTATTCTTCTGTATTATTCGTCTCGGATCCATGAGATCTAAAATGGCTTTTGTCATCCAAAGCCTTTTCTTCGTTCTCTGTTAGTTGTTCTTTAATTATAGTCTATAATACTGCTTGAATCTTGTTCCATTTTTAGTCAATATTGACTTTGTCTGTTTGTAACTAAATGTCTTTTTTTTTGTTATTGTTTGTTGAATTATGGGATCTATTAAACATGTAGTACCTATGTAGTCGTTTTGGCGTCTTACTAACTTCTTTATCCTTATTGTAACTTTTGCTGTAACAGGGTTATAATCACTATGAATATCAGCACCAGGATATGTTTTAGTAAGGTTAATAGAATTTCTGTAGCAGTTAGTAAAAAGTTTATAACTTATTTGATTTCTAATAGTCTACGAACTGGCAATTTAAAGGGGTCTGTCTTAGCAAAAATCAATCCATTTTCCCTATTGCGAATTCCTAAACCAAATCTTTCAACTCTGAAATTTCCAATTTTCGCATTAAAATCTCTCATGACAATTGTAATATCTTCTTTCTGAAGATCTCTTCCAACTGTGCATACAATTTTTTGCATTTTTCATCTACTTTATCTGCAGTTGACGCATAGATTTATATGATATTTATTTTGCCGTTATTTGTTTTCAGCTATAACATTAGCACTCTGTCTGAGAACGATGTGAAGCTTGTAACTGCCGCCACTGTTTTCTTGTTCAAGATCACTCCTACTGTATATCTGTGCATAGGATCATTGCGCGAATAATACATTATACCATTGCTTGCGGTATAGTTACCATTTCCTGCCTATCTGGAATTACTGAGTTCAACAATATCTACCTTTAATCTTTCCATTTCTAGAACAGTGTCGTGCAGTTTACCTGGTGCAAATAAATTATTTACGTTCCATGTTCCAATTGTTACATTACTTTCTGATAATTTCATAACTTTGCTCACAACTGTTTCCCACGGAGATCCGATTGGGAAATTTAAAACTCCGGAAAATTTAGATCTGAACATTGTTATGAAGTGATTATGATGATAATATTACTAAGGATATCTATAAGGATCTTTAATGCAGTAGTTTCCACTTGTCGTCTGCATCCTTACGCCGTTGACCATTGCATATGGTTATATCTCTGCTGGTTCCCCACCCAAAGCTGTCGACCCTGCAAAGAAGTACCACAATCGGTTATTACCATATCTGGTTACCCCAGTTTAGTTTAGAGTGCGGGTCGATGCAGTTTGCCAGGGTGTGGCGCTTGGGCCAATAAGCTGAGAGTTATAAGGATCAGCTATGCAAGGTACGTTCTATCTATGGTATTAGGTGCGACCGCCTGGCATTAAAAGGTACAACATTTACGAAATATTCCTATACCCTTCTTCTCTTACGGTGCGTAAAAAATTCGATTTATATTTGATTCACCCACATATTCAGTTCAACAATCTCACAAAGACTTCAATTAAATTGTATGATTGTATGATTTATATAAAAGATTTACTTCGTTAAGTGTTACTAGTAGCATAAAATAATTAAAATTTTTATAGTGGTGAAAAAATTGTTGATATGTTTAAGCAAAGTTAGCATAAAGAGAAAGATATGAAATAAAATAAAATTTTAACTTTTTGTTACTGAATTACGAATTTTTATTTTAAACATTTTGTAAATATGATAACATTAATATTATGATCATAGATGTAACGGTTTTATCTTAACGATGTGAATCACAAAGCAACAATGTGATATTATTATCAAAAGCACTTTTTTGATAATACTGATAGCAATAAACAAACAGTCATGCATGTCTCGTTCTTACGATTGATATAAAACAGATAAATGTAATTACATTATTTTGCAATTTAAGGAAACTCTTTAAGATAATTAAACAACAACTATTGAAATTGCTAAAAACTTTGCTTGGAGGTGTTATTGTGGAAATAAAACAGTGTAAAATATGCATCAACATTTTCACCAGCTTCTATAATGTAAAAATAACTTAAACTATGTTCAGCAGGAATTTCGTTAGTATAATGATTTGAACGTAATGGAATGAGATTTATCTGATTTATAATTTATAATTCAGTGGGATTAGGAAAATCACATTGCTCATTAGGGCTCCTTAG
Organism: Sinelater perroti; assembly: GCA_036346155.1. Taxonomy (NCBI): domain Eukaryota; kingdom Metazoa; phylum Arthropoda; class Insecta; order Coleoptera; family Elateridae; genus Sinelater; species Sinelater perroti. The sequence continues at coordinate 56,416,593 of JARFIY010000001.1, read as the reverse complement.
CGACGACATTTATGTTCGAGAAATTGCATTTTAAGGTATTCGTGAACAGCGAGAGCAAAATAAAAAGATTATAATTTTGCAAGAAAATACGGATGTTGGCGTTATCTCATATGGATGCAAAAGGATTATTACGTATTACGTCTTCTTGTTTGGGTTGCTGGTTGTTGATTTTAAAATGAAATTTACAATTTCATTTCCCATCGATTTATTGAAGCATGAGATCGGTAAACATTACTCCCTCATATACTGGATAGCGCAATAGCATGTTTTTGAAATGGGTAGCAGTTGAGAAGTGAGTAGTTGTCTCTGAACTTCAATTTTAGTAGCCACAGTAGAACGTGAGCACCGCATTTTTACCGTCGAGCAGTTTTTTCGGAATGATGAGTCCGTTGTTACCATTCAACGTATTTTTTGTTGACAATTTGATGGATTGAATGGTTTTGCACTATTGAAAAGAAAATCATCTAGTCCTCCCTGTACAGCTCGAACTCCAGAATATGTTGAGAATGTCAGTTCTTCAGAGTGCTCTACTAAACGTCGTACTCCGACTTTTGGTCTGTCTCGTCGCGCTCTACACGACGAGTTATAAGCAACTTTTAATAGGAATTTATTTTTCATCTTTGCTATTAAATTAACACTTTTCTATTCTAAATATAAACAAAAAATTTCATCTTTACCTATATCTGCAACTTACTAAGTTAATGAAGTTGTTTATATATTTAGGTACATAATTTGTGATCTTGTTTTTCATGAGGCATTTAGTTATAAATGCATTTTTATTGGGAGAAAGCGCAAATAAAAGTTGCAGTAGAACTAATTTTATATAATGTCTTTTATGATATAAGCACTAATTGATTGATTCACTATAAAACAACGGATTCGACTGACATCATTCGGTACAAATAAAATTGCTGCAGGAAGATTTATTATAGAAAGTAGTTTGCGAAAATAAAAATTTTGCAATTAAGTAAAGTGAAATTATACTGTACATAAATGTTACTGTAGTACAATTTTATATAAATACGTATTTTTTAAATTTACAATTATGATTGCAAAGTGCTAATAATTCAAACAAACGTAAAATTTTATTTAAAAAATAATGAAGACAAAAAAACAATTTATATTCATACATATTTGTATTTTCGTACATCTCCAAAAACAAGCAAGCAAATATTTTTTACTTAACTGAATTCTTGAAAAATAATAAACCGAAATGGAAATAAAGATAACAAGTCGGAAATTTTTGCATTGCAACTATAACGTGGAATATAACTAAATCGCTTTGAGAACTTCTTTGATGAGCAACATTTCATTTTCTGCAGTGCATAACTCGTATGTTGCTGCAAAACATTTACACCTCTTCCCGTGCAAGATTCAAGTAGTAGAGGAAATAAAACCTGCAGATTATCAGAAACATGTGTTACGCAATGTGCTTTTAACAACTGGCTAGAACGAATTGCGGTCGATAAAACTCGCTTTCACCACTATGGACCACTTGCCTTTTGTTGAAATTGTAATCGGTCTTTAAACGAGAAAAAATTAAGAAAAATTCACAATTAATTAACTGCTGTATAATTTTTTGTGCAAATCTTTGCACAGTTTTTATTGGTATCCTCTGACTAGCATTTTTGTCTCTTTTTTATTGTGCTTACAATTAGTGTTCGCAGAGTATCCCCTACCACCACATGGGTGAATTAGATTATCAATGCCGTGTGTTATCTAATATATTTATTTTATTTTTTTAATTGTTACTTTAAAAATTGCTTTTACAAGGTCCATCCCAAAAGAAATGAGCCTTATTTTTTCGGACGCGATGTACATTCCGGTGCTCTGACGTTGGGGCAGGTGAGTGGGGGTCTTAGCTTCCATACGCGGTCGGTGCAAGTCGGCTCTGAGCTCTCGAGAGCAGGACGGTGTTTCCGTGAATGTCTATTTTCAATTTTCGACACGGCGCGATGGATTCAAAAAATCGATCAACGCTACGCAATTAAATTCTGCTTCAAACTCGGCAAGAATGCTACCGAAACGTTTGGAATGCTTCAGAAGGCCTTCAAGGATGATTGTTTATCGTACTAATGTTAAAAAGTGGCACAAAGCATTTAAGGAACGGGAAGATTTGGCCGACGAACCTCGGTCTGGACGACCGTCAACCTGAACCGACGAGAACGTGCTTGTGCGCAATTTTTGAACCGATCTCGTTCAGTGTTTATCAAGTAGCAGATGCAAACATTCCGAAATCCGTACATCGAGTCAATTGTAGAGAATAATCTGCAGATACAGACTTCATCGTGTCACGAAGCTGGCGTATTCAACTCGGCGTGGTTCCCCAGCTCCCGATAAAACCGACTTTCCCCTGGACTTCCTTTTGTTTCCGAGTTGAAAGGTTGCTAAAGGCAAAGCACTGGGACTCGTTGAGGACATCAAGAAATGTTCAGCAGCCCTCAAGGACATCCCTAAGGCTACCAGGAAGCCTTCCGGACTTTAACCGTCTCAAAAGTGCATTGATGCAGGAGGATCCTATTTTGAAGAATTTTGAGGTGTTGTAGCGATCTGCTCAATAAAACTATTTTTTTTTGAAAAAGGCTCATTTCTTTTGGGATGGACCCTGTATATACACTTCTATCAATTTGTAATAAAATATAAAATATAATTATTTTAGATTAATTCAGTTATCGTTAAAATGGTTTTTATCAACATCACGGTTAGTATGATGTGTTATCTCTTTGAAGCCGTTTGTTTTTTTATCGGTGATTTATTATCCCCTATCATATACAACTTTTGAATCCTTAAGCGTTTAAAAGGTTTTAAAAATATCTTTTTCCAATGTTTAATTCTACTATTTTCCATTATATATGCTAAATCTAAACGTTTCTTTATGTTTCTATGTTGCGGCATTCTTTTGCATATGTGGCTGTTGATTGGCATATTGAAGCTTGATTTATGTCATGAAACATAATTTCGCTTTTACTTTGTGTTTGACTTTACAAAAATAGTACCATGTAGTGTAAGATTACCTATTTTATTTTAATAAACTATAATATATTTTTTCATACTTTGTCATCTCGTTTTCAAGAATGTTTAGAGGAAATACCATTTGTTTTTGATAGATAGAAGAAGACTGTATCTTACAGAACAAGATTCTATTTTCTAATCTGCAAAAGTTTAATATAAATGGTAATTTTACGTGTATATACTTATGTGAATGGATTGTATGTAAGTATTTTTTCTATTTTAAAATTAGCAGCAGTGTTTTAGTACTAGCGGCAAGGAAATATTTTGCAAATATAAGTATGTGTACAAGGAAAATTCGGAAAGAAACCTCCGTTTGTGCATGGTCGAGAAATAGTCGGGATAGCGACGCCTATCATATGGCGCTGTACGCACTAGTTCAGCGGTAGTGCGGAGTGGAAAAGAAGGTCGTGTTGCAGTTTACTTGTCCTATAGATCAATTAAAATTGAACGCTACCGTAGAATTTCTCACCAAATGTGAAGTGGGTACAGTAATACGATTTCTGAGCATAAAGCTGCGATTAATTGCAAACTATGTAATGTTTACACACAAAACGTAATGAATGAAGATATCGTATGTTAATGGTGTCGCTTTTTAAAGATGGGCGCACTAACTTCTAGGATGAGACAAGAAGTGGGCTTCAATGTGTAGTCAGCGATAAACTTGTGCAGGAAATTGACAAAAAGGTCTGTGAACTTTCTGTACACTTTCCTTAACTTTCTCGGATTGTTTTGTACAAGATAGTGACAGAAAATTTGGCAAATTCTGTGCCAGTTGAACCTCAAAACTCATCGAATGGATTCTGTTTTGAACTTTATCTCCATTTTGCTGAGGAAGGAAAAAATCTCTGAACAGAATTGTGATCAGAAATGAGACCTGGGTGTCGTTTTAGATGCTCTTGTGGAGTGGCTTTATTTCCTGATGGGCGAATTCTTTTTAGAAATAATTTCAAACTTTTAAGACGATCTGACAACGATGATGTCGACAAGTAATACTATTGTAGGTTTCTACATGTATTGTATAGTAAAAGTTCTGTATGTATGCGTACTTGCCATTGATAACCAAACATTTCTTTCTAAATTGCCTTCTCCTTACGTTATTTGAATTTAAGGAAATAGTTTTAATTTTACAACGTTTTTGTAGAATATAAAGTCTTATTTCATAACGAAAATATACCTGATATTCCCATAAATATTCTTACAAAATCAAACGTAACCACTGTTGCTTTACACACCATAAATATATCCTTGGCTTCAACATATGGTTGTAATTGTTAAGTTATAAGTTACATTGTGTTTTTTGTCAAGTTCGATTATTTACCAATGGAGTGGAATGGCAAAGAAAACCGTATTGCTACAATAGCATTATATAAGCGTGGAACTGAAAAAAATGTAATCTTTAAGACTCTGTATCCTCTTGGCATTAGTCGTATATTTGTGAATCGAGCTATAAAATTGTTTATTGAGGCTGGAGATGTCAAGGCTCGTCCAAGATCTGAAAGCCCACGTTTAGTTCGGACTGTTGAAGCAGTCAAGCCGTAATTCTTTTTATAAGCAGAAGAGTGTGTTTCGAGAGATGCAAATTTCCAAAACTTTCATGTTTTGTATTATTAAGCAAGACCTAGGACTAGCTGCTTACAAAAGACATATGGGATATCTGCTGACGGATAGAAGATAGAAGAAGAAAAGCAAAGAGGGTGTTGACTGAGTACCCGTATGGTGGCCACAGAAAATTTTGTATACAGATGAAAAACATTTACAGTGGAGAAATATTTTAATAATCAAAATGACAGGGTATATGCGAAATCTTCCAAAGAAGCATCTTAACTAGTGTCAAGGGTTTAGAGAGGCTGTAATGATTTTATAGGGAGTCTGTATTAATGGAGTGATCGATGTTCATTTTGTGAAAAGAAAGTTAAAACTTCGGCTGTTGTGTATCAATAGAATGTTTTGGAATGTGCAGTGAAACCTCTTAATTACACGCTCTTTTAAGGTGCATCTTGGATCTTTCAGCAAAACTCCGGCACCTCCCACAAAGCAGCACGGTCAACTCAAATTTGACCGAGCAATAATGTAGCTCGTTTTATAGCAATAGAGAATTAGTTTTCTGTTAGCTCAGATCTCAATCCATTTGATTACAAATTTTGCTCAAAAGACACTCTAATGTTAATTCTTTGAACCGAGCTCCGACGCCTATAGTCAATAGTTTTCTATCAAATGTAGTGCGTGATGCAATAGACAAATGACCGGTCTTAAAGCTTGTATCAAGACTACGTCTGTCCATTTTTAATAAATCCGTTATAATTATACTTACCGATGATCATTTAATAAATCCTGAAAATATTATGTAAATAATATTTATTATGTAAATAATATTTATAGTATTATTATGTATATACACAAAATATGTGAAGTAAGAACATAATATTTTACTACCTAGGCATACGGTAAGTTTTAACTAAAAATCTTTATAATGATTAAACGCAGCTCATTTTATTTATCTGTACGCTCTATCAAAAACCTAGTGCGTTGTTCTAAATATTTTCCACTGCTTTTTCTTGTTGCTGCAGGTATGCACATCACTTGGAACGTCCTCGTCACACATAAATTAAGCTTTAAATTGTTTGAAGATGCGGGTTAGGACAACATGCATTACGAGTATTTATTATTGTACAACATGTGCAGCACATGCATGAATGCGGTGTCTTCAATTTTATGCAGAAGCTTTTCATTTTGTGCAACTGCTTACTTCATGTCGACAATTACAGAGAAATTGTTAGTGATTGTTTACTGCAGATGCATTGCGTGGTTTATAAGCGTAAATGCTTTATGAAACGCCAAATTTTAAAATCGCACTTTATTGCTTTAAAGGATGCGCGGAGAAATCGGAAGAATTAGCCTGTTTATTACACAAATAAATTTTTATTCCTGAAGCTTTAGCGTGATTACAATGTGGTTGCAGAATTTTTATTTTAAAGTTTTAATTGGGGCATAGTGCAACTACTGGCGATAATCAATTACAAAGCAGTGGGCGGAACATGAATTCGTTTGGTAACTTTTAATGGAGAAGATGTCCTTGTGACTTTTTTAGCAACTTAATATTACATCTAAACTAGGACTAACTGGCAATTTTGTTTTGCATATCAGTCTTAAATAAATTGTATTTTAGTCTGTCCTATTTTCTTAATCTTCTTTCAATTAAAGTAAATTTGGTTAATTTTCTTTTATGGTACTTATCTTAGTAGATTTTTAATATATATTTAGCACAGTTTTTAGTGTTAAGCTATCGTGTAATGGTAAGAAAATAACAAGAAATGAATCTTACTTCTTTAAAAGAATGAATTAAATTAAGTATCAGAAATGTTTTGTAAGCAAGGTCGGTTATTTACAACAAACAGAACAGCAATACTGAAACAAATAAAAATAAAGATATACAGATTCGTTGTAGTTTTGAAATGCAAAAATAAGTCTTGGGTACTGAAATCTAAAAGGCATATTTACAAAATGCCATTGTTGTGAAGAAAGTTGCTGGAATGAAGGATAAAAAGATTGAAAATAAAATCTGCTTTGACATACATTTAAAACAAGCGGATGTTACATTCTGATCTTTTCGAGCAGATGAGAGGTAAAAAACAATGAAACTGGTAAATGGTATTTGACATAAAAAATAACAAACAAGTTTAAAGAAACATAAAATAAAAAACAATGGAATAAGAATTACTTGAAGAATTCCAAAAATAACAACGATAAAAGTAAAATGTAAGGATTTTCTAAAACTCGAAGGTGAAAATTAAAAGTTTATGCACACCTAGACAGGAGGAACGTTTATGATTTTCTTCTATAACGTCTGATTATGCATATGCTGGTAAAACGTTGCACATGTTGTTATTCCCTGCAGAGAATTGGTAGAATTGACTGGAACTCTTTGTGTTGCTCAATAATGAGGTTTGGAGTGTCTATTTTATCAATGTAGTATTTTTCGTATTGCCAAAGGTAACTCTTAAATATTTTTCTTGCTATTGAAAACAAAATAAATCTATTCTAGTTTTTAGATTAGCTTTTTTCATTTTATTTTCCCTGTCATTTGTCCATATTACCTATTACGTGTTTGAATTAATTTGCAGCGTTTTACAAGAGATAGCGTATTCTCCAAATGTTGCTCCTTCTGATTTGTTTCGTTCGATGGCTCATAGCTTGTCTGAGCAGAAGTTCACTTCTTACGAAGATTGTTAAAATGGGTCGATTCGTGGATTGCATCTAAAGACGAAGCGTTCTTCCGACACGGTATTCGTTCTCTGCCCGAAAGATGGTCAAAAGTAGTAGAAAGCGATGGGCGATACTTTAATTAATGTATTTTTTGGTTTTCATTTAAAATAAATAATTTTTTCATTAAAAAACGCTACGAATCAATTCCAACACCTGATAATATTATCGAAGATTTCTTTTTACTAAAAATGTATTCAGCTATGCTGCGGTATGCTACATATATAGTACACACGGAAGAATTTTGTCACAATCTAATAGACTAATTCCTTTATTTTCTCTTTTGAAAGAAAGGCGAGATTCTACTCTAAATAAAATTTTAATAATTCTGGTTTGCTATATAGGGTATCATTCCTATCTTATTGATTCATTTTAACTTTTATGTCTATTACATCATTGTTTTTTTTAAATCTTACAATTAGTAAGGTTTCCACTTTTTTCGTTGATAGATCAGTTCTAATTATGGTTTGCTTTCTTGTTCTTTTCATCACATATAGAGAGGTTGTCAATTGTAAAGGACCTGTGGGCGGAGCTACGGCTTAGCTAATCTGCGCGACAATGAATTTAGTTACAACAAACAGTGTCGTAACGTGTAAACTAGTGACGTGCCATTTGGGCTTGAAATTATGAATGAAACTGATCAAATATGAAAATCTGTTGATTCATCAAGTAATTTAATGTTGCTTTTTATGTTTTTCGTTGTAAATTTGCAGTTAACATCGCGAGCCGAACCTGTTTAGCTAAATACGCACAATGATATTATCTGATTTTGAGATTCTAAATTAACTTTAGCAAAATTCACGTTACTGACTTAGTAAAACAAGAAGAAATATCCTTATGTCTTTAGAAATGCAGATTTTTGCGCCGGTTGATTTCTTTTGGGCCTTTGAAAACTAAAATAAATAATCCGAAAATGTTGAGATACGACTCCCCTCTTTTAGGTGAATAGACTCGTCCAAAATAATTTCCGACATGCGCATTGCCGCGTATTTCAACCAGCGCTCACGAGACAAGTCCTTCATTTATTTTTGATTTTAAATTTGAAAAATTCGCTTAATAGACTATAATAAAATATCAGAAATTTATAATTATTTTTGTCGATTAGTTTAAGTATTTTTTAATAATTATTGAGTTTTTAGTTTCGTTGTATGTTTAAAAATAATTTTCCATGTAGGGAAACGGCGGGTAGTATGGGCTCCTTAAGGAAAAAGGAATATAAAACAAAAAAAATATTTGTGGTCAAAATCGGTTATGAGCGATAACAATCACTTCAACTACTTTTCCAGAAGTACTAAGAATATATTTAGCAATATATGAAGCTAACATAACATAAAATGCAATTCATTGTAACCTTACATTTTGAACATTTTAAAAATTGTCGGGTAATATGGGCAACATCAAAATGATGAGGTTTACAAATGTAAAAAAAAATATTTTTCTTGTGCAAATTAATGTATAATGGATTACAACTCATTTTTGTACCTTATCAAGATAACAAAAGTAAAAATTCTGGCCATTAATGTTCGCGCAGAGCTCGTGTACCCAGCCTTTACAGGCTTTACACTGGATCCAGTTTTCTTCATGAGTTTCTCCGCATACAATGCATTCCATATCCACGTTATCTTGAGAAGTGCTGGTGTAAGACTGTCAAAACCAAACATTTTGATTTGTTCCTTTTTGTTTTTATTTTGAAAATTTTATTTGTTTTTTATCCTTATCTGTTCAACTTTTTTTCCCAAATCTTTTTTTTTAGTCAACATATTTTTCACTAGCGTTGATTTTGCTCTTCTCTGCCTTTCTTTTCGAACTCGTCAACCTCTTTTCATTGCAGGAGGGCAGAGGCGACACCTCTTTTGCTTCGGAGGAAGTTATGGTATCTCTAGAAGAGATTCTAGAATTTGCCTTGGGAGCAGGTTGAGGAGAGGCTGGCAAGGCTGCTTCGAAGAGGAGATCTTAGATGTAGCAACAGCAGTTCCTGTGGAATGTTTGAGATCTCACTGCCCATAAAGTCCAAATCAGTGAATATGTTTGGGTTTGTTGGATAAATGCCAGTGCATCTAAATCCACTTTCAGCAATATCCATTAGACACACCTGCTTGTAGTCATTCATTCTTTTCTTCGCAAAAATAAAAAGTGGAGAAACGAATTGCCCGGTTGCACTGATGCAGAACATAATTGTAACATTGCGCCCTCTCTCTCCTGAAGGCATTTTCGTATACACACGAACGCCCGTCTTGTCTGCATTAAAGAATCTGGACAGCCGAAAGGAATGTTTTTCTATGAGAATTTCCAAATGGCTGAAGAATCTTTCGACCTGTGAGTTATTAAACCCTATACACCGCATCAAACTAGTTTATTGCGGTTTTCTGTAGCTCAGTTCTGTACTAGTAAAAAAAATTTTACCAGCCATTTTTTTCTTTATTAAATCTGTGATTTACATTTAATTTTTTGGCCAGGTCAAAGGCCAGCTTCAAGAAGTCTGATTTGGACAAAGGCATTAGTCTCGCATCTAAATCCTTCATATAAGCTACTAACTGAGCTTCACATTTTTCCTCAATGGTTGCCTTAAAACACCCTATCTGTAGTTTTATTTCAGTCGACTTATTTGAAATAGCTTTTAACTTGCTTCTTGGTACATGGTAGCGGTCGGACGCAGCCCTTTCATAAAGCTAATTTTCCAGAATACTTGCTACGACTTTTTTCATATCATCATTTGACCACTCCCTCGACCCTCACCTTTCGATTTCTTCTTAAATTTTGGCACAGTGTCCTAAAAACACAAAAAAAGACAAATTAGTTACGTGGCCCATACCACTCGAAACTGACATGGCTCATACTACCCGATTCACATTGATATGAAAACATTGTGGATAGCGTAAGAGCTTAGAAAACCAAAGGAAACTGTCAGTGTCTTATATTAATAGAGTAAACTAAACAATAACCCTAGTTTCATAAATCTCTTCTTACCTGTAATGACTCAGGGTGATGGTAAAAATTATTAGAGGCAAAAACCTGAAAGCTCACAAATAAAGATTGATCACTCATAAACGGCATGGCTTAGTAAAGTAAACAAACTTTCTGCGCATGGCAGTATTACGCAGGTTGAATAGGCTATACCATGTATAGTAGAGATGGGCAAAGTGACTCATTTCTGGGATCAGATCCAGGTCGCTCAGTCACCAAAGAGAGCTAGCTCTTTGTTATAACTCATAACTCATTTTCTGCTACATTTGTGCCTACTGGCTTATATCAGTTAAGCTATTACTGCTACTATTATAAAACCAATTGTAATGAACTGTTTAATTCAACAACGTTTTATTTAAATTTTATTTTTCCCCGACAATAGCGGCATTTTCCTTTTCCTTCTTTGGTAAAATGGTACTAAATATCATTCGACAACGTACTAGCTCTCACCGACATTTCATTCTAAAATAACAACAAAATATTATAAATAACGTAAATCGTTTAAATATTATATTATAGATGTTATAGATAAGTATTACATACCAAGCTGTATAAAGGCGAAGACTGATAGATGGAATAAGCAAAGTCGCAAAAAACTGAGGTGTTATAGGAATCAGAAACAAGTCGAGATCAAGTTTCGGGAGTGGATCAGATCAGTGAATCAGATCGAGACGGGAGAACCAAGAGCTGCTCGCACATGCGCAGACCGCACGACAGCGAAAGAACGAGAATCGAGTGAGAGCTCGAAGAGTTACCGCTCTTATTTTGTGAGTCATAACTCACTCACTCTCTAGTAGAGATAGGCGATCCGCTCATGAGTTATTCCAAAGAACCAGCTCTTATGAGTCAGTTCGAGGCGGGAGATCGAAGAGCTACCGCTCTTATTTTGTTAGTCATAACTCACTCACTCTCTACCAAGAGCTGGTTCTTTTGAATAACTCATGAGCGGATCGCCCATTTCTAGTGTATAGTGCTGCTATCTACCGGCGAATCGTTGAACTATCAATAGGCCCATACTACCCGCCGTTCCCCTACTATTACTGCATAGTTTTAAAATATTTTTAATATTTGGGTTTTTATGTATAGATTTGTTGCGTTTTCTTTTACGCCATATTCCAGCATTTTCTATTCTTTATTTATTTTTTACTCCCACATTAAAAATAACTGTAAGCTTTTCTGTTTAGTATATTGTTCTTGTTTTTCCTGTTTTGATTTTAGTCTAATTAAAATCTAAAATTTTTGTGTGAAAACGTTGATTAAAATGTTTTTGTAGTATTAGTTTTTTTAACTAATACCTTAAACCGCTAATCTTTAGTTAAACCGGAAACGCACATAACCGCTTGATTTAAGCGAAGGCCAAACTATGAAACGCAATTTAATTTATTCCTATTTAATTATGCAGGTACCAAAAATTGGTTTAAATATAACGGGATATTCATTCAGTGAACTGCGGTTCTTAGTAAGAAAGCGGAAAATTCAGTTTCACGTTATCGGGCGCAAGCGTTATTTATAATCATTTCATTATCAGCCTCGTTACAAAAAAGGAAATGCAAACCTCGTGTTTGAGGAAACCAGTCGGTGTGATTATGTACTATTGCGACGTTTACAAGAATAAATTGCCACATTTAACACTTAAATAAACCATGACGCATCGCACCACAAAAGAACACATCCAACGCGTACACTTCGGCATTGGCTATTATTTGCATACCTTAACATTAAAAGCCCTTTCCAACGATCGAACATATGAAGCTACTCGATTGCTGTAACTTCTGCAGATTTCAAAACTGCGTTCGCGTGCTCAAGAATGAAGGCAGCGGCGCGCGATCAATCAATAAATGGTAGATCCAGCGAATTCCTGCGGTTTTCAATTTCGCTGCACCGCGCAGAGATTTTTCTGGGGCGCTCTAGAGTTCAATAAACGAAGGTACATCAAGTATAATAATATGTTGAAGAACGATTGGAACAATTAAAGCGTGAATTAGAAAGTGCATATGCAGATTATTGGATTGCGAACAGCTGCGTACCCATTAATATCGCAAACAGTTTTTAATGTTTGGTTGATTTTTAACAAAGTAACCACATGTATGTTTGGAAATATTATGTTTCATAAAGATAACATCTTTGGGGGATTTGTTTACACATCTTGATTGGCGGTTTCAACAATCCGGAAATAAAGAAGGCTACCGGAAGAGATTCGCAGATATGAAATTAGCTCTGATGTTTGTGCAATGAAACCCCATAAAAATGGTCGAAAAAGGTCAACCATATTAAGCATTGAATAACTGTAGATGAGCGTTCATCAGTTTCATGCTTTATTTGCATAAAATAGTGCACTTTCTAATTAAATGCACTTTCATTAACTGTTTAACACTGCATTACAATTTTAAATGTGCAACATGCGGTTTGAGTGAGTCGCTGATTAATAGCCCACTTGTAAACAAATTCCGGTTTCTAAACTAGAAAGGAAGATTTATTGTGTGCCTTATGTCAGAAACTAGCCGGACACATCAGATTTTCAATCCGAGGAGTTTCCGGTAAATTTATTTTTGACAATACAACCGATTCCTGAATCACCTACTCAATACTCAATACATAAGCAGCTGTTTTATCTTAAAAGCCACAAATTTTCTCTTGATAAATCACCAGATTATTGCTTTCTGTGTGACTTTAAACAGTACTTTATTCTATCAGAGCGTATTTAATGACATTCCCAAACCATTTGTCACTATTTTGTGTAGGTTTTTGCTTTTATACCTACTAACTTTAGTTGATAAACTTTGAGTCTTTATAATTTACTCACTTGTTACCCAAATATATAATTAAAAATCATTTTAATGGATCATGATAGGTTTAATAACGAAATGCAACAATTTTAGGTTTAGGTACTAGTTAGATAAATTACAATCGTTATTATAAATAAATACTATTTGAGGTGTACAATTAATAGATAAATTAGAGTGGTTAACAAAGGGTTTTTGCTATATTCTGTTACGTGTAACGGATGCATCTTTGTATGCCAATTCTGAAAATATTTTAGAATTTCGAGAAACTTTCAATAAAAAACTTTCCCTGAAATATGTAAATTTTTTACTACATTCGTTCATATTTTCAATTTTATTACGTAAATGAATCCAGAAAGAAAGCTGGTTCTAGCTGACTTGCTTGAACAGGACCGAACAAGTCTTGATGTGTTTCTTACGTCGCAGGCCTAAGCCATGCCTCTTTTTCTTTTTAAACCACTCACATTTTAGAATTTTGTAATATGCGATTATGAGGGTATATAAGAAAGCAAAAAAAGGATTATTTAAATTAAATTAGATCGGTTTGTTGTCATCTGTTACGTTTGATATTCAGAAATTAGTAGCATAAGCAGAATATTATACCAACAATAGAAAAAGCGTACTACTATAACTTTGGCGTTAAAATTAAAAATCAAAACAAATCTTGCACTTCAAAAATTGCTGTGCATGTTGTGTTGTTACTTTAAGAAGTTGGTTAAATGGGAAGGACACTACTGTGCTGCTCGGAGTTCCTATGGTATGGCGAGAACAAACGGACTCTACCATGGATTGCTACTTTTGCTGCACCAAAATTTTCGGCTTGTCGGGCAAAAACAAGAAGCAAATTGTCTATCACAATTTGCGTTCTTCTACCCAGTTAGCATCCTATTCAAGATATTTATCTGATTTAACAGAAGCCCAAGATGATACGGAAATGGAAGGAGCACCTGCAGTACTGTAAAGCAGTAATGAGGAATTTTTGACAATCTCAAAAAGATAAACCTCATTTAATCACTCAATTGGAATTAAACGATCTGATTCAAGATTTATGTTTATCAAAAGCTCAAGCAGAGGTACTACGATCAAGATTGCAAGGATGAAAGTTGTTAGCTCCAGATACTTGTATTTCAGTAAATTGCAATCGTCAAAAAAGCGTTATCACAATTTCTCAAGTGAAGAAATGGCGTCTTTTCATTTATTTTTCGAAAATGAACCTAAAAGTTGTTCTTTTACACATATGAAATATGTGAAATATTCATGAAGGAATCCCCTAAAAATTTAATTATAAGAAGTATAAATAGCATATTAGTAACAATTTGAAAGTTATAGCAATCCCAACTTGGATACACAAAGTGATAGTGATAATGATAAGGCTCTAACGCCCTGCATGGGAGCACGGCCTGTGAACTGAGAGGTTAAGGTTCTCATATGTTCGATCGTCGCCCACGACAAGCCTTAGACGACATCCATTATTACCCTTTGTAAGAGTGAACGGAGGTATTCAATTGTTTTTAGTAATTGAGTAGGCCATCCGCCAAGCATCAAAGAACTCCGGGAATAGAACCCGAGTTTATCCGCACCGCAACCTGCGCCTCAACCAATCGACCATGCTGGCACGAATTATTACTATTTTATTTGTAAGTGAGATAACCGGGTGAAAAGTTCGCATTATATTGTTAAGCAATACCCACAAGAAAACAAACAATTCACTTATCTCTCATTAAACGTAATAACAAAGAACGTTAATTTGAATATTATGGAGAAAAATTTCCCAGCTTACGCAGTGCAAAACTCAAGGAGCGTTTCTTTGTATTACCTGAAATTAATCTTCTTGGAACGGACTTACAACGGACTGCTTGGAACGCACTCCAAGCAATAATACAAAACTTTTCAGGAAATCAAAAATTTCAAAATTATAAAAGACATTGTGGGTGAAATCCTTGAGTTATTGTTGAAACATGAGCTTAAAGATACATTTTTTAGATTTTCACTTGGACTTCTTTTCTCCGAATCTTGGTGTTGAACATGGAAAAAGGTCCCACGAAGATATTACTGCTATTGAGAAATGTTACCAAGTAAAGCGGAATAGCAAAATGCTTGCTGATTACCGCTGGACAGTGATACTAAAAAATTTCTTAACCGAGTTCAGAAGAAAAGTGCAGAGAAAAAATTAAAAACTTATTGTCTTCTGTCATATATTCAATTTAAATTAATTGAGAGTTTGTAAAATATTTTGTTTTATTTTTTTATTCACAAAATTAGACTATTATACGTTCAGCGAATACATATAGTATTAAATAATCATGACACACTCCTAAACCGCCCCTGAAACGCAGAAAGATGTGCGCCGAAGCCAGGTTTACAACGAAGCATTTATAACAATATTTTATGTTTACTTCTTTGCATTAAACAGACTAATCAAAATTTAAAAACTCACTTTTACAATACACACTATAATTAATAGCGAGATACAAATGAAATTGGCACTTCTAAACACAATCAGTTACGCGCAGCAATTACAAGTGCTCAAAAATGGATCAGTGTATATCTGCCTACTGAAATATCTGCACTTTTTTAACCGGCCAATAACGGACAGCTATTTAAAATAAACGGGATTTGTTACAGTTTTATTACTACATGTATTTGCTGAACGCAGTATACGTTCTACTAAAATAGTCAAGTCATTTAAGGTCATAGAGCATAAAAATTGAAATAGCAAGCTTTTTTTTATTGTAGTATTAAAATTGTGCGCTTAATCAAGTCGTATTTGTGTTTTTTTGTATGTATAAATATCTACTTAATAATAACAGAAAATAACTCTACTACTTACATTTAATTTACCATACTTTACATATTTCCGAAATTAAATTATAAATTATTATTCCATTATAAGATAATTTATTCTGTATAATTTATACTCCATCTAAACAACAGTATTATTCAATATTATACGTGGGTTAAGTTGTTCCTATCAATATTGTGTTTGAAAACATGTCTAGAATTGTTTTACAATTTATTTTTTTTTAAAATGCTACAATCAAATTTTATAATATACCTTACTTCTTGCAAAAATATAAAAACATTATTAATTTCTTAAGAATAAACTTTTAACTAATAAAAATGTTGAAGCTTCCGTAACTAAAATCTAAATGAAATAGAAATATGGAAATCCACTAGAAGCAAGTTGTTTTACAGGTATAATTAATTTTGTTATAAATGTTACAAGTAAATTGAGAAGAGGTGCTTTTTAAACATTACACATTGCAAGTGTAAATTATAATCACCCGGGTAGATTGAGCCGTTGCTAGAATCACCATTGTGTGGTTATTTTTCTCTAAAGTTGGGTTGACAACTCTTTCGTAGAAATTGGCTATTAATATCAAACCAATCTATCACACATCGATAGTCCTAGGACTAGTTATAAATATAGTAGTCGATAAAAAAAATTAGCCGATAATCCGTTTTCAGTTATGAATAAAAATGAAATTTACACTTACTATATTTTCTATATCGCCAATGTGGTCTAAGCGGTTGAAGCGCGGACTGCGATGCGGACGGACCCGGGTTCCATTCCTGGAGCTTTCTGATGCCTGGCGGGTAGCCTACTCAGTCACTGAAAATAGTTGAGTATCTGCGCTCGTTCGAACAAAGGGTAATAATGGCGGTCGTCTGAGGCGAGATGCTTGCCACAGAGATGATGCGCGACAATCGGGCAGTAAAGTCGGACATATGAGAACTTTAACGTGTCAGTTCGCAGGCCGTGTTCTCACGCGAGACGTTAGAGACGTACCATTATTATTTATATTTTTCTATTTAGAAAGAAGAATCGCAACAGAAATTAAGTCTAGGTCGAAAGGTGCCCTTGAGAGCTTATCATCTTTGTTTTCCACCATGAGCTTTTGGAATTCAAATATGATCGCATGTCCATCTTCACGGTCCCCAAAATCTGCAACCATAACAAAGACTGTAAATACATTTTTGGCAGATCTTCAAATAAAGGTGTATGAAATTGAAGATTGTGGTATCTTTTTTGTTTTCCATAACTAATTGAGTATATAAAAAACATTCTCCAATATGGATGCTGCATTTTGTGCACGAACTTCAGTCGATTGGTAGTGTTTAAGACCTGAATTAAACATTCTACATCAGAAATCAAAATACAATCAAAGAAGGGGATTAGCCATGATACTTTGATTTTCAAATAAATCCGTTTAGTCAACTGCAAATGTGTTAGTACCAGTATTTTGGACCACCAAAAAATTTTACTAATTGATTATCTTTAAAAAACTTTTATTAGGCAATATTATACGGCATTATTGTACAAACTAAAAGTAATAATTGTCGTAAAATGGCCAAAAAAGTATTGTTGTGGCTTGTTCATGTGCCGTCATTTAGCAGAAATTGGCAGATTTTAAGTTTCAAATCATTCTGTATTTACCTTATCTATATTATTAAAGCGCCAATGAAAAACATATGCTGTGAATTGAAGAAGCAACCGATTTCAATGGTCGAGGGCTTTTTAGATTCGTCTTGAAGAGACGGGTGCGAGTTATAGTTTTGAATGCGATCTGTGTTAACCATGATCAGATAATAGCAAAAAAAGGGTGATCTTTTGACCAAAAATGGTATTGCGAGAGAAGCGTGCGCAAATTGGCGCCAAGCGCTAGACATCTGTCCGATGTACATTTTATTTGCAACATTTTAATCAATAACAACATGAACTGTCGTGTCATTTACCGTCTAAAAAAAAATAAAATAAAACAAGAACGGTGTAATACCGTAAAGGAAACTTTCTACAGCGGTGAGAAATCGTAACGGTCACTTCCGGTTGACCGTTCACCGATTTGGCTG
This sequence comes from Sinelater perroti, assembly GCA_036346155.1. Taxonomy (NCBI): domain Eukaryota; kingdom Metazoa; phylum Arthropoda; class Insecta; order Coleoptera; family Elateridae; genus Sinelater; species Sinelater perroti. Next base: position 56,398,723 of record JARFIY010000001.1, on the reverse strand, counting down.
AAAATCAATCCCATGAAAGGGACTGACCTGAGATGTGTGTATATCAAGTTTGAAGTGAATCCGTTGGATAGAACGAAAGTTATCTTGTCTCCAGACACACAGACAGACAGACAGGACGATAATCTCATTAACTTTCTACTTTAAGCTTCGCTGTAGACAGTTAATAATGAGTGATGCGTGGAGCTTATTAATTTAATAAATTGTTTGACTTCAAATAGAACGCAATTTGCGTCATACCGTGTTCCTTGTTTGTCTAATTTCATATCTTTATATATATTCTTATAACCCAAAATACTTTTGGCTAGATAGAAATTTTAGTCAAATGACAAAATAATAGAAGCTGTAAATAACGGTTTTGACGATCTCCAAGAAGAAATTTGGAACTGGAGTAATGTTGGATCAGGTAGATTGAGTTCCAGGGGAATATATTTAAAAATAGGGTACAACTTGATTCACATTTATTTCATCTTTATTGTCATCCCGGAAGCTTTTCAATATATCCACCTAATTATCCTATTATTCAATACGCTTGCACATTTGCTAAGCCTTTATAGTAATTGCAAAGACACCCTTTGTTGCCTTCATAAGACAGAATTTCAAATCTATAAGCTGTATCCTGAAATCGGAATTAGAAATAGCAGCGCTGGATAAGAAGATATTCCAGAGTTTTTCAAATTTTTTTTAAATTTTATAATTCTATTAAAATATACTATGCTACTATCCAGAAATTCCTTGACTCAAGAAAGTAAAGGATTGGCAGTGATATTTACACATAGGGCTGAATTATACCCGCACAAATCTTTTATATAATAAATTCACCTTTTACATATTAAAAGGCGTTTTGGGACAAAAACTATTTAATAATATCGAAGTAGTTTTGTCACAACAGAATTAATGTATATAAACGTTGTGTACATTACATCAAAAAATATTTATTACCCACTAACAAAAGAAAAAAAAGATTTTAATTCTTAAATAGAGGATTGTATACCCAACAATTCTAATAAACTCCTAACGAAATTCTAAGTATTTAATAAAATCATCATTTTCAAAAGCGACTGTGTATGAGACTTATAGGATGTGCCTTCAATTTTTTTAATGTTCTAAATATTGCATTATATATTTGCATTATCAGGGAATTTTGCACTCTGTCTAGAAATAAGTATCTAATTTGCGATTTTTTTTGTCCACAAATAACTGTCCATTTTCTCAAAAATAATTAATTTAATATAATTTTATAAAAAAATGTTAACTATATAAATTAATTTAAATCTACCACATTGTTAATTTTTGTCAAAAGATCCATGTTGCAATTGATAAAAATTTCTTTGCAAATGAACGTTTCTTTTATGAGGCAAATGATAGTCAATATCAACTTTCATAGTTTCTTCCATACACTGCTGGTGACTTAAGAAGACTATTCAGGTATAGAGATCAAATTGAGCATAAGTATTTTTAACGGCATTGATTAATTCGTCGATTGTTTTGCAAACGGTTTTATGCTGCAACGACTGAATGATACTAAATAATTCCAAAACGAGAACGTTCATATTAGGACTATTTGATGGCTGACAGAAGATTTTTATGTTTAATTTATTTCTTTAAGAAGCTTCCTTAACATTACGTTCTCAGGATCTAAATGCGATTTGGTACATTATCTTGTTAAATCTAGATCGTTGACAGACGTTTTTTCTTCAATTTCAGGTAACGTGCATCAAACATAGCTTTAAAGCTTTAATTGTCATAATTTTAATCTGTTGTTTCGTCTAACATCCCTTTTTACGAGAGGATATTACATCAGCTGCTACTGACCTATCCCTAAGGCGCGGTGCTTGCTACATCGCCCCGCATCAGAGATGGTGCGCGACGACCGGGCAGAGAGAGAGCGAACATATGAGAGCCTTAACCTCTCAGTTTGCAAGCACAAGGGGCGTTAGAGCCTTGCCAAAAAAAAACTACTGACCCTTCATTTAATGATTGTCTCCCTCCTGCTAATAGTTTTTTCAAGATACGAAATTTATTGAGCTCTAACAATGATAGAGAGTTTGCCGTATGTTTGGAGTTAAATTTGGTTTCGTTTGAGAATCTTCAGATAAAACATTGTTTGGATTGTCCATATTTAGGAAAAATTAGAGTCTGATATCTTCCGTTAAAAAACCACTGCTTTCAACGATATACTTTTTACAAATGATTTAAAAAATCACTTGTTTATTAATTGATATATTCGCTTTAAGTGTCAAATATGTATATTTATCATTAAATTTTAATTCGAGCACTTATTTTTGGACAGAGGGAGTATATATAATTTTGGATTTCTATTTTTTTTAGCATCTGAAAATATTTCTTATTAGTGGCTTATATTGTTAAAGTTTTAAACTTTTATGTTGATTATTATAACGAATAGTGGTTAACTTTTGAGGGTGATCTTGTATTATGAACATAATTTTTTTTAATTTACTTATATAACTACTTATAGACCACTTTTTTTATTATCCGTAACTAGTGATTAAATTATTCTTTTTACATATTTAACGAATTTCCAAATTCCGCCGTAAATACATCGTCACCTTGCGAACTTCGCGGCTAATACCAAAGGCGCCGCCGTGTCGGTCGAATGGCGAACGTAATGAGCCGCCTTCAGTGTACGAGCTGCTGCCATTGAGACCCCCGCAGTGCGAGTACTAGAACAGTGCGGAGTATTCCGGAAAAATGCGAGCGGTCCCAGCATTACGAGAAGACTCCAGAACAAATGCTGGATGTATAAATAATATGCGGCGGAGCAGCAATAAGAAGTGAAATTACCGAAAGTAAAGCGAACTGTGGTAATACAAAATAAATTGTGTTGCAGATAAATAGAATTACAGAATGTAATTTTACATTAGTAAATGCCTGTGTGAGTGTACATAAATATTATTAAATAATTTATTTGCAGTAATTGAATTAAATAAGTAGTTTAAATCTATTTAAGCGTCTTATTCACCAGTTTAAGAGCAAAAATGTTACAATATGAAAAGATTTAGATTTTTGTTCAAAATTTTCAAAACCATACCAACTAAATTTTAGTACATCTACTGAATTCATGAATAAATGAAAAGTGCTTACCGGAGATTGTATTTATTTTTTTATTTTCACTGGTTTTTAAGTGCATTATAATTTATTTAACTTGAAATGAAAGTGACTAATTGATTTGTATTTTTATCCGTAGGCGTTTTAGCTCAAATAATAATAAGCATATTTTATACTCGGCTACTTTCATTCTTTTCTACTGCAACGCTTAGAAGTGGCACTCGCCTGAATTGCATTGATTATAAAAATGCATTATTAAAAAGTTTGTTCGTTTGCGGTGTACAAGGATTTTCTATTAAAAGTACCGTATAATGTTTAAGGGAATTAATTTTTAGATAATGGTATTTTAAAACATTATCGCCCCCCCATCAAAATATTTCTTTATTTGCGTTTGTTCTCTATACTCCTGCTTTCAAAAATCAAAGAAAATGGTTGAATAATTTGGTAAGGTCAACTGTCATTTGCAATATAAATAAATATTATATTAAATAAAAATTTCTCCTATCATAGAAAGTAAAATTTGACGTAGGCGAAGGTGAGGCACGTATGCAAGAAGCAAAAAACTTGGACACTTAAAATTCCTTATTTGTTAAAATTTAATACATTAGGCAGAATCCATAATAGAAAACAAAATATATATTTTCCTATGAGATCAAATTTATGGATTCAAAAAAATTCAGGGCAACATTTAGCAAATTTAGTGGCTCTTGCGAGTGGGGGGTAGGCAAGTACCGAGCGGGTCGAGTCGTTCTTCTTTCTTGTGTCTCTGTAGCGTTGCACATGTAAGTTAGAATTAAGTTAATTTAATAAATTAGTGGGCACAATGTACAGTTTTATGAAATTTACGTGTTTATCAAAAATACTACTTTTTGTAGTCTCATCGTAAAATTATCAATTAACATTTTGATTATTTGATACTAAAGCATATTTTTTAGAATATAAATATTAGTACTCATTCTAAATACGTGGTACGTGACGCAAACATACGCATCCAAAACTGTCAAATGGAATTTTATACTTTATACGGTTTAAGACATCGTTATAGATCTATTCTATTTTACGGAAATCTCAGCTTTCCTAAAAATCTATAGTACTAGTAAAAAAACTAGAGAGTCCGAAGGTCGAGCAACTTAAGCTAAATATTTGGTTTAGAGTTTGTTGACAGTTGAAGAAAAAATGAGTCAGTAATCGTTTTATCAGCCATATCTAAGCATGGTGACATTCGTTCGGCTATATTCGGTTCACAGAAATCAAAGTTATGTCGCATGCGCTTACTAACGGCAAGAATTGGCTACGTAGTTCATGATAATAGCGATAGGTGGCGCAAACTGTCTAATTTATGATAATTTATGTTTTGATCTATAACAGGTCAACCGAAAATCGAAAATCTAAAGCCTTTACACGAGGTTTGGCAAGAAACCGGTTCGAATGAGATATTGACCTTTGAAATCCGTCCATAACTGTAAGAGTAGTTGCAATGTTAGTTGCATAGTTACATTTTTTCAGTTTATATAGAGTAGATATTATGCTTATTACTTTAACCAATAAGTAAACATTTTTTATGCTTTTCTGTTGAAATATTTTTTCAAAATATTAATGTATCACAATTTTGTTGCAAAATTTGTGAAATTATTTATTACTACAGAACATGGCATTCAAGCCTTTCGTTGCTCCAAGAGCGTAATGAGTTTTTCATTAATAAGTTTTTTATTCTTGCCACTAACCAAGATTCCAAGTTATCTAGTCTTCAAATCTAGACTACTCACTATAAATATGTGACACATATTAAATTTTTACCAAAAATGAAAATTCATTGTTAGAAATTTTACTAAGGAAAATAAAACAAATCTATTATGCATTACAATTATTTAATTGCTCTTTTCTTTTTAAATACCAAAAGGTTGATATAATTTACATTAGGTAGGTCGCACAAATTTGTCTATTCTAACAAACAAAAATTATTAACAAAGGAAAGATCAAGGAAATTCTACCATTAAAATCAATGTTAATGTTTATTTTGGCAGTTGCCAATTCCGCTGACATTAATTACCACCTAGTGAACCGATTCAGTGCTTTTTTTCCAATTACATTACAGATAATCATTGGACAAACACCAGTTGCAGTTGTTGCTAAGTAGATTAGATTGCCTTATTGCTTGTCTTCCAAATGACTTCGAAGCATTTTGCAATGAACCGACAACTTTAATAAATGCACTTATGAACCGTTTAAAAAGCTTAGATCTAATCTGGCTTATGGCTTCCGCTCGCACAGCGTTCTTTAGATAAGCCACCCCTTTGGGTGCTCAAGGCGACCACCTGCCTTTCATTTGGGCGGCCGACATATCCTGCCCTTCGGAATTACTTTGTTTCCAACGGCTGTTTTATCACAGAGTTCCAGTTTGCTGCATTGAGGATATATTTTTTGACTTCTTGCAACGGGGAGTGTTTCGTTCGATTGATCGGCCAACATTAATCATCACCGGCCTCTCGTTTTGTTGTATAGGAACCGGAAGTGGAACAGGTCATACCTAGGGGCAAGTCGCGATAAATGGTCGCCTCGTAACACTTAAGCCGGTGCAACTACACTGCGTAAGGAAGGTATCGAGTCGATTTGCCGTCCGCGTGCTTGTTTAGAGAACGTCCGCGCCTGAGTCATTCGCCAAAAGTCAACGGTCTCAATTCGAAAGTTACAAAATGAGTTATTAGCGCCGTCTCCACGTAATGCAGCGTAAATTATAGAGAGGTCGCGGTATTGGAAACGACGCGGCAGTGCCAGCGGTGAGACGTCTCGTGCGGAGACCCGTCAGAAATCTTTGGAATGTTGTTCTCTGCTATTAGTTTTTTAGGCGATGACTATAAGATCGTGCATTTTTTCGGCATCCCGGCCCTTTCACTCCAAGCCCAAACACCTGCCCGATTGTTTCGGCCGGCCCCCACCCTTGCACCGTCGGGGCAAAACTTTCGAACGCCATCCAAGGATCACCCACTTAGTCCCAAGTAGACGCCACCGACGGACAGCGCCAGCAATTGAGTGCGCGAAAGCGCATTGCTGGCTTGATTGCCCGCGTCGAGGTATTAAAAATAATACCATTTTCATAACCTTGCTGAGATGTAGAGGAATTCTAATCCGCCAAACGTGACTTCACCTCAGCGAAAGAATGCGGTCACTGCTCTGTATGCTTATGTTTCTCCAGCCCCCATTACCATCCATATTTTTGACGCTGTCAATTCAAGTATGCCGACAAATGCTGCATTCTCTATAGTCATTGAAATTAGCCAAAAATATTTATAGACACTTAAGTTTAATATTATATTACAGGGCTGATCTTGAAGTTTTTTTACATACCAAATCATACATGCTCAATATGCTTTCCTTGAGATGCACGGCATACTTATCTGAATCTACTGCTGTTATGCGGTTTTGCAATTCGACAACTATAATGGAAGAGGAGACACATAAACGCAGTCTTTTATAAACCTTCCACAAGAAAAAATCGCACACAGTAAGAAGGTCCAGCGACTTTGGAGGTTAGTAATGTAAAGCTGAATTGTTAGGTCCCATACGTTCGATTCATCGTTATGGAATCTGATTATTCAAAAATTCTCGAACATCCAGGCCCAGTGTGGCGGTGGCCCGTTCTGCTGGAAAATAAAGTCACCCGAATCGGTTTCTAACTGTAAGACAACCACTGGATTTCCCTTACACAGACAACCCGTGTCTTGGAATTGTCTATACCATTGCCTAAAACTTTGGGCGGTAGGAGGTTCAACACCATATTGTTGCCGAAAATCACACAGAACAGTTGTTATGGTCTCACACTTCGAAAAGCGTAGAACACAAAATGATTTCTGTTGTCCAGTCGCCATCTTGAAGTGGCAGGTGAACGAAGCGCGCTGATGCTACCTATCGACAACCATGTGAAACTCGAGAATGTACTATCTTTTTGATAGTACATTGTTCTATCAAAACGGATTAAAAGTTGAATAGTAATGATTTTCTGAAATCAAATATATTTTTTTAAACACCGTGTATTTTACATCTAGTATATGTTCCTAAAGTGTGCTTACGCTAAAATTTTGTAATTGTGGATTAAACGCTGACTTAATTATGAAGGTGTTTGATAGTACAGAGTTTATTAATTAAGAAATGGTTATAATTACTATTGTTTAGATGTAATTCACACTTCAGGCGATTTATCACACGCTGGCGAATAGAAGGGGAAGTGATACATGATGTTCCGCAACTTTGTCATCTCTAGACCGTTCATTCAATTAAAGTCAAACTTTCAGGTTTTGTTTATATACAGTTGGTGACCAGAACACGTGTTTTCAATTTCTAAATATGATATTGAATTTCCAAAGGATACAAATCATCAAAATTTAGATAGACAAGAAGTCTACATTGGATCACCGAAGAATCATCCGGCAAGGCTTTAATTTAATATAGAAAATATTTGCTATACGGCAAGGTCCAGGCTATGGCGCCGTCTGTAAGGAGAAACACAAAACCATTGGTTGACCATTGCGTGTCTGTATACTCTGCATAGTTTGCATCACAATAACTGGTCAATTCAAACGCTGGCATATTCTAGTAGCGAAGCTGCAGGTCTTTAATTCTTTTCAAATATTTCAATGGGTTTTCTAGGAATTGACTAAGAACTCCGACTTTTAAATAGTATATCTGCTCGCAATGCTATGTCTAAGAGGAGAAGTGATTCCACAGCTTATCTATATGGTCTATTTTCATCTCTTCTTTCGTGGACGTCGTTATAGTTCTGTCTGTTGGTGTCGACACTAGCACAAAGATATCAATTCTAAAATGTTTTAACAAACTTTCGATACAACGACTTTAAGATAGCATTAGCGTTTTAGATAAAGTCCTACATAACAATAGCTCGGTCCATTTCCCACTTAGAAATATTGCTTTAATTTTTTAAATTCTGAAGTGATTATTGCACGCGATGTTCCGGTCATCAGTCTGTCTTATATCTCTTCTTCACAATCGTGCTATACTATGAGCCCTGTTGGACTTATTCTGGGCAGCTGGCTAGCCTAACCCGGAATCAACTGTTCGTGTAAATCCACGTGACATCAGATATAAATGGAATTTTTGGTTCCACTGTCTTGACATTTGCTTCAAACCATAGTTTAGTTTGCAAAGGCACCATCATTGCGGAATCTTTCGTATTCTTCTTTGAGTCCACAATAAAAAAATGTAATTTTGAATTCGATTATCTTACATCTGTGTTACAAGAACTAATATTTTACTGATAAAAATATTTCCGCATAATCGATGCTCCTTTTGAGTAAACTCGCGCAGAACACAACTAGCCCTGAAGTGCTTAATCTTTCTTTTCAATTTAAACAACCATTTGCATGACAGTGGTCTGCCCGACGGCGGCAAATCGACTAACTTTCACGTTTTGTTGATTTCGTAAGATTTTGTCTCGTTTTTCATCGCTTCTTCTGCAGAATCAATTGCTTGTTTGAGATCCTGAGGTTTGTTCACATCGGTTACCATACTACAAATGAAATTATTCTCGTACTGTGGTGCTTTATTTCTCAAATTATATGAACACTCAACATTTGTAGACGCGCGCGCGAGCATGTTTCTTCCTTGTAGATTTTGACCTTGTGTCATTTTTCATTGGTACTTGAATCTTCTCTTTTTTCAACAACAGTTTCTTAGGATTCTTTGCTGGCGTTTTTATTATTATCTCATTCGTAATGCAAGGGTTCGTCAACGCGCGAATGATAACATCCCTTGAAGTGGTGATCTAACAAACAGATATTTGCCTAACTTCAAGTTCCATTTCAGTTTTTTTGCTTCAGCATCATCATTAACACAAGCGACCCAATACAGGAAGATGTCTAATTGAAGATTTGATGTTATTAGACATCTCCTCTGACGTTAACTTCTGATTGCCTTTCGAAATTCTGATCAACGTATAGGTCGCACAATTGATAGCTTCAAAGTTTCTTTGAAATGTTCTCGCCATCTCTACCCGTGTTCGGTTTCACATTCTGCAGATCCATTCTGTTGTGGAGTGACAGTAACACTTGTTTAGTGTAGAACACGCGTGTCTTTGAGAACCTTACTCAAATTTGTATTAACATATTTGACACTATTGGCAGTTCTGAGTACGTAAAGTTTTTGTTTTGTTTCAGTTTCTAATTTAATTATATAATCTTTAACGCGAACGGTCACCTCTTTTTGAATCTCGTTAGATGACCACCATAATAATATTTGAATGTGATGAAATATCGCTATTCCGATCTGACGATGACACCTCTATTTTTCTGTATAAATTTGAGTACACAAGTTCCTCAAAGAACAGCATTTATATTTTGTCATCGATTTTAATTCTTTGGGTAAACTATTGACAATGCTGGCAAGAGACTCTAGTTTGTTCAATGAAATGTGGCTTAGTCTTCTGCACCATAGCATTGTCGTTGCGGGGGACACTTGCCGAACCTTTAATCGTTTTTATTTGCATCTTTAATTGGCCGTCACGTTTTAGGTCAGTTGTCTTCTTCATTATAGTGACAAAACCATGATCGCAGGCGGACTCCATAGAAAACAGGTTTTTGTTTGTACCTGATATATAGAGGACAATTTTTTAGCGGCATTAAGTAGTTTGCACCTTATTTGTATTGTTTTATTGTTCCATGACCGAACCTAATTAGCTGCCCGCCTGCAGTAACAGGAGTGAAGATTTTGAAGAAATCACTGTCATATGTGTGGTCTAAAATATTCTTTTCGCACGCAATACTCTTCTTCGTCTTCAAATCCCACATGTTGAACTGCCCATATCAACATTGAGTTTGAGCTCACGTAAGCTAGCGGTAAGTTTTAAACATGCTATATTCTTCTGATTTACGAACTCTGACATCCGATGAGACTGCTGGCTACTTTAATAAGTATCGCTAATAACAGCAGTGCGAACGCCTTCTTGTCTATCTCTTGGTCTACCTCTTTATCTAACTTTTCAACCACTTGGTCCACATCACGTGCAGGAATCTGAGTCAACATAAGGAATTTCCACGTTGGAAACTCACTCAAGAAAGAGATACTTCAGACTTATATCGAGTCTATTGACGCACTTATCAATTGCTGTTGCTTTTTACTTCGTATTTGGACTTTTTCTGTGACTTCTTCGGCAACCACGCTTATTCTAATCTTCTTTGAAAAAATTGAGAGACAGTATCATCGACAGTATAGAAATAAGTAAATCATAGGATTAAAATTCTCATTAAATATGGAAATAATTCGAAAATGCTAGCCTTCCCAATGTAAACTATTAAATTTCCCATCAACCCATAAATAGTGAAACATCCAAATTTACCTAACTTATTTAAATTCTTTATGGACAACTCGAAATATATTTTACGGGGGTAAGTTGATTTGCTATTAAAGTTTACAATTTGAATTTTCCCCTTTGTTATTATTCTATTGATTGGTTTGATTCAACATTATAGTTCTCCATCTTCTTCCTACAATGGTCAGTCTTTTTAATTTTTTAAGTTCTTTACGATTTACAGTCTGCCTGGTGTGTTTTTTCTTCAACTCTTCCTTTTATAATTGTTTTAAGAAGCCCTCATGACGTAGGGTATGTCCAATTAGAAAGTCTTGTCCTCTTTGGATCTCTTTCATCAGAGTTCGTCTTGTTTCTACTTTTTCTAATACTTCTGTATTTATTATTCTATCAATCCGGGTTATCCCTAGCATCTGTCTGTAGCACCACATCTCAAGAGCTTCTAGCCTTATCCTTTCATTGGTTTCTATCGTCAAAGTTTCGTTTCCATAGTGCTATGGTTCAGATAAATGTCTGAAGTAATTTTCACAATTGCGATAATACGTCTTCTTAAAGAAGACATAAGAGTCAACGCGCACCCTTATCTAATCTCATTTTCTATTTTTCCCTCTTTACTTATTTCTGCATTGACTACGGCTGTTTGTTGCTCATATAGTGCTAGAATAGTTGTTTGTTTCTAAAATTTACGTCAATATCTTTCATTAATTTAAATAATTTTGCCTACTATCTGTTGCTAAAGACATTTTTAGGCTTATTAAGGCAATGCACGTTGGTTTTCCTTTCAACACCATCCTCTTTTCTACGATTACTCTAAGAGCCATTATTGTTTCTCTTGTATCGGAATTCTACCTGAAACCAAAACGGTGTTCTGTTAAGGTTTGTTAAAAATTTTTTCAAATCTGTAATATAGTTTTTGGTCGTTATTTTCGAAATATGTCACTGGAGCTATTGTGTGGTAATTTTAGCATTTACAGTTATGTTATATTTGAGTGTAGGGGTTATTATTGTTTTCCCGTTTCATATATCTGGTATGTTACCTTATAAAGTGTTTGATGCTTTCTTTCTCCTAAATTCTTAATAGTTTCTGTTCTAATTTGATTAATTCCTGTTGCTTTTCATTTTTAGTCCTGGACAATTTTGGTATATTCTTACCAAGTTATCATATCTCCTTTTTATCTGTATCGACCTAGTCGTCTGATTCCAGATCGATTGACTCTTCACTGTATAATTCTTCATTGTAGCGTTTCTAGTTCCTGCATTATCGCTTTATCCCAGTAGGATATTTATTGATTGCTCTTTTTCGGCTACGTCTTCTCTTTTTATCGCCTTAAAGAAAATGTGTGTTATCTCGTATATCTATCAACTTTTGCTTTTTTAAAAAATTTACTTATTTACAATTTTCCTCTATATGTCTTTATTTTGCTTTAACACATTCTCTATTAATTTTGTTCCTTACTTCTCAATACTTTTCTTATCATCATTTGTTTGCAGATTTTTAAATTTTGTATCTTTAATATCTCGATAATATCCTTTGTGATCTAGAATCTCCGTTTTTCGTCTTCTTTAAATTGTAATATATCATTTGATGCGTTAACTATGCATTGTCTTATGATGTTCCAAGTCTTATCTACGTCTACCTTATCTTGTGTGTTTTTCCAAAATTTCTAAGAATTCCTTTGTATCCTCCTGTTTCAGTTTATCTATTTGTCATTTTTACTTTCATTTTTTTTAAGTTCCTAAATCTAGAAATTTAAATCTTGTAAAGTACTTTATTTTAGACAAAGTCCCCTCAAAATTCAACGTACTTTCCTAGCATTTCTTCAGGTTTGCGATCCCTTAGAAATAAGTTTCTCCGAGACCATCAAAATGCTCTCTTTTCCAAACTTTTGTTCGACCACAACAGTTTTGAATTTCGGAAATGGGTGCTGATTTAAAAAAGCTAGATTTGACTAACAGGGTGGAATTAAGAAGAATCTCAAACCTTAATTTAGTCGATTTTACTGAGCGACACAGCTTGAGTGTGCCGATGCGTGGTTGCAGTAGAATAACAGATTCTAAAACGTTTTTCCGCGACCGCTATCTTGAATCTCTCCAAAACATGCTGCTTAGTATTCACAAATAATAGTTTTCCTCTTCTCAAACTAGTTAATCAAGAGAATTTCTTCCGTACCCTAAAAAAGTGACACCGTCCCCATTTCAACTTCATTCGCTTTTTGCTTTAAAGTAGCTGCACCTTGTGCAGTTTACTGTTTAGATTACTGTTTCGTATCAGGTATATAGTCGTAAATGCAAGTTTCGTCCATTGTTATAAAATGCCACAAAAAGTCAGGCGAATTCTTCTGAAACACTTGCCAACAATCGGGTGACGTACAAATTCTGCTTTGCTCTGAAGTAAGTAAACGCGTTTTTTCATATGTAACTCGTACAAAATGAAGTGAACTCGTTTAATTTATATGTCTACCCCCCTTCGTCTGTTGGTCAAAACAATGTCATGAACCTAGACAATAATCTTTGCCGTGTCAGCTATTTTAAGACTTCCAGGAAGCTTGAATTCGTTTACCTGTAATCAAACGGTTTTATAGGAAGAACCTGAGTCACCCAACGGGGACATAATTCTTTCGTGGATTGCCTTCGTGGTTTTCCCTTACAAAAGAAAGAATGGAATCACGTTACAAACTCCTATTCTGTCCATTTGCAGTGTTTAGGTAACTGTTCTAATAAAGAATTCGTGTATAGTTTGTAACTAACTATAGAATAATCATGCAAAAGAAAAAACTTCGTGACCACACGTGCATTTTGTTCTAATAATGTTTGAAATATCAAACTTTACGATAACGATATTCGTGCTTTTAATTGTCACGCTGTGTCACAACGTGATCGTAAATTAATTCAACTGTAAACCACGGTTAATTTTCCTGAGTGTACGTGATTAATAATAGTTCGTGCCTGAGTAACTGTAGTATAGCTACAAGTCTAAATGGTTTAACATCTTACCCACAGCAATAATATGGACACCTCTCAGCTCGCATGTATTCTGAAATTCATCATTCTGTATTCTGCGTTGTTAGAAAAAATAGCTGTTAATGGGTTCTAGTTGCCAGTACGGCAGTTAGTAGTTAATAACAAGCTACATTGTAAGAATAAATACTAATAAAAAATAAAGGGATCGTATAGGGTAAAAAAACAAACTGAAATTCAAAATACAATACAAATTGCATTTTAATTAATTAAATTACATATTAACTATATACAAAACTCTTCCACTGCTTCCTGTCGCTTGCCAGTGTCCTTGCTTCTGCCCATGCTGTTCCCTTCTTCTCCAGTATCATTTCCATCATCTTG